>JAEAOA010001342.1:317500-406963 GCA_016746295.1 Potamilus streckersoni
GAGGAAGTACAAGCATAAGTACAAGGAGTGAATAAAGAGGAACAGCTTAAAAAAATGATGTGGAAGTAAACCAGTAAAGCTGATAAAAAATAAAAAATAACAGCAGAGAAAGAGTTCAGCTTTTATGTATATTTAATTTAGTATTGTTTTCCTGTTAGTTTTAATGTTCTATTTCATTACATGTCATTGTAATGTAACATTGTTTGCTGGACTTGACCTTGTCCAAAACTGAGTTTATTTCTGCTTGACCTGATTGATGTTTTTACTTTTTTATAATATCATTTATGTAGACAGCTAATAATATATTTATTATTCTCTATGTGTATGAAATTATTAACCGAATTATTATTAAAGTAAACAAAAATGGAGTAAATATGTTGAACTGGGCCAGAGTTGGAGATTCATAAGTGAATTTTATAGACTATTGTGTTGTAAATACACAAAGCTCATTAGATCATTCCAGAAAGTTATTTTCCATTAGGTAATGGTTGTTTTAGAACAAATTCTAACTGTGACCTTGAGTTCGAGCAGAGAACTTTATTAGCCTCGCTACTGTGAGGATTTTATCATTCGTGCTTTAACATCTAGCACTTTACGTTGTATCATGTTGTGACCAGTTTAGGCTTGATTTATTTTTTTTTCTTCAAATTATTGACGTCAAGTGATTATTTTCTCTGAAATACTAAAGAGTTTTGATAAAATTCTTAGATAAGACATTCATTGTAACTTATACTGAATTCAAACCTGGAATAATATTTCTGTGATTCACAAGAGACTGTTGACACATTAATATTTCGTAGGCTATAACATACACGCCATCGCCTTAAATTTTAGCTCTCATGGAGACCGAGTTATATTTAGGACTTTTTATTACTAGAATTTGTGTCTTTAATTCTTGGATTATTGTTGGATTTAATTCCTCATTTTTTATCGTAGGGAAATAAATTATTTATTAAAGTTTGCAAAGCTTATTGTCTTCACTCTTTTCTGTACTTTATAGATTAATAGACTCGTAATACAATCTACTGGCGTGTAAAATATACATTCAGAGAGACACATTTTGCAGGTTTAAAAGCTGGAAATATAGCAAAATGTTTATACAAATTTGATTTTGTTACAAGAGATAGACCATGAAGAGACTAGAGAGGTAACTGAATTGTTTATAGTAGACCCTTCCTAAAAAGTGTAATTACATATATATATATATATATATATATATATATATATATATATATATATATATATATATATATATATATATATATATATATATATATATATCCATTTGTTTTTAATAGATCGTTCTTAAAAGAGTATAATTACCTAGACATCTATCTGCGTGCTTTTTTAAAGTGATTTTCTGATTCCAAAATCTTTCTGATACATGCGACGTTTTGTCTTGAGGAAATGTTTATTCCACTTTAGTTCAAGTCGAATTCCATGGAAATTAATTCTGTAACTGTTTTCATTGTGTCAGACTTTGGTAGGATACCAGCCGTGACTATTGCAATTTTGTATAATTTTCTGTAGATATAAAATAGCAGTTAATAGATAAGATTTGATCTGGAAGTCTCCTGGCCTATACTACTACTAAATCAATACAGATTGTTTTGTCTAAAATCTCAATCAGTCAGACGATTGCTATTTCGGTAATTGCGATAAAACGAAGTAGAAGTTATTACGTCGTAGACGCAAATAGTTCAATGTAAAATCTGAAAAGACAGCGTTTTTAGGTAAAAAAAAAATGGATTTAATAAAAGCATCTGCAATTAACTGGGGACACTATGATCTTAGCGTGTGTAGAGTGGACTGTTTTTAAGAGCATTTCTGTTTCTCTCACTTAAATCCATATCTTGTTTCTTATGTAAAAGAAAACCTTCAAAAATTATCACCTCATAAGAAATAGAAAAGATTATTTAAAAGCAGCATCAGACAGATTCGAACATAAATAAAGGGAACACGACTTCAATTGGTCAAAATTTATGTCTTGTCTACGTTTAGGTTCTTGTTTCTAATCACAAAATTCATTGGTTTTTACACTACCTTTGGTAATTTGTTTTGTTCATGCTTGGTTTTCTAGGTTTGACCTAGTTTTGGCGTTTTACGACATAACAACACGTGAAGATTACACTATGCCGTGACAAGTAGGTGAGGTACCTTGTACACACATGAAGATTACACCGTGCCATGACAAGTAGGGTGAGGTACCTTGTACACGCAATGGCAGTCGATCCAGGATGATCTAATTGTGGGACTCAAGATCCACGTCTGCAATTAAGATTTTCGGCCAACGCATTAAAATAAACAGCCCCAAATAATGACCTGAAGCTGGAATTAATTAAACTTTCATGTATTCAATACAAACTTGTTTCAAGCAGGTATTAGGTTTTTGGCTTCTTCATTCGTTATGCAGGTATTTATTTACTGGATATATCTGGATTTAATACAGTTGCAATGATATCAAATAATAATATTAATCTTCGCCCATTGACTGAAATTTTTAAAATAATGTACAATTTTGTAGCATCTTCTATACACAAATTAAAATAAAGTCAAAATTTGATTTATTGTAATATAATCACCCAATTTATAATAATTAGCAGGGATTATTTTGTCGTATTCATTGAGTAATCAGCCGTTAAACAAATGCAGGTATCGATAGCGCCCAAGTGTATTCTCCTCGTACACCTCACTCTTGGCTCTTGCCGACGAGTACTTTCAGTCAGTCAATCACATAAGTGGGCGGAGCTCATTAGCATGCACAAGTATAACATGTTTGTTAGTATTTTATTTGTAGGTAATATCAAATATAATCCAATATATAATATCTAATATAGGCGAAATCGGAGTTACAGGAAGAGACCATTCATGATTTCCATTTTGCTAACAATGTTCCCTGAATGCAGAATCTGTGTCTGGCATTTAACAAAGTATGGAACATTTCTCTTAAACTTGTAACCATTTCGGTCTCAAGATCAACATCAAGACGATATATTTGATGCACCAATCTGCATCATGAAAGTCCTACATAGAGCCTTCAATCACATCAAGCAGTTATAAAGCTTTTGACGGTGGAGAGGTTCATTTATTTCAAAAGGACACGGTCACACGCAGTCCAGGTGATGAAACTAACACCAGAATTGCCAAAGGGGCTAACTCTGTGGGAGCGGGAGCGCAGAGGGGTCAATTTACAAACAAAACACAAGGTCTACAAAGACCTTACTTGGCTGACCCTGCTATATGCGTGCGAAACTTGGTCGCTTGCCAAGAAGCTGAACCCTTTTCACGAGGACTGCGTGATAAAACTAATGGGGATAATAAGATAAAACAGGATCTCAGGTTGTCCTACGGGCAGGCATTTCGAGCACGTATAGTCTGCTGATGAACTCAAGGTTCAGTGGTCAGGCTACGTCACCATGGTGTCAGAAGAGTAACTGTTTAAGAAAAATATCTACGGCGATTTGCGATCTCTGGGTGGTCAGAAACAAAAAACGATTCGAAGACTCCCTTAAATCATCACGTCAACATTGATCCTGAGTCTTAAAGACTCCCTTAAATCATCTCGTCAACATTGACCCGGAGTCTTGAAGACTCCCTTAAATCATCTCGTCAACATTGACACTTAGTCTTGAAGACTCCCTTAAATCATTTCGTCAACATTGACCATAAGTCGACTCCCTTAAATCATCTCTAGTCTTGAGAAGATCTCACATAAGATCGCTCCAAATGGCGCAGTCTCATCCACACTGGAACTACAGACTTTGCACTGAGGACGATTGCAGCGGCAGAGCAAAATTGCGATGATCATAAATCTCAGATCTGTACTACGTCCTCTATTGATTAAACAAAGCCACCTGTCAAGTGTAATACAGACAGTTCCGAGCACTAATGGCTTGATCAGTCACTCACGTAATCTCAGAAACAGAACCAATTAGTGTTTCCATAATCATCCTCGAACTCAAGGGACCTCCACCCCCACCCGACCCCAACATAAACGTTTAATATCTAAAATGTGTCAGTGTATTGAATATAACACTTGTTAAACAGCAAACAAAAATCGACGTGCCGTTATATAATATAATAATATAGTTATAATATCCTATCGAGATAATGTAGGTCAATCGTTTTAGTTTTTTAAAATTAAAAATGGTGAAGAAATACCCCTTGCGTGAATTGTGAAATATAATATAAATTAAGGTAGAGACTGGATAACAGTTATACACGGCATTCGCATATATTTTGCATGATACGTGAAGATCTACAAATTTACTACGTAGTTAATAAATCTCCAATCTGTTGCATATACAGTTTAAGCTAATAATTCATTTCTGTTAAACATTTTGTGTTGTGTTCTTGTGGATTTCACGCCATTTCAACACATAATAGGCAACACATGAAGGCCGGTAAAGCTGACGGATGAAGAACCTATAGTAAACCCCTGGTAAGACCACCGACCCACGAGAAGCTATTGACAATCTTTCTCATATACCCACATTGTCCGAGCCCGAGACTCGAACCTACGCAGCCAAAGGTTAGATGGCAGAGATCGGTAAAGGCGAGCGCTTTAAACCAACCAATCATCTGGGATTCTTAAACATTTTGTGTATATTAAATGAGACATTATCATTTTTATGTATGAAACTGTAAAAATGTGCCAACGATGAAAAAGTTCCCCATATAGATCCAGCGAAGAATTTCGGTCGGTAATAACATTTTCTTTTTTTCCGTTTGTTTCTTACAGCAGATATTGCATTTTTTGTCAGGATTCAGAGAGTCTAACCACTTTCATGTTTCTTTTATAGCAACTTTGCTGCCTCTTTATACGTATGTTTGTGAGTTTGGACGTGTTGAAAAAGAAAACCAATTAAAAAATTAAAGTGTCTTCGGACCATTCATAGAGTCTGCGTTCGACAGATGCTTAAAACAAGGCATGCAAGAAATATACAAAGACGTCATTTGTGTATGAATACATTTAAGTACTATTTCCGTGATATTTAGGCTTTCATCTTAATCATCGCCGACAACGACGAATCAATCACGCACAACTCTTCACAGTCTATTGAGCAATCATTGAGAATGTGTGTGCTTGTGTGTGATTTTGATTTTAAACGTTGTTTTAACAATTTTTCAAACCTTTCGCTACGATGTATGCAGTGTGACAGTTTACGGTGGTGTCTAGCACTGGGACATCATGCCGCAGACATGTAGCGTGCCGTATGTGTATGCAAAACCACTACAACGAAAGAAACACATACAACACGCATTATGTTTTAGAAAAATACGAGCTGCAACTAGTAGATAAACAAATGAGATCACTCACGGAACTAGCCGTGGACTCATTTAAACCATTAAACTAATTCAGGTCCCATAGTAAACTTATGTAAACACAATGGTATTAAAAATTCAATTACTTAAAAATTTCTGAGTGCTCATGATCAAACTTATATTTGTCAGTAGATACATCATTGATGATAGCGTCTATGTAGATAAAACCATATGAACCGCGGCATTTTCTGGATATACATAAATTTAAAAATGTACTTTCAATACCACGCCAAATTTCAGATTCTGGTTTCAGTAAAAAGTCTTCATAAAGGGGCTGGAAATCGGTCAATAAAACAACGTGTCAGGTTTTTCAGTTACAACTAGGATAAGCTCTTAAAAAATTCTTTTACTAAAATCTTTCTTTTCTTATCAAAGAATCATGGCCAGGCAAACCCATATATAATCTTTTTATTTTCACCCATTTTTAGACTGGTTTTCTATCCTCTGTATCATTAGTAGCGAGAGTCCTGAAAGCCCATGAAATGTAAACTAAAATATGACACGTCACTCAGGTTCTAAGGTGAACATTCAGAACGAGTGATACTTGCTACAAGGTAACTCAAGCAATTGCATTGCAACAGATGCAATGCGAAACAAAACATACACACAGTACTTAAGAATATCACGCAGAACGTATAACACAGATAGGGTTTGGCTCCCAAAAGTAACGGCTTCGGTACTGACTGGAGTGTCCTATTTAATCCTAAGATGATAGATGCCAAATAGAGTTTTATTCTGATCAAGCAGATTTACGTAAGCCATTAGGAATTGCATTTCTTATCAGCACCATAGATTGATATGCAACAAATGTTACAAGAAACTTAGACACTTCATTCTAATTTTTGCATATAATGTATTCGTATTTAAAACTGCCCCAAATTTAAGTTCTTTCATATTCTCTTTCGTGACCATTTGAAAAAAGTAACACTGGAAGAGATCTATCGATAAGTTTGTAATTACAAACTATTAAAAACGCTTTCGATCCTATTTAGACAAAGCATCCCATTACTACGTCCCGCCCTCCAATGAATTTGGTGTGCTTAAGCTGTGTATTATTAGTCTAAGAACAAAATGTCGGCCAAAATAAATTATAACAAAGTTATAGAATTACTGCTTCTGAGAAAACTAGCGTTTAAAGAAAACTCAGCAATAATCTATTTTATTTGCTGAAAAATTCGGTCAATTTCCACTAAGTTTTATTTGGATTACTTTATGAAGAACAGAAAAATTGTGCTTGCAAAATCGCCAATAAAAAATTTGCAATGTTTTGAGCAGAGTTGTTTGATAAGGAAGTTGAAGGCACAGCAAGAGTACACTAAGACGTCATATAACACCATTTAGCATAACATACAACAGTAAAGAGCCTAGACTCAGATCTGCCGTCCTATGCCAACAGGTTAGTGTCTACGATGCTTGCTTGATATTATAAGTAGCGCACACAGAATGGAATACAATCTACCTTTTGATACGACAGGTCACAATGTTGTTCCTAGTCGGGTGTGGCCGATCAGGATAATTGCTGTTCACACTTGTGTACGACAGATCTAAACTCAACGATGCAGTAGGGTACGACAGATCAAAAATCAATGTTGTTCCCAGTAGGGTACGACAGATCTAAAATTAATGCTATTCACATCTGTGTACTACAGATCTAAAATTAATACCGTTCACAGTAGGGTATGACAGATCTAAAATTAATGCTGTTCCAAGTAAGGTATGACAGATCTAGAATCAATGCTGTCCCATTTGGGTATGGAAGTTTAGGATTAATACTGTTCTTGTCTGGATTCATTGACCAGGATCACCGCTGTTCCCGTTGGAATACATTGACCAGGATCAAATCTGTTCCCATTTGGATACATTGGCCAAGATCAAAGCTGTTCCCGTTTGGATACATTGACCAGGACCAATGCTGTTGCCGTTTGGATACATTGACCAAGATCAATCCTGTTCCCCTTTGGATACATCGACCAAGATCAGTGCCTTTTATAGTTTATAATAACAGCAAATTAAGATCGGTGTTGTTGTTGGTAGGGCTTCATACAATCATGGCCAATCCTGTTTTCAGATGAACAGGACAGACCAGAATCAATTTTCTTTCTGGTTCTGTAAGCTATATACTTGGATAAATAGGTTGATAGAACTATTAAAATACTGCAAGTCTAAAAGGTAGATTTTTGATATACAAAATATGTGACATTCTATAATTTAGACAAGGTCATCCTTTATCCAAATGTTTTTCAGTAGGAGTTTTGCCTTCAAGGGCTCAGTGTAGGTAGACGCTTTGCACGATGGGAATTTTACTGCTTGCATTTTTGTTACAATTTTTTTTACACATGATTCTAAAGATATGGGAAACCTTTGTTCAGGTAACAAGGTCCATAAACTTTATCTCCTGTTTTAAAATAATGCTTTGTTTTGAGACCACATAGATTTATTTGGTTAATAGAGTTTAAGTTCATTTAGTTTGGTTTTAATCTACTATTTTATACAATTTCCCCTGGCGAAATTTAGTTATATCAGATAAAACGACGCAGATGGCGTTTACAGAGCTATGAGTCACAGTGAACTAACATTGCATAAATACGGACATAATCAAGCCAGCTGCGCCAGAAATCGAACGTACACACATCATGTATATGTATATCATTTTATTCCTATAGATAAACTGTACACAGAAGGAGAAACTATTCTAATCAAATATTCCGTTTCAAAACTGTAGTTCAATTTACAGCCTGTCATATAATTCTGTTGTTGCTATTAGAGACACTGGCGACATGTGTGGATTATTCAGTATAGCTTATAGTTTATCAAATGATATAGGAAATAATAAATTATAATTACATCCCCAAACCAACGACATATGACGTGATTTGTCTAGGTGACAGTGTTTTGCGATAGATTTTTGAATATGCAAATTATAACTGCATAATTTAACTGATTTTTTTGTCCAAATGTTTCCCCACCCAACGACACATAAAATTATCTGGACCAGGCGATATTGGATGGGGATAGATGCTTTATTATGCAAAAAGCGGAACTTAAGTTTTATGTTTTCAACCACCCTCCCTCCGCCATCCCTTCCACCCATACTCCCTCCCCCAAAAAGGATTTTTTAAATCTGATTTCTTTTATCATGCTTATTCTTTATCCGGATGTATTGAACGCAGGCCTAGAAAAATGACTTGTCCATCTAATCTTTCAGTGAAATATTCATAAAGACACGGTCAAGTAAAAAAATGTTATGACTGCAGTTCATCCATTTGTCTTAATTTGAAGCATCGTGTGGACTGGATTATATCCAGTATTCATCACGTGTACTGGACCTTATTTCTTATGCTAATGGCAAGTCAAACGGACAGGCAGTAGACTGGACCTTAATAAGTATATTAATGTAAAGTAAAACGGACAGGCAATAGACTTGACCTTAATAAGCATATTAATGGAAAGTCAAACGCACAGGCAATAGACTTGACCTTAAAAAGCATATTAATGAAAAGTCAAACGGACAGGCAATAGACTTGACCTTAGTAAGCATATTAATGGAAAGTCAAACGGACAATTGCCAAAGAGAGTAGAAAGTAAAAGAGATTGAAAAGTGCAAAAGGAAATACGAAAGATGCACGTATTGTACTCCAAATGAACGAGTGATCGTGAATATTCGATGGCTTATTATTACATATAGGAAATCACAGATAATGAATTGAATGTTCAAACCCATGTGATGACGGACGTTAAAATATATATATATATATATATATATATATATATATATATATATATATATATATATATATATATATATATATATATATATATATATATATATATATATATATATATATATATATATATATATATCGCTTTATAAACATGTCATAAAAAAGGTATCAAAAACTATGAAAATACATTTAGGAGAACATAATAGAAGACATTTAGAATCACAAAATCATATGCAATGTAGAGATAAACAACGAAGGAGGAAAAAATCAAGATAAAACAAGCAAACACAAACCATCCACTACCCCACAAATACAAAAGCCCCTTCCCCCCAAAAGGGGCTAATAAATGTGTTATCGTTAATGCGGATTATCTTATTAATATTTAACATATCAAAGCCTACGCAAGGTAGTAATATTGGAATACAGATTTAATGTTTTCTTTCAAATGCAACTAGCGAGATCCAGGTCAAATTTAAGCAACGATATACTTTCATCTGTCTGTCTGCTGACTAAAGACATGACGAATGTTATGCTCTCAATTTCTGAGACAATAAATCATATTCCTATCGATTTCATGCAGGCATATCTCGATGAAAGGTCGTTCAAA
Organism: Potamilus streckersoni; assembly: GCA_016746295.1. NCBI lineage: Eukaryota > Metazoa > Mollusca > Bivalvia > Unionida > Unionidae > Potamilus > Potamilus streckersoni. Next base: position 327,155 of record JAEAOA010001342.1, read on the forward strand.
GTTGCTAGGCCGGCTACTAAACATCTACTCTATGCAGACACCAAATGGTGTCGGCGAAATCCAACTTTTCGATAGGGAATAGACTCTGACTTTTACACCCCAACATCAAATACCCCAACTTAAATGTAAAAATATCAAAAAATGGGGTGTCATGCGTCAGAGGAAATTCTGTTCTATAATGGCTAAATGAGCTGACCTAACTTCCTTTTTAAAATAAGTCATGACTTGATTTAGCAGTCCGGTTGTTACGTTTACAACTCTGAACCAAAACAAAATGTCCGAAAATGTGTAGCTTTGGATCAGACTGCAAACAAAATGTCAGACAATGTGCAGTTTTGGACCAGACTGCAAACAAAATGTCAGACACTGTGCAGCTTTGGACCAGACTGCAAGCAAAATGTCAGACACTGTGCAGCTTTGGACCAGACTGCAAACAAAATGTCAGACACTGTGCGTCAGACACTGTGCAGCTTTGGATATGACTGCAAGCAAAATGTCAGACAATGTGCAGCTTTGGACCAGACTGCAAACAAAATGTCAAACACTGTGCAGCTTTGGACCAGACTGCAAACAAAATGTCAGACACTGTGCAGCTTTGGACCAGACTGCAAGCAAAATGTCAGACACTGTGCAGCTTTGGACCAGACTGCAAACAAAATGTCAGACACTGTGCAGCTTTGGACCAGACTGCAAACAAAATGTCAGACACTGTGCAGCTTTGGATATGACTGCAAGCAAAATGTCAGACAATGTGCAGCTTTGGACCAGACTGCAAACAAAATGTCAGACACTGTGCAGCTTTGGACCAGACTGCAAACAAAATGTCAGACACTGTGCAGCTTTGGACCAGACTGCAAGCAAAATGTCAGACACTGTGCAGCTTTGGACCAGACTGCAAACAAAATGTCAGACACTGCAGCTTTGGACCAGACTGCAAACAAAATATCAGACAATGCTTATACCAGTCACATGACACTGTCAACCATTAAAGAAACAATCTGTCCATCATGTTTCAAGACTGACGCTGCCATTACTACAATGTAATTGTACTTATTCTTTTCTGGATATCTTCCAAAAAGTTGCCAATATTTTGTATGCTTGTTTTACTTTGCCCACAATTGACTCTGTCTGTGCTATCTTTTCCAGCTCCAGAACCATGCCTTTCTGAACCCTTTACCAGCTTCTCCATGGATAAAGCAAGAATTGATGCAATCATACATATTTTTCAATCATTTCCGAGCTGAATCCCATATTTCCATATACATAGTATCGTGTGTCTTATATCCACCCTTTGATTTTCTGTAGAGCCCTATAAATAGTAGTTCAATAGATAAGTAAGCTATGTGCATAGTTCTGCTTATCAAAGATTACATTAGTGAATATTAAATTATATTGGAAGTTCGTTTTCACCTAAAAAGCAATCGTGCATTTCAGACAAAATTTAAATATTTTAGCTATATTTAAGAAAATCACAAAAAATTAAAATAAATCTGTCTAATAAGTGTCATATTTTTAAATATCACCATTTCTCTCTTTTCAATTCAATACTGAATTATATTACCAGTTTTGTCAAATTGAGTAACTAATGAGTAAAGGTCAAGGTGATCATCTATATGTACGTGCATTATTACAAAAAAAGATATTTAAATGACAAAAAATACCTAAAATTCCTCCCAGATGATATGTATTTTAAAACTAAAGTAAGATAGACATAATAAGTCCATTAAAATGCAAAATATGAAGATTCAAAACATTCACTAAAAGAAATTAGTGGGATGCAAAGTCATGAGAGGTCATCCCAATGGTGGAAGACACCTAGGTGATTATATCTGATTCATTGTGTTTCAAACCACAACAAGGAAATATCATATTGCTTACTTTAATTACTCTATAAATGGTAAATTGTATAAATCTTATGAACGTATTGCTTTGATATAAACCAAAATGCAAACCACTTCACCTAATCATTCTTGGCATCAGATGATATGTCTGATTATGTATTTAACATACCACTGAAAGTTACTATGTGGGTTTCAAAAGGTATTAATGCTTGATATCCTCAGATAGAACTACATGTTTGCAGTTATAGTAATGTTTATTACACCTGAATATGTAGAGTCACTGTATTGCTGTAGCTGTCTATAGGACTCACAGTACTAATTCAGTTGCCATAGTAAACCAATGCAAACACCATGATATTAAAAATTCAATAACTTAAAATTTCTGAGTGCCCATGATCAAACCTATATTTATCAGTATATATGAAACCTGGATGACAGCTTCTGTGTAGAGAAAAGGATATGAGCCGAGGCATTTGTCTGGACCTGCCTGTGTTTGAAACATGTGCTTCCAATTCCTCACTAAAGAGTCTGGTGCTAATTTTAATAATGAGTGCTCCAAACTCAAGACTGTTAAAGGGCTGAAATTCCATCAATAAAATGATATCTCTATTTTTTCCCCTTACAATTAGGATAATCTCTCAAAAAATTATTTTTCCTGAAACATAACAATCAGTATTGACCAATACTAGCCAACCTAACCCATATATATTCTATTTTATGTTCACCCATTTCCAGGCTGTTCCCATTTTTCCATATAAATAGTACCGTGTGTCCTATACTCCATGTCAAAGACAAGAGAAATGTTATGAGGGTCGCTTAACTCAGTATCAAAATCAAATTACATGCAAACGTTTATAATGCAGCCATCCCGGAAATGTGAAGACGTTGACCATTAAATACAGGTTCCTGCTTACACGAGACGTTTAGTTCTAATAATATCTAGTGTATGACCTAGAGTAATAGTATGCTAAAAATGTGACCTTCAGATGACCTTTAAGGCAGGTTTGGCTATATTTGGCTCGTGATAGATATGCATGTATATTTAAAGGATACATTTTCAATGTGACTTTTTATAGTTTGAAATTTTTTCACCGCAAAGTGTGAAATCGATACTTGGGGAACTAACCTGATCATGCCTATATTTTTTTAAGTCAATAAGAAACTGCTGTTTTGAAATAGATACGATATAAAATAATTAAACTCTGTAAGAAATTTTAATAAACGTAAAATGAGGATTTAGTTTCCCTAACAACGTGAGCTGTTAAGAAAATGATTTTCACTATTACACTAAGTATAACAGAAACTGACAATCTCCATCCATTATGTATTAAATATCTCCACCGCCACCTCCTCCTCCACCTCCTCATTATGAAACATAACATATTATTAAAAAAGAAACGAATAAATAAATAAATAACAATAAGAATTATAATCAACAGCACCATTAAATACAAATTTCTTTAAAAAAACAAAATGGATAAAAACAATGCTTTATCCTTTGAAATTACAAGTGGTACAGGTATTATTATTATTGTAAATTTATGTCCTTGCGTTCCCAAAAATTCTCACATGATTTGGTCAAATCGTTTTGGAAAATGAAAGACAATCTGGTTTTAAGGGATTTACGTGTGCAATATAAAATCTTGCAAATTTTGGTTTATATTAATCCAGATCAAATGAATAAAATACAGGCAAATTGCAGAAATCCTTGTGTCAAGAAGGTCAATACCTTTTGGAATTTGAGTTCATTCGAGAAATTAAAACAATTAAATCATTGAAATTGCTGATTTAAGAATTTTCATAATTTGCACCAAAATTTATTTCGTGTGCGATGAACATTTTTTTCAAAACAGATGATCACTGTACAATTTCAAAGTCACATAAAATAGTTGGGGGGGGGGATCTGGTAGACATTATTGACCTAGTATAGTTTTGCCCAGTCACTAAACTCATTAGTAGACCTTTTTAATTTAATGCTTGAAATCGAAATCTCGATAAACACGAATAATGTAAAATATTAGCCATTCAAGTCCTAACAGCAACAGTTGAAACAGAATTTGAGTGGGTTTCATCAACAATGGTTGGAATGTGGCGCTACACCAATAAAAACACTCGATGCTTTACGTATTTACTAAAACTCAAATATCAACTATATTAATTACGTGCAACAGCTGTTTGAACCAGTGACGCTTTAGGAAGCAGATGACATGTGCACACGACAATAAAATGTTAAAAGATGGTAATAAGTAAGTTTCATCTGATTTGCATACAAAATACATATAGATTGCTTCATAACTTCTGGTCACCATAAAATCTGAATGGCTTTGCTAAAACCATTAATGTCTGGTATTAATATCCCGCATACATTACAGATAATATTATCGTATTTTTATTATATTTGTCATTTCTTTCACGTCATTCTTAATTTCGTCAAAATGGGGGTGGGTGGTATTCACCCTGTGTCATGACTTCAAAGCTTTCTGCTGATCTCTGATCGCCTCTAAAGTGCTCACCTTTACCAATTATATCATATGTCTGCGTGTAAGATCGAGTCTCTAGCTTGGTCGATGTTATGTGAGAAAACATCCCAGTAACTTCCCGTGGGTTGGTTGTTTTTATCGGGGTTTTCCCGGGGTCTTCTTCCACCAGTTATGCTGGCCGCAACGTATAGCCTATTTGGTGCTGACAACTAGTGTTAAACACATAACAACATTAACCTTTCTAAAGAAGCTCATTCTGGGATCGACTTCGGTTGTGACATTGGGAAAGGCAATTGATTGAAATTGCCTTGGCACTTGATAACCATGGAGTGTTTTTGTGCCGTAAAACACAACCAAAACAACTTGACAGTTTATACAACTTTTGGAAGGTTCTAAGACTGATGTCGTTGTAAGATCCTATTGTCCGTGTATATCTTACTAGATGTTTTAACACTGTTCTATATATAGACTAAATGTTTTAGCTAATAATATGTTACTTTGTTAGATACATATTCTCACTCTAGGAACACTTGGATTATATTTACAATCATTGAAACCTAAGCGGCACTTTAAAATATCTTGCAGTATATAGCACATTTATTCAAAAGCTTATAAATCCAAACTTAGTTTGATCCTAAGACCTTGCCATCATCACACCAAACGTCGTGAAGGCGGTTAATTTATGAAAATGTTGTCCTCGCCATGTTTAGGTACTTGGCTCTATGCGTCTTTTTAAACTCATGACGTTCTTTTGAAGGATCTAAAGAAGAAAATGGACCCAGACCCCATGGGGAATCTGTTTATCTAACCTAAACATAGATTCATTAGATACTATCTTGAAAATAATGTAAGGTAGATTATTGAAATAGTTATCAGAAGTTTGGCAATATGAGAATGAACATACGGAAAGATATTTCTTTATCTGAGTTCACTTATTATTGGAAAGAGTACACTTTGTTAAATTGGAACAATTGACAATCGTAATTCATGATTATGGCAAAGTCGGTAGCAAGTATCATGAAACATGGTTTCTTAAATAATTGTCGTTATAAGGATGTAGGTAAGGACGATGGTAGGAACTGTTATAACGGTGACGACGGTAGAAGTATTTTAACGATGTCGAGAATTAGAAGGACACTGGAAAATACAAAAGGGAAAAGCCACACAAAGATTTTAAAATGCGATTTTAGACATTCTGTAGGTGTTCTGATACATGAGCAATTGATGCTTGCCGAATTGAGCACAAAATAACCATTCTTTTCAGAATATATCTATGAAATAGTATTTTGAAGGCTTGGACAAATTGACAATTCAGGTCTAGTATAAGGCAACTCTGATGAAATTGTGGCTCTGTTTGGACCAGTCTGGTGATCTTATGCTGCCTTGTTGCTTCATTGTTGTAAAACCAGTCTGGTGATTATGCTGCCTTGTTGCTTCATTGTTGTAAAACAGGTTTTATCGTTTTAATACAATCTGTCAGCACAGGATACTGTACATTTGTTGTAAACAGAATCGATGATAAAATTAAAATATATTGGACTAATACATTTATTTATCTTTAGTGACATAATTTATTTTCTAGCTACTATTATGTAGTACAGCAATCAAACGATAAAGCTGCATTTGGTAGGAGAACAAGGACCAGTCTGTTTATGTATAAGTTATATGACAACTCACACCCGGTTTTTTAAATGACTCCGAAAAGTACATAGACTGGTATATTTCTTTTTTCGCATCAGGAAAGATAGTAATCATTTTTAAATCTTAAATTGTTAGTGTTTGGATGTTTTGATGTATATTCGCTGCAAAAAAATACCCACAGATGCAAGATGAGTATTTGCGAGCAGCATTGCCCATTTTAGAAATTCTTATGTCTTTTTCGTCAGACCTTTTGCGTTCCTAACAAATGTTCTTAAAAAACAGAAAGCAAAGTTTTCTTAGCTTACCATGACAGAGATTTCAACCCTTCATCAAGATTTCCCATGAACTCCTCTGCTACGTTGTCATCTAGAGAGTTGGTACTACTAAATCTAGATTTTCGTCTTTCCTTGAAGTTTTCGCTCAGTTCCCGAAATCCCTTTGAGAATTCATCAACACTAATCTTCCCATCCCCATCCTTGTCAAGGTGTCCGAATACCTCTCGAATTTCCTCATTGGTCAACTCAGAACATATCACTGCAAGTTCTGACTGATCTATGTAACCGGAACCATCCAAATCGCATGCTCGAAAGAGGGAACTCACTGAACCATATTTTTGCTCCATATTGGAACGGTATTAGATAATATTTCGAAATGACAAAAGGTTTGCAATCGACGAAATATATATCTTTTAAGTTGGTATTGGTTTCATGTTCGCCATGTAGTTACATTCAGCCTGCAATTATAAGAAATACAAATCTTAATTTATCCTCAAACCACAGAGTATGCAGATATGTCGTCGAGGTTTAATTATATGAGCACTCGTGGAGAAATATTTCTTATTTTCTGAAACAAAGCGTATCACTGTATAACACAAAGATGAAGCACTAATGTGTGATTAATCAACAATTAAGCTCTGAAAAAGAACGTCTGCATATACACTAAATTACCCATGTCTTTACTATTGCCTCTCTTCAATCAAATAATCACTAAACAATATAATACAATGACTTTATGCTGACCAATATAATTAAACAACTTCAACAGATTTTAGTCTTTATTATATCACTTGTTTTACAAAAAGATATAATCATCTCGAACTAGGAGTATAAAAAAACTTAATGTACAAAATACAATCGGTTGCTAAATTGTTTGCACCAGAGTAAACAAATTCTGTTGCATAAACAACAGAAACTTAATAATAACATCATTGCATCGGACAAAGGAAACGGTCTGTTTAGCATTCAGATGATACCGCATGAGCTTAAAGAACACCGTATTCATCCTGCTGCAGTCCGAGAAAAAGAAAACAAAACAAATACACGCATATAAAATTTTGACAAGGTAAAGAGATTAAAAGTTGATGTTTTATTCTCAACGTGGAAGGTCAGACGACAAAGAGGTAAAATCTTGGTCGTCCTGTTGCTGATAGGCAGATTACTTGGTCGTCCCGTTGCAGCTAGGCAGTATGTTTGTTCGTCTTGTAATTTGGTCATCAGAATGCTGAAAGACTATACTTGGTCATCCCGTTGTAGCTCGGTAGCATACTTGGTCGTCCCGTTGCCGCTCGGTAGAATATTTGGTCGTCCCGTTGCCGCTCGGCAGTATATTTGGTCGTCCCGTTGCAGCAAGGCAGTATGATTGGTCGTCCCGTTGCTCATACACTTGGTTGTTCCGTTGCTGATAGGCAGTGCACTTGATCGTCCCTTTGCTGAGAGACAGTATACTTGGTAGTCCCGTTGCAGCTATGTAGCATGCTTTTTCGTCCTGTTGCAGCTCGGGAGTATAAATAACAAACGTATTGCTAACAACATTTATATGCCACACCTACAAAAGAAAAATTAGCAAGGCAGCAAACTAGAAATTACTACGTGTATCCACCCAACTACAAGGTGATGAACAATGCATAATCTTTAAGATACAAAAAAATATTCTTCCGCTTCGAAAACCTAGCGCCTTTTATTTCATTGTCGGGAAACAAAATCACCTTAACGATCGGTTTCACGACACACCTTTGTTCAACATAATAATTTTGAAATATGTAGGTTGTTGAATGTAAGTATCCGTAACTGCGTAACACAGGCATAGGGTTATACTTTTGTTCATTTTTTCATTCTTGAATAATCATTTGTATACGTGTTTTCGTGTACTATTAGAAAGTGTTTAAAATTTGGGCAATTTCGTATTTTCTTTATTCTGTACAGTAAACAAAAAGACCCAATTTATTATCTGAATGAACACAGACAAAATTTTGTTCCACTTTTTCCAAACTACTCACCTCACCCACCCAGCTTTTTCGGCTAGACGAATACGAAACGTTCATATCTCGTATATTTGCAAAAAAGGCATAATTACATCACATCCAATGCGTCGCAAATTCAGTAGAAATTCTTTAATCTTGTGTCTGCAGCTGGATAATTAGTTAGCCTGTGAATATTATACCTTGTTTAGGATTCTACTGTAAAGCTTTATTTTTATGTGGTATAATATAGAGCGAACACAAACAAATATAGAAGAGTATTTATGGCACATATTTAATTGCCATCATAAATTATTACATATTGTAAGGCCAAAATTAGTGGTTTTTTCTGAGAATATTTGGCAGGTTTTTTTTGTCTCTGTTCCTAGTTTGTATTTTTGGGCATATCAACACAAAAAGATTAGTAGTGTGCCGATTGGAGTAAAGTGCATCGTCCAATGACAGATCACGGTTAACGAGGTAGACTGATCCGAAAGTGACATTCGCTCGAAATCAGAGCCTCTCAGGACAATGTACGTAATAATTTCAGACCAAAATGCAAATCTACGTCTGAAAAAGTTTATATAATAGGTGGAACATATTTTCTTAGTCCTTTGCTTTTGGCCAGACCTTAAACTAGTCTATGTCATTGTCTCCGGTCATTTTGGAATCCCCACTGGGTAAATGTTTTATTGTTTGGTCACCTTTTGATTCTTTATGATTCACATTGCGTGGAATGAGGTACGGTCATCATGGAGTGTCATAAGACCGTAGAGACTGAGAACGTATAGGTAAGGTACTGGAGGAATACACACAAAGCTGGGATGGATAAATCGTACACTTTATCCTCTTCAAATTCTTCCTTAGATTTACATGCATCAGTAAGATGCTATGCGTTTAGCGTATTCCTTTTAGGTACAAGGATCGAATCTTGAGAGGGAAGTTATTTAGATAACGCGTGTAGGTAAAACAATGAATGCAAAATTCAAAGTCCTGGAAGACTGAATACATTAACACATTAAGTCGCCTGTATCTTCCGATGATCGATTACGAATAACCTTCCGCATCCCACTCCGAAGTGTTGAGTATATGTTCGTAACGTTCATCAACGTTTGTGTTCTAGGTCACATGACTTCATCACCGTCAAGAATGTCCAAAAGTTTTACTCGTATATGAAACATTATTTCTTGCAGCACGAAGATTACGTCTTTCAGCCAAAGAACGAACACGATGTAAATTGTGCCACATTAGTCAATACACGCACCTCCAGCAAAACTTCGTTCGCAACTAAATTTTGTCTATTTATAATGAATTGAGTTTTACGTCTAATCGAATCCAGGCAAACAACATACTATCGTTTGCTCATTTTGTTCCGACTGGAACGTCTTTCGGCCCTTTTCTATCAAACGTAATAACGGATGATTCTGGATGGTTTGCCTTGCGATGCAAGGCATTACAAAAAGTGAGAGGCTAAAGGTATGTGGTATATCACTTGTTACTCTGTCTCCTTCTGCCACTGTAGAAAATAGTTCATCATATAGTTCTCGATGGCTTCGAATTCCATTCCTTGGTTTATATCATTTTATTTTATTTTCCTTCGCTTTTCCTATGTGTTTTTGTTTTTCCTAAAACGGAAGTCAGAATAATGTCTGGTGTCACAAATTTCCAACACAGTGATTCAAAACAAGGTAAGCCAGAATAGTAGTTTTCTCTCAAAATGTAACTAGGGGCCCCGAGTGGCCGAGTGGTCTAAAGCGCTGTCCGTTATGGATCACTGCCATCTCACCTCTGTCTGTGTGTGTTCGGTTCTAGGATTCGGCGAATGTGGATATGTGAGAAAGCTTGCCAGTAGCTTCTCGTGGGTCGGTGGTTCTTTCCGGTGATTTCCCGGTTTCTTCCTCCACCATTAATACTGGCCGCCATGAATAGCCTATCGTGTGCTGAAAAATGGCGTTAAGCCGAACAACAACAACAACAAAATGTAACAGGCATTAGCAAACACTTTCGAAATATTGAAATGTTTGCATAACGACTGATTTTGTACAACCAACAATGGGAAACTAAAAAAAGCGTTCTATAAAACGTGCTGGTGTCGCTATTTAACTAATCTCCACAACACATGGTAAGTCACATGATAAGTCAGTGGTGGTCTGTAGGAGATATATCTTCTACTGGTTGTTCGTCTATTTAATGTGTAGATTTTGAGTCAGAATATTTGTGTGCAGAATATTTTCTGTCACATTGCAAAGAAACCAACATAGAATATCTGCCAAAATGAAACTAAATTTCAGCTGATATGACAAACTTAGGTTACAATGATATGCAATTTTCTTTAAAAAAGCATGAACGACCTACCGTATATGCGCCATTTAATTTGTTTGCAGTATCCCCGTGTATCATGCAATACAGTGAAATGACACTAGTAAATGTAACTGTATGTTGCCATCACACATTTCCTTATCATCCGGATACATTATCCTGACACCAGGCCGACCAGTCCTAACACTAACCTCTTAATGCTGAGTGCCAAGTGAGGAAGCTGTTAGAACCATTTTTGTAAGTTTTTGGTATGACTCGACCGGAGAGAGAGAGAGAGAGAGAGAGAGAGAGAGAGAGAGAGAGAGAGAGAGAGAGAGAGAGAGAGAGAGAGAGAGAGAGAGAGAGAGAGAGAGAGAGAGAAGGTCCACTTTGATTAATATTACACGACTTGCGGAATTTAAGAAAAAATCAATTAGGAATCATTCTTATTAACAATAATTAGTGCGGTGGCGTGTCATTCTTTGAAATAATCCATTCTCATAGAAACTTCATCCACAATAGCAACGTAAATATGTATTATTGTTATTTTCCAGCTCGTCTCCTAGTTTACGGTGAAATGCACGACCATATGTCACGGCTCTCAATTGTGTGTTTGATTTAATGGTCGTTCTATTCAGGACTAATAATGAATGGTTTAGTAGTAGTTGTAGTAGTAGTTGTTGTTGTTATTGTTGTTGTTGTAGCAGCAGCAGAAGTTAAACTAGTAGTAGTAATTGAAGTATGGAGTCAATGGTTGCTAAAGAGTCTCATCTTCAAGTTTAAAGCTTCAGTAAAAGAGAGCACACAGATATATTTCTCGCTTTCTATGCTCTAAACAGAACGAATTGGAATGTAACGACGAGTAATCCTGATAACAACAACTACTACTACTATTGCTAGGGGTCACGTGTTCTCTAGTGGTCTAAGGTCCCGTGTGGCTTTGTGTCTAAGGCCTCGTGTGGCTCAGTGGTCCAAGGCCCCATGTGATCCAGTGGTCTAAGTCGCTCGCCTCTACAGATAGGTGACAATTTATTTCTTTCCGAGTAACGTTGAGTGTCAGGTTTGGCCAACGTGTGCTTGAGTTTGTGTGGAAGCTTTCTAATAGCTTCCCAAGGGTGGTCGGTGTTTCTTCGGGATTTTCGTGGATTCTTACTCCACCGATTATACTGCTGCCATATTTACCTATCACGTACGTTAAGTCCACAAAACAATACTACCACGTGTGGGCAAATATGGCAAATTAATAATAATAATAATAATAATAATAATAATAATAATAATAATAATAATAATAATAATAATAATAATAATTATCATTATCATTATCATTATCATTATCATTATCATTATTAAAATATTGGGAATTACTTCCATAACAAAGTTTAAAAAAGATTAATCATAATTTTATCAGACACTATTTTGTGCTTGTCTTTTCCATTTGGCGTGTGATCATTATCCGTTATAAATAGGAGATATACTTTTGAAAGAAAATTTCAGTTAAATATATCTTGGATGAGGTAATTGAATGGGTTGCTGTGAAGTAACCTTGTAATATTTATATATTACACTTTTAGAGATGAGACATAGTCTGATGTCGCTGAATTACGTCGGGTCTGTCTTTAGTAAAATGAATGTTATAAGGTCGAGTAATAATTGTTACCTCAGATTTGGAAATATTTATGGAAAGGTAGAAATACCCCCCTTTTGCTTGGTCAGAATAATACTGGTAAGGCTTTGTAGTCAAGTAAGAATAGCTCGTTGACATTTGATTCTAGATAAATTTCATGTCAGAGGGGCACGATCTTTAGAGCAATGATAAAGCCTGTCGTCTTTGTCAAACTCGGTATTTGCTCTTTAATAACGGCCAACAAACTGCATCATGACCGAGTAGAGCAGAGTATATTCCGTTCTGTTTCTTATTATGGTTTTAGTTCCCGATCTTTAGGCCCATCCAAGTTCGACATATGCTGGTCTATTATGTCTAATATAAATACGTGTGTCGTATGTGGGTGAACACGAACACTTGTAAGATGTATCTGACGTGTCCAAATGCATGGGGTATAAATCTAATATTTCACTGGACACTATAAACTCATATGGAGATGATGCCTGTCACGAACAACATCCTGGAAGTGTGTCGTCGTTTGGTTTGGCATATTATGTACAGGATTTAAAAACACATTCCTCTACAATCTTTGCAAGTTTTTAGCGCCGTGCAAAAGCTAGAGGGCAAACATAGTAAAGGTAGAAACTCTACTAACCATATAAATCCAAGACCAAACTGAACCAAACACTATCAGATCCAATAAAACCGGGTCAAATCCTGCCATTGTCAAACACCTGCAAAACTATATCCAACCCGGCCTACCAAACCGAAACGAACCCTGCCAAGCCCTGCCAAACCCAATGATATCCAATCAAAGCCTGCCAAACCCTGTCTATCCCAATCAAACATTACCGTATCCTGCCAAACAATTTTAAACCTTGCAAATTTCTATCAAACCCAGCAAACACCACCAAACCTTCTAAACCTTGCCCAACCCACCAAACTCCACTAATCTTCTAAACCTTGTCAAACCCCATCAAACATTGTCAAAACCTATCAAACCCTTCCAAACCTTGCCAAACCTTCCAAACCTTGTCAAACCCTACCACATCTTTTAAACCCTGTCAAACCGACCAAATCTTCCATACTTATCCAAACCCTGCCAAAACACCACCAAATCTTATAAACCTTGCAAAACTTCACCAAACCATACCAATCCATACCGAACTCAATAAAACCATACCATACCCTGGTAAAATCCGCGGAAAGAAATTCGTTTAATCACAATTACAAGAGATAAAAGGTAAAATACTCAGTGATTTAATTAACATTTGCTGCAGAAACGACGATAAAAAGTACGTTTTCAGACCATAAAGCTCATTTGTATTCACCATTATCATACTACGTTCAAATGCGTGATTATTAACAAATATTTTAATTGTAAAACGCCTTTAGAACAATTATTAATATTTTTTCCATCACCAAAGCAGATGAAGCTAGCCAATCACCATAAAAAGATTAAAATTTGTCAGACTTACATATTTTGTTTGTGTATCAGAAAGGTTTCCTGCACTGGATTGTTAGCAAACACTAACTACATTGCAAGCTGACGAGACGTCGACTGCTTTTATCAGAGAGACTTGTGTATTAGTCGTTGAGTTATGTGACATACAACAGATGAACTATTGAAAAAACCTCGATCAATACAACCAGGAGAATTTATGTATTCAATACCAACGTCAGTAAATTAAATGGGGAGGTTGGGTAAGGAGAAGTGGATAAAAAGACATGGACTTTACAAATTGCGTTCTAATTATTCACTACCAATATATTTGAATAAAATAAAATGACAGTACGATACTTTACTAGAAGGTACCGTATAACCGACTGAAACAGTGATTTTTATGTGTGTATAGAATTCCCATCAGCAGGATTTTCCTTTAAGTGTCCCTTATGCGATCAATGCACGAATACCTTGTGAAACTTAGCAACATGTTGCCTGCGGACAACATGAATTCTGAAATGTAAATTTTAAAAATATTTATTGCATAACTCTAGAATTCATGCCGAGTTGCCATATATCATATATTGTATGGTTAATTATTGTTGTAATTGTGTAACGTCCGTGAGATATAGTCTCGATGTATTTATCGAATGAGAATTACAGTTCAAAAAAGTCACAAGTATCGTATTCAACATGTGAAAGTTTGGAAGATTTTGTTTCAATAGTGAAATAAAAAAAATCAGAATATAGTTCGCTAAAAACTAACGAGACCATGCGGATCAGCTTGTTCAAGAGTTGCCATGCCAACTTGTAGGTGATGACTGATATAAGAACTATTCCAAGGAACAAAGACCAGCTCGTGGTCATTTGATTGGGTACATGTAAATCAAATTGGGTGGATTCACACTCATTTGGGATTTTCTTTTTTTTACCATTGATCAATTAGTACCCGTGCATTTGCTTCATAGACTCCTTGGAATGTGAGTCAGCGTGTCACATGTGGTGGAGCTCTCACTGACCGAGTTCAGGTTTTCTGTTCAGCCTTTGCAGCCCGAAGTTGTTCTATATCTTTATCGGGATGACTCACATTGCGCGGCTCGGAGTTTTTCTACTGCTTTATTGGGATGACTCACATTGCGCGGCTCGGGGTTTTTCTACTGCTTTATTGGGATGACTCACATTGCGCGGCTCGGAGTTTTTCTACTGCTTTATTGGGATGACTCACATTGCGCGGCTCGGGATTTTTCTACTGCTTTATTGGGATGACACATTGCGCGGCTCAGGGTTTTTCTACTGCTTTATTGGGATGACTCACATTGCGCGGCTCAGTTTTTTACTGCTTTATTGGGATGACTCACATTGCGAGGCTCAGTTGTTTTACTGCTTTATTGGGATGACTCACATTGCGAGGCTCGGGGTTTTTCTACTGCTTTATTGGGATGACTCACATTACGAGGCTCGGAGTTTTTCTACTGCTTTATTGGGATGACTCACATTGCGAGGCTCGGAGTTTTTCTACTGCTTTATTGGGATGACTCACATTGCGAGGCTCGGAGTTTTTCTACTGCTTTATCATGGCGTTTTGCTCATTATCAGTCATTACTTTTGTAACGTTGAAAACAGATAGTTTGAATCGGAGAAGACACGTGCATAGAATACGACCAAATGAGCAACATCACTCATGTATGTCATATTGACTATTTCCTTGCCTTCTGAACACATCTAAATATTTGTTACGGAACACTTATGCAATTGTACTGCATAATAAAGGGGTTTAGTTCACCGTTCAAGCTCTCACATAGACTTTTACGTGCTTGAACGTCGCTCTTTGTTCCAGCTATTTAGAAAGCTTAGAGATTTGTTGGTTCGCTGGTCATGTTGCATAGCGCTTTGCTAAACCAGCCCCACAGCAGCATGACTGTCAGTCGCCGCACTTGTCGCTGCTGTCAAACTGAGTTTTGTTGTTGGATGATTGTCGCGTTTTTTAACGATGAAAAACCATTGAGCTCTGTTCTACCTTTCTTGCATGCATTCTTGTTTGTTGCTAACTTTGCATTGCTGAACTATGAGACTCTGATGTCTCGTCTCGACAGGCCTCCACCATTATGGTCTTTGGTGTGCTTTTTCGCTTTTTGCATGATGGATACATTTTCCATATATCCCATTTGAAGCGGTCGTATAATTTGACTTCCTCTTGACAGCAGACTCATCGGCAGCCATGTTTTTGTTGCTTTCACGGCATCTATGTTCTTCAGATATTATTAGGTTTTCTTTTACATTGGTATCCAAATTTGCAATACTTGACAGTGGTTAGGGAGACCATAATTAGTGCTAAGAATGTACCACATCAATGATATACCTCCGAGCAGTGGGATCGTGTTCAACAGATTGGCCTTTCTTGAGATCACTTTCGAGCTTGGTCCGGTTTCCAACTGAGATGGAAAGCGCTAGCAAAGTAGTATGTGTGTATATGCAAATATACCAAACCCCATTATCTTGGTTATTATGACTTCAATTCGTATCTCTTATTGGCTAAAGTGTTTCATTTCACCAAGGTCCATTTCGTCCAAATGAGATAAGGTGACCTGTCGTCCAAAGCATTTAGTACTGCTGACAGTCACCGGTGTGGTAAAGCGTACTTGCATCGGTTCGCGTGCTCGTGGGGGCACGCCTTCTTTTGTCAACGCGATAGTTACTACTTACTATTCCTAAGCGTTTCCACCCGACAAAGAAACTAGTTGGTCTAGTATTTTGTCGCAGTCTATTGACTTTCGAATGGCATACACTTATCTAACATACTCGCGCATCCTCAAAACCGCGATGGACAAATTTATAAGCTGGAAGGTATTTAATGCTTTCCGCATGTAGGCTAGCACATTAGTTTTAATAGCATGTAGGTTGCAGGCTGGTCAGTATTACGCATACATATGTCAAGCTAATGCCCAGAAAATAAATGTTAAAATAGTACAGGTGGTGCGTGTTTGAACAGTCACTAAAGCTGCTGCATCTATTACAGTTGAAGAAAATGGTTAATTATATTTAATCTCGATTTCTACATCTGTAATAACTAGCACTACACAACGACCTGGATGCCCTGCTTTTTTACGATGGCTTTCGAGTTAAATACGGCAGAAAAGCTGACATATTAGATGCCAGGTCACAAAGAAGTATTATATATACCCACTTACCATATAAAGAACCGCACAGGTGTATTTCTGACCCAAGAAGCACTGCTACGGTGTTATTGCTTGTGACTTGAATTAGCTTTCTTATGCATATCTATTTCTTTTTATCTCCTGGTATATAATTTTATTTGTTTTTTTTTTAAATGTTGCTAATCGTTGTAAATTATACAGAATATGTTTAGTTAGATTCGCTTATATGATCCGAGTCTGCTAAGAGCATAGGATATAACAAGAGATGCTTACTTATGTATTGACAATTATGAATAATCACCTTAATAATAAGACTTAATGGTACCTTTGGCTTAAGTTTTAATTGGCTGATGCGGTTTTAGCGATTTTTGAAGAATCCAGTAACTTCCAATTGGTTGAGCTAGGTCACATGAATAGGCAAGTTTAAGGCTAAATGAAGGATAAGATTCGTCACGGGAGGTATACAGCTGTATTATAAGGTGTATAAGGAAAGAGCAGATAAATTAGAAATTGGGGTCATGATCATTTATTGTATTCCTGTTTTAAGACGTGTCTTTTGCTGTACTTAGATATTGTTCGAGATGAGCAACATTTGCATGTACTGTTCAGTGAAAATAGAAAGTGCTAATTATTTGGACAAGATTATATTTTGGAACTGTTGTGAACTATTCGAAGAAGTTCATCTTGAAAACGTTGTGATTCTTGGCTGACCAATACATTTCCGATTTTACATTTTATGCGGAACTTTTCATTCATTTATGACTTTGTTTGGACTGTATCAGGATTATTTTTATTCTCATTAAACTGGACGTTCCTCTCAAAATTTTATATATGACTTTGATAATTAAATTCTTTGTTATATTTTACAAAACTTGTTTTTTCTTCATTTTGGCTACTTAGTTTGTGACCTTAGAGTCGTAACAAATTTCTGCTAATAGCAGGGGTGACCACATTGGTTGCGCTGCAGACAGTTGATACACAAGATTCCAACGCACCTACAAATGGAGATATTGCCACTGCAGGGCATTGTAGATCGACCAGGTAATTCACAGAAATAATGACACGGTCACTCTCTAGCAGGAACAGATGCTCGAGCATCTAGTGCAGAGCCATGCTTTTCAGTTGCCCGACTCCGACTATTGTTAGCAGAGATCCCGTGCAAGATGCTAAAATGACAGCAGTGTCGTTTCATTTCGTTTCTTGTCGGCTACCTACCCACTAAAAGCTCTGTACTGCGGAAAACTTTACAAACATTTTGTTTGACATAGTGTTTGCACTAGCATAAACGAGGGCTTAGGCAACAAATTAGCACATAGTGTAGACAAAATCCTTTTCGACAGATTCTCCCAACTAGAAATCAAGTTATGGTATTTGGGTACATTCATTAAATGCCGCTAGGTCTTGTCTAGCGTAAATCCAGGCTCTCTACTGCTAGTAAGAACCAGCTCCGAATACAGGCCCTCGCCCACTTGTATAAACAACCGTTGTGCGTTAGATGTAAAATTATATGGTTTGGAATTTGAACAGCGAAGAGATCTGCTTAGAACGCCACGCAACTAGGCCTGCCTGCACACACATGGTATCAGATCTTTAAATATATTGTCTCAGTTATTACCTTTAAACTTGTAGCAGCAGAATTGGCGAACAGACCACATTTTTGAGCAGTCCGGTTTCGAAATTAAAATTTGCTGCGAAAATGAAGAGACTGTCACAAAATAAGGCGAGAAATAACTTGGTTTTGATATACAACAATTTTGACCATTATTTGCTGTGCATGTGTTCAACGTTACTTGGGATGAATAATTGTTTCGCCAGCTTAGGGATTGTAATAGCATGTATCTCGTCGAAATCTACACGCGACGAAAGCCACGAAAAGCACAGGTATTTCCCCCTGACTTTTGTTCACACTAATATGGATTTAAGGTTGATTCAATTTCAAACTCACGCACTACATATTTGGATATTGTCTAGGAGTTAATGTTCTTCATTATGTTTTCCAGCCATAAGGCAAGTGTTAAATCTATATTTTTTGGTATGTGAAGCCTATTATCGTTTTGATGTCATATCGGATAATGAAGCCTTTAATATTTCAGATCTGAAATGTTTTGAACATGATTACAAGTTGCTTTTAGTGTTTCATGGCATATATCTAAAAATTAATTCAGAAGCCATTATTATTGCCAGTTTGGTTTTATTGTGACTGCCAATTGGACTGTAGGGCTGACTGTAGCTGTTTAGTACTGCGTGCTGTCAATACGTATGCGTATTCGTAACTCTGTACATGTGGTGGAACCACGAATGTAGGTGTAGCCAATACATGAGTGCTGGATGCTATCCATACATATGTTCATACGTATATCTATCTGTATATGTTGTTGATCCACGAAGGGTGTGAGCGGCCTATAAAATGTGTGGGTTAACCGAAGAGTTCGGTGAAACTGATTTAGCAGTTAGCAGTTTGTGAATCGTCCGACTGTTCAAGTTTTAAGAGTCGTATGTTTTTTTTTCTCCAATTGAAATGAGTACATTATGAATCCTTCACATAAAAGTATTATGAATCTTATTTGTAATCCACGAAATTATGTGAATAAATTAATATTTATTATCATAATATAGAAGATTATGAATCTCACCTACAGTGCATAGTTTTCGAGACTGTTTGAATCTTGGTATTCCGTACTTGATTATGTGGATCTCGATTGTGTTGCATAATATTAGCGGAAACGTATTTGCAGTCAGTGTGGTTTTTTGAACATCACTTTCATGTCTATGATTATATGAATCGCAATTTTTTTCAGTTTGGGAATGTGTGAAGTCTCTTTATCTCTCGTGTTAAACACCGGGACATTCACTATTAGACATCACCCTCTCAGCTGTTGTAGAGAGGGGCTTAGGTGGCGTAATTCAATTATAATTATATTAGTAATAATGAGTGATCATACGCTAACCATGGAATCTCGCACTGATAAATTAGCTCGACAACGGCTAGATGCAATGAAGAAATATCTCATCCGTGATTCTGTCAAGCAGGAACTACAAGATTGTTAGGAGTCTCAGATGGAATTTACAGAAGGTACATATAAGTTATTTAAACCAATTGTCAAAGAAACAACATTTTGTACTGCAATGAGGCACCAGAAAAAGCCTTTAAGACATTAGCTGTTGATATTGTTGGCCATCTTCGACCAACTAGACCACCATCCGGGCAATCTCCGCAAACAACCTGAAGATAAGCGATTTCCGCTACCAAACGTTAGAACTAACATTATACATTAAATTACGCCGGAAGGTATTGTGGCCATCAAGACCCCAGGCTAATTAAATAATATTTTCGCATTTTGATTTAGTAATAAAGATAGGTATGTATGTAAAGCCCGATTATGTTAAAACTAAAATCTACCCATTGGGTTAAGAATGTATATCGCATCGCTGTTGTTACTCTGTAGATTAGATCTGAGAGAGATGTCAACATGTTTAACATTTTTAGCCAGGTAGTAGATAAGTATATTGAACAAGTAAAACAAGAAAGGAAACGAAAAGAAAAAATGAAGTTGCAACTTAAAGCTAGACAAAAAAGTAAATCTTAACATTAAGTAAAGAAAAAGCAGACGATTCAAAAGGTAAGGAATAAGCAGACGAAACAACTGAGGTGGTCTGTCCATCGCTAGGGATTTGGTCACTCCTAGTACAGTTAACAGAGGAAGTAGCCTTGATAAACTTTGTTCCAATAACGTCCTTGCTAATGTCGATAGACTAGAAATCCTGAATGGCGGAAGATGAGTCGGTAATAATATCTCAGAAATCATTAATGAAGCAGCTGATATTATTCACAGGCAGTATCATGGACGTTAATGTTTATCGATCCATTACTGATGAAATGTTGGACTATTACTTATCGATCCATTACTGATGAAATGTTGGACTATTACTTATCGATCCATTACTGATGAAATGTTGGACTATTACTCATCGATCCATTACTGATAAAATCGTTGATGATTACAGCACTGATTGATGAAATTAAATGAGTGATAAGAAAATAATATGATCATACATCATGCTTAACGTAGACATGTAATGGTCAGGGTGACAATTTTACGATTGCCAATACCGATTGTAAAGCAAGTTGGAATAAGAGGTATTAATGTTGGTCGTGACAAAATAATTGGTGTAACAGAATTGAAACCGAGTGAGATTTCTCTGTTTGGACTAAGTGAATAACAACAACACAAAGTGATGAATGATTGAATCTATAAAATACGTTACTAGATATACATTTATATAGATATGGATATAAAACAAATTCAAGGACTCTTACACGTACTCTACTATCATTTAACTAATAAAATATTCTACATACACTTATGAAATGAAAACGAAAATATGACTTAACCTAACAAATGTTATCACATGCTATGAGACAAAATGAAAAGAAATGAAATATTAGATCCACTTAATCTCGTAAAGTTTTTAACAGAGATTCACAAAATCTCTAGAATGAAAATGAGCAATACTCAAATGTTATTTCTGACACTTCAACCACTTCCTGCATTCAACGCAAATGAACATAAACATACGCTCCTCAACTGGAATCCACTTCCTAAACTGACAACAGTTTATACGACATATGAACCCAAATCTGTGGTCGACTCCCATTAGATACCGAATCACCTGCTAGGCTTCGACAGTTCCACTGATACTTCGTTAGTCCACTAATGTACCATGATATCTGATAATGTTCATTAAGCTTTCTTAATGTCCGCTATCCTATGAGCTACAACAATTGGATCCAACAGACTCCAATGTCTCCCATAATTCACGACAGACTCCCACAATCACAATAGACTCCCGGGCTCTATATTAATATCGAACTGTCTACAATGGTATCCAATCATCTTCAATAGTTCATCGAACAGGTTACTCTAGTACCGACTACTATAGCATCCGACTGGATCACTCATATCCAAAACGAAAAGCAAATAAAAAAGCTACAATAAAACAAAACTATTTGTTAATAAAATGGTAATAAGAACAACGCAACATGACCCGACAGCACACAAAACCGAGAAATAAGTTTCACAAATCAAAACAGACGAAATTTCGACACTTACCCCTATGACCAGAGACGATGGTAGAAAGTTCGCCTACCACTGACGAAATCCAAATGACTTGTGTCTTAGTTTACAATGTATTAAGCTTAAGACCATATGAGTGATTAATAGTAATTGTCAAACATCCATGTAATCCATGCTTTCCAATGGCTCTCCGCCTGCATGTAATTTCTAATCTCTCTACCAGGTAGTCAGTGATTCACCCCAGATAAGATTGTACGCCTTTACAAATAAAGTATAAAATAGATTAAAGGCAAAACCAAGTTATTTTTAGCCTTATTCTGTGAAAATTGGTGCTGTTGGTGATGTTGTTAGTAAAGCATTCTGAGCAATGAATGATAGACTAACACGATTTATACGACCAAAACTAGTAATTTGCCCTGAACCGAAGTTATGCCTGCAAATGTTAGTAAAATAATAAATCAAGTTGCAAGTCAAAGACTAGCAGAGTTGGCTGGTGTACCACTGCCACTGGTAGAATTAGACAAAGAAAAAAATATAACTTCTAGTCTAATAGCATGAAGTGGGCTTTGTGATAGACGATATCAAATTATAATAATGTTCAAGCATGTATCTGATCCCGCATTTGACATTGATGTGCCTGTCATCAAAGATGAATCGGTACGTGATTATCAACATTATTCATATGATGCACGAGAGCCAAATCAGTGATCTTTGTAATTATACTTTTGACCACCCTGACAACAGACAGCATAATATAAGACGAATAAAAAACGTCGCTGACAACTCTGACGCTGATGTGTTGCCTGTGGTTCATGTTGCCAAGCCATAATGCAACTTAAGATTCTCAGCACGTCCAGCAATGCTGGGGGACGGAAGTAGAATATTTTCGTGTGCAATCCCATTGTCATATATCTTTGTATTTTGCAGGAATGTCTGTGAAAGTATTTTTGAAGCTAAGCATACATATTGCTAGTACGAAAGGCTACTGACGATGATGCAATCTGGCACCCTGTCGGTGATGCAGATAAAGTAATACTGACAATACTTTGATTGTGAATGCCAACAATGATACTGTCATTGCGAAGAACGGTTGCTGTCTACGGTTTCAGGCAGTAAATCAACATTGTCAAGGTTGGCGATGCTCACAGATAGTCTTCAAAGTAACTTTAATGGTTTATTTACATGGCAGATAGCATCACAGCAATGTGTCTCTGCACCGCGACATATATTTGTTGCTTTCCAAGATACAGCCAGAGTAAACTCCCAATTACATAGCACAGTGATATTTATCAAACTTGGTGTCACGGACATTTACTGAGAATGAATGGACATCAAGAACCAGCTGAGAACATAATTCTGAACTTTGATAACAATTACGTTGCACGTGCATATCATCGATTGATGACATTCATGATCAAAATATTGATTTTGGTCTACTAATGTCACAAATAGATTTTATTACGCTGCATCCGATCTGTTATTTTCCGCTGAACACATGGATTCATTTAGACAATCTTTCATATATATATATATATATATATATATATATATATATATATATATATATATATATATATATATATATAAATATATAAATATCTATATATATATATATATATATATATATATAGATGCAATAAATTGACGACGAACAGTACGAAACTAGCAACTAACTAGCCTAAGCGCTTTCGACTCTTAATGAGTCTTTTTCAAAGGCAAATACAAAACATAGTTACGACAAACAAATAAACACAAAAACGTTGCGTTTGTAAACCTCTACATTTCTATCTTCACATGTGCTAAAACTATAAATACAACCATCTTGTATAGACTAGTTGCGGAAACTGAAAACGTTGTATAATTCCCTAAAAGTCTACAAGCTTGTAGACTTTTAGGGAATTATACAACGTTTTCAGTTTCCGCAACTAGTCTATACAAGATGGTTGTATTTATAGTTTTAGCACATGTGAAGATAGAAATGTAGAGGTTTACAAACGCAACGTTTTTGTGTTTATTTGTTTGTCGTAACTATGTTTTGTATTTGCCTTTGAAAAAGACTCATTAAGAGTCGAAAGCGCTTAGGCTAGTTAGTTGCTAGTTTCGTACTGTTCGTCGTCAGTTTATTGCATCTATTTTAATTAATACCTGACAAACGTGATCCCTTGGTGGATCCAGTACGCTTGAGAGGGTTGTTATTCGCCATATGATTTGTATTCTTTTTATATATATATATATATATATATATATATATATATATATATATATATATATATATATATATATACACACATTTTCGAGCTCGTGTGGCAAGAAAGGAGCTGTTGCTAATTAAAGAGCAATCGCTGTTATACCCTCAGACAAAACAATGTTACTTGAAGGTGTTGGTGGACGAATAAGTCATTGATGTCCCAGTAGAAAACATGTAATTAGGTCGCATGCGATCCGAAAAGCACGATCAATAATTAAATCATCATCACGTTAATGTTACTCTGACTCCTGATCAGGTTGAAAAGCTTCAGTAAGCATGAAAAAGAATTCTGGAATAAAATATCTCTGAAATCAGCAGCGTTACAAGGTCCAAATAAATAGGCCCTGACAAAACGTCACCTCATGTACTTTAATGACGCCAAACAACTAGTGAATGGCGTTAGACTTGATCTTTTCGATGGTGCCATTAAGGACATTGCCAAAACAGGTGGTATATTTTCACTTCTTGCAGATATATTTATAGCGTTGATAGTCTCTGCAGCCCTAGCTGTAATAAAAGCAGCAGCACTTGGTGCTGTTTGAACTGCCGCTGTGATGGCAGTTAAGAAATCAACATGTAACGGACTAAACACTTCCTAAAACGGCGACGTCTAAGACTGCTAGAAACTCCTCATTCATAGTACGGTTGATCCTCGAGAGGCTCAGGTCTGAGACTGCCTGGGATTCTTCGCTGAACACAAAACGTTTTGAGGTTTCCATGTCCAGTTTTGATTTACTTGATGCTGCTAGGAAATTAAACATAAAAAACATCAGGGGTGTTTTTATGCATGTTCAATTACCAAAACAACGAAACCGTACTGAAACAGGTATCATTAATTTTGATGGAGGTTCTGGTCCTTCCATCAACGGTTGAAGGGGTACTCATTGGTGGCAAATGGGACTGATCATCGTAGAGTTGTATGGGTTGGCGCCACCTAAAGAATTTTTAAAATATGAAAGCAGATTTTAAAACACTTCCATATGGTATTCAACATTACCGACACAGACAATAACAGACGCGTCAATATTTGGCCGCTCATTATGTTCGACTCTGTGTCTATATCCTCAGGTTCACTGCCTTATAAAGTCGTGCATGAGTATACCACCCGATAATATCGTCGTCCAACGTTTGAAACAAGTCTTATGGTAATATGCAATGGTAGATATTTTCGGAAAATCTGTTCTGAGTCTCTCTCAGGGCAAGCCTCAATGTGACTTATGCAAATATGCAAGTCTTGACGAGGTCAAGGATAATCTCGCTAATCTTTTGTGACTCCCAGATGTGGACCGAAATAATGTTATTTTTTCAGCTTCAGCAAGGACGGTTAAAGACGAGTAATATTCTGTTATTCTGTGGGTAATAGGTGCCATCGAGGATAACTTAGTGGTGTTTGCTAAAAATGGCACTATTAAATGCTTGGAGGAATCAGTTCAAATATTCATGAGAGAGATTACTGGACGCATCAGAATAAATGGAGACATTATGTATGGCGATCTCAACATGCGTAAAAATACAATTATCCGTGTGACAGAACCAAAATCTGATTATGATGTGGCAAAACAATGTATGTGGACAGCAATGGCACTACGATCACAACTTAGATCAGTAAGTTTGTTACTAAAACTGGCTATGCAATGACTGGTTCTCTCAATATATCTGATAATAAAATTACTGGTCTTAGTGAACCGGTATCAGACGATGACGCTGCAACGAAGAAATACGTCGACAATAGCAACATCCCGAATTATGACCTCGTCAATGACAATCAATGATTAATCGACTCCAGAAAAATCATTAATGGTTTTATTTGTGTGTCTGCGAAAATTTGTAAAGAGGTTTACATGGTTAGAATATTCAGATCTGAACCATTAATGATTTTTCTGGAGTCCAGTAGTCACCTACATTAAGCTTTCTGACATCAAAAAGATCAAAGACGGTGTAGTGTATCGGTATGGTGTAGTGTATCTGAATCAGCATTATGTACACCAGTCAAGATATCCATTAAACATTCAGCAAAGGTTACCGGTGTGTACAGGTTCTCAGTACTCGGCGTTACATTTACAAAATCTACATCATTTTCATTGCGTTATCCATTTAACAGATCTTATGGATTTACTTATGTTAGTGATATTAGAGCAAAACGACGAGAAAACATTCATGGTGGAACCCAAAGAAAAAGGTTTAGGCATGTTGTACTATTGGAATATTAAATTCATCGCCAAACTACCACCTACTTAAAGTATTAGCAATTTATATAATGGACCAATCTCCGTTAACCCCAATTGACGTTCAACGTTTTAGATACGAGAAAGGGTGAATGTGGCATATCCAACTAAACAATATCATTGATGTGCATACAGTAAAATAAACAAAAAATACAGTGTAGGCGTATCGCTGTTATTGACATAATTGTATATTCTGCATCCGCATTATCAACCACACTTAATAAAACCAGTAATATGAATTGGTGTTGCAGTTGTAACCGGTGCTGTTGATGTTCTTAATATCATCTAAAAAAAATCCACAGGCGCGGCTGATAAATTATACGAATATACAACATTGCTATCAGCTGCAACACAATCACACGCCAAATTATCATTGTCGGTATCATCAGGGCGAAATGATGGAATAATACCAAAATCTGGAATTCGTAGAAACGATTAGCGATTTCAATGACGCAATTGGAAACGAACCCCTTGACTGTCAAGTATTAGACCCTCCCCCACCCCCCGAGAATGTCAGAGTGAAAGACGCCGCCGACTCCAACAAAGACAGGTATTTAGATCCCTGAGTAAAATAATAATGTCGAAAGATCAATCACTGATGACATCAGGGCGATTACAAGAACAAATCGTCACTAATACAACAACACCAACAACCAGGATGATATTAGCAACGTTAACAAAGACTGATTTTGAGGTTAGCGTTCCAACGGCAATTTCAGCCAAGGAAATAACTCTACCATAGTTGCAAATATATTACAACTGGCCAAATATTAAGAGAAAAGTCATTCAGTGTATTGCAAGGAAATAATTAGCTGGTATTTGTGTACAAAAATAGGCCTCCCAGGGACCCCATTTAGGGAATACGAGACCGGAATGTTATTGGTATACCTACAAGCAGATATCAAATCGAACAGATCAACAATGAGTTTTAGCGCAGAATTAAATCTATCACAGGTAAAGAATCTAAGATCGCTATTACTGTTCATGAGCCAACGTTAGCAGTCGTGTTAGGTATATTGACACCAGATTATGCCGTCGATATATATCAGTAGTCGATCCGAATTGTGTTAGGATGGCCAGAAATACAGCGATGAGCACCCCCAGCAACACCGCTTCCTTAGCGATCTGATTATTCATCGAATAAGCAAATATTTTAAAACTTCTAAAAACTTTTCCATGGAAATAGACTGAAAGAGCCAACATTATTATTGACCCGATGAACTCCAAGCCAGTGGATGCTTCGAGTGCATAATTTACTGCGACTGATGCTATAATACTTCCTAAATTATTAAGAACTATATATTGCTATGACGATAATTAAAGATGTATGTCGACGAAGATTATATTAACTTATTCCCTAATGCTATTAGACCTAAACACACCAGCATGTAATCAGAAAAATGTGACAGTTTTTTTCCATTTACATACAAGAACATATCAACGACGATCTAAAGCAACAAACTCTAACTTTAAAATAACCAGAATAGTGCCTCGATCTCTCAGTCTCTGATATAGTGTATTCTATTGCATTTTCATGTGCATGTGTGTCATTTTGTTAAATTTATTAATATAGTACTAAACTGCTAACACAACAGACACCGAAAATTTGTTTTTGGGACGCCGTGAGGCCACCTGCTGCTCGGGGGCCCTAGACACGTGCCTCGCGTGACTATGCCTTAAAACGGCACTGCTCACTGGTATGTTTCTTCGAGATTACATTGAAGGGGTCTTAGGAATTCCACGAGTAATTTCATTTTTTAATGCAGCTATCACACTTGGTAGTCTTGTAGCCCATTCACTAAATCTCTTGTCTTTTTGAACTTTATTTGGGGATATTTCCTACGCATGCTTATATCCAAACAATCGCTCAGCAAGTGTTCAATTAAATTGCTCAACAATTTTCTGATCGTGGTGAATTGTGGTTTCTGATTTTGACGCTATGTTGTTGCATTAGGGATGTTACTGCACTAGACACAAAAACACCGATATTATATATGTTACTCTAATTTGCGCAAATACATAAAGGAATCAGAGATAACTGCATTTTTCTGATTGTATTAAATCGTATTGATATCCACACTCTAAGAAACGTTTACCAGATTTGGTGTTCGGGGAACATGTATATGATTAAGTTTAAAAATGTATTCTGAAAAGCGCAAGCGATTACCTCATGGATTTATCAAGATAAATTTACATGATCCTCAGTCGCAATATCGCATAGGTCTCGATTACATATTTTGTTGAGAAACCTGTCACCTGACCATTACTTTTCCTTTCACCCATGGCTCTGTCAATCACACAGCAGCAGAAAGGGTCACGACCAAGAGTGAATAACTTGGTGTTTTACACCAGGAGTCGGTAAATAAATTTGACACGCATACGTCAAAAGAAAAAAAAAAGAACCTGGTTAGAGACATCGGTTTAGTACAACACTGTTAGAGGTCTCGGTTTAAAGTTATTGATGTTTGTCTGTTCATTTTCGTAGGAAGTTTTATTTTCAAAAACGGACTGTTCTAAAAAGTGGTCTGTTCACCCTTCCTCATACTTTGTATTTTGGGCTTACCTTAGAGTGTGCATTCAGACGTGCATTCTGACTTGCACTATTAGCAGAGACTGCTCAAGAAGTCTCATAGCCGCCTCGCTGACTATGCCTTCGGCCACGATCTGCACCGAACAGGTGATCCTTTCCATAGTTGCTAAGCTGATTCCAAATTTAATCAGAATGGACTCGTGAGTTTTTTTATTGTCATTTTGATTACTTTGTGGTTTGGATTTATTCCATATTTTCGACATTCCATTCAAAGATAAAAGTTCTATTATCTAAACAGAGTTGGGAAAGTTCAGTGAAAAATAT
Organism: Potamilus streckersoni; assembly: GCA_016746295.1. NCBI lineage: Eukaryota > Metazoa > Mollusca > Bivalvia > Unionida > Unionidae > Potamilus > Potamilus streckersoni. The sequence continues at coordinate 356,258 of JAEAOA010001342.1, forward strand.
CAACTAGTACATTTAATGTTCATTGGATTTTGTGCGCCCCCCCCCATTTTACGTGTATCACAGTTTTCTATACACAGCTGCATTTAAGCAGCTTATCTTAGATTTGTAACATGAAGCGGCGAATCAGTTGAGACAGCACTTTAAAAGATCATATTTTGTTCATTATGTGCACTGACTTTAAAATTTTGCCAAAAAGAAAAGAATTATTAGCATAAAAGAAGAAAAAAATCTCCAATTTCATGGATGGGAAACGCAGTATCAACTCAGTGTCATGCAGTTTCACTCTAATCCTCTTTTTCTACATTTCTAATGTACCAATATTATTTTTGTTATAATATTATTTTATTATCATCAACACTATTATCATTTAGTTATTCAAGATGCGTCTCCTATCCTATCCCTAATACTATGTACCAGAGTTTAAAACTTGGTTCTAAGTAGAGTACATACAGAACGCATTCTTTTTAATGATCAACCATCATAAAGGGATAGCTATGTTTTATTTATTTATTTATTTTGCAAAAGTATCCGCTTTTTATTTTGAACATAAAACCATTCCGGAATAACATAGTTACCTGCTTTGAGCAGATATTAACCGATAGACTGGTTCGAGGCAAAATAGTATTGGATCAATCTTTAAGTTTTGTTTATCAAAACATGGCGACGAGGACTCCAGGAACACCTGCCGAAGGAGAAAAGTCGACAAGTCGACGACCTAAAGGTCACATATAATGGAAATATTAACATTTTTACATTTTTAACTTGCATTGGTATATAACTGAGTTGAAGTTACTGCAGGATTTAAAAAGAAAATGTATCGAAGGGTTCACTAGGTGGGATCTCGTCATCATTATCATCAATCTTTTTATGTGCTAGGAATTCGAAGTTTGTTATGTGCTAGGAATTTGAAGTTTGTTATTAATGTTTTGTTTTCTTTTAAAAAAAACAAAACAAAACAAATTCATCTACAAAATCGTAGATACGATTCAGGTAACCGGTGTATGTACACAGTGATATAGATGTTGTTGACTTAGTCCCTTTAGGAATTTCAGCTGGTTAATTTGTATTAGTATACATATAATATTGACCATCTTTGCTGATACATATCCTAAATAGGTCAATAGTACAATTTGTATGCGCCTTTGATTATTTTAAATTAAATATAAATTATTCTGTTACAATTTAACAACAATTTTCTTTAACCCAAGTCTATTCAATCCTGATTATCACCAAGAAACTTCAGACGAAAATTATCTACCGCTATGGACTTATACAATGGTGGCCATGTACTGAATTTGGGTCAAAATAAAACCGCATTGAGTGGATTATGGATTAAATCAATGGTAGTATGAATTTGTTTGTCAATGTGCATAGCTGTCATTGTGACATCACAGTGAACAACATTCGCTCTGTATTGTATTTTGATCACACCTTTAGGTTCATTTCATCAAAAAATGACAATATACCTTTTGTATTTTGATCACACCTTTAGTTTCATTTCATCCAAAAATGACAATGTACTTTAACATTGAGTTTACTGTGTGCACCTATTAGGGTGTCTAAATAATGACCTTCCCAAGAAATATGGATGTATACAAATCAAAATGAAGTGAATGCTTGCCACCTAAAGGTATATAGAATCAAATTATAAAAATGACACCCATTAATGAAATAGTTGGTGTTAAATGCTTACATGACCCATGTGACTTGTACTATAGTATATGCAGTGACACCTTATTTCCCAGCTAAAAGACCCAATTAACCGACTTTTGGTCGGAAAATCTGATTCCACCAGATAGTATGAACTTCCGATTAATCAGAGTCAGACAAGGGAGGAATGACCGATTCAGATACTAAAAATAATAAAGTTGAATTTCTATAGCACTGTGTCTAACATTGCGTGTCATTCGATAGTGTGTTAATAAAGTTAAATAAGAACTCAGAAAAGTTCAATATGGTCAACACAACTGAAATGTAGGCTAAAGTAATTTCAAAACATCTTCATTTGCTTGATTTAGAATTTGAATTTATTACAAAAAAGACATCAAAATGGAAGTAAAGTCTGACTGAAATGTTATGTTTTTAATTTGTAGAAAAGTGTTGATATGGGCAGAAAAGTATGTGAGATATTTCTGAAAATTATAGTGTCTAAATAAAGTGAATAAATGTTATGTAAAGGTGTGTATATTAAAATTTAGACATGTACTACCTATTACAGAAATGGTTCCGAAAGCCGCCCGACCAAAAAACTTGTATGAATTCTGCTAAAGCTGAGGCTCCAATAGTTTGAGCGTCCACTTAGGATATGAGTGTTCACTGGTTTGAACCATGGCCAAGTTGTACCAAAAAGTTATAAAAATGATACTAATAAGCTGCTTTGCTTGACGCTCAGCATTAAGTGGTTAGTATTAGTAGGACTGGTTAGCATGGTGCCAAGATAATGTGAGATTAGGTGGGACATTGTTTTATGTCTGTTGCATGTTCCTGTGCTAGACATCTCTAAACTGCCAAACTGCAGATATTGAAGTGATATGACAGAATTTTTTATAAATCTATGTTAAAAATCCAAATCACACACACTCACCATAGCTGAAAACCATTTTAGAGCTTGTACCAATGTTCACCATTGGGTAAATATCTTGAACGGACATAAACTTTAACTTTAAAAGATTATTTTGTGAGGGTGTTTTAAAAAGGTATGCATAATAAATAAAAGTTAGCAATATTCAAGCAGCACATGTCAATAATTGATATATAGCGTTTGCTAGTACTCGTGTTTAAAATAACTTGAATTACCAGCAAGGGTCACGTGATACTTTAATGTTGATTTTAGTCTGCTTTCAAATATTTCCCTGGTTTTGTGCCAGTTTGCAAAATACTATGTTTAAGATTTTGTAGTGTGTTTTTATTGTTTTTTTTTTAACCTGTATTAGTAAGTACAACAGTTGTGTGTAGGTAAATGCAGTGATATGGTCTATAGCAGGGGTCAGGAATCTTTTTGTCTGAGAGAGCCATGGACACCACATATTTTAAAAAGTAATTCTGTGAGAGCCATACATTATGTTTAAAACTAAAAATTCAAGTTAATGTGTGCATTTTGTGTAATTTCAACATTAAAAATACAATAATTATGTCTCTGAATTATTTTTAATAACATTGTTGTTGTTATTGTTGTTGTTGGGCTTAACGCCATTTTTCAGCACATGATAGGCTATTCATGGCGGCCAGTATTAATGGTGGAGGAAGAAACCGGGAAATCACCGGAAAGAACCACCGACCCACGAGAAGCTACTGGCAAGCTTTCTCACATATCCACATTCACCAAATCCTAGACTCGAACACATGCAGACAGAGGTGAGATGGCAGTGATCCGTAACGGACAGCGCTTTAGACCACTCGGCCACTCGGGGCCCCTAATAACATTGTTATGATGTTGCTAATCCATAATGAGTATTTCTTACCATTATTATGACTTCTGGTGCTGCATGGCTTTGCTGATGGCTTTGTAGTCTGGTTGATACATCGTGAGGTTAAGCTTCTTGCAGGAGTTGAGACTTCCATCCGTTAAACGTGATTGCAGGTTGGTCTTAATGTTCTTTAGATGTAAGAAAGACTGTTTGCATGCATACGTAGAGCCAAACATTATCATTACAGCAATACTCACACGCGGCAGTGTATGGTATGTGACGGAAAGCGCGTTCCAAGTTTTGACAATCAGCTGGTCTGCATGTTGAAGTTTTTTCATTTCTGCCCACTTGAGTTGGCTCGCCAACTCTGCTTGCTGTCGTGCAAGTCTTTCTAAATCTTAATTCAGTGACTTAAACTTATTCACCCACATGTCTGAGGCCTTCAGGTCAGCAGCTTGGAGCTCAAAATCTCTGACGGAGACACCGGGATGCAACTCGGGTCAGTGCTGTGGATGGGTGATGAACTTAAAAAGACTGGTGTGCTCGCTAAATTCTCCAAAGTGCGCTTTAAATGACTGCAGGAGATTAGATGTGAAGCCTGCTAGCTGCTAAAGATTAAGATGTTGAGCAGAGTCACTTGAGGTGCACTTATCTTTGCACTCTCCCAGTTTTTCAAAGTGTAGTAAACGACCTGCTTCAATGTCGGTGATGAAGAGTTCTAGCTTGTTTTTAATTGCAAACACTGCTTGTTGCAGGCATAAGATTGTGTTTCCAATGCTTTGCATTTTCACATTGAGCTGATTTAGATGTTTAGTCATGTCTATGAGATAATAGAACTTCAGGAGCCACTCTGTCAGCTAACTCGGAATGCTTGACATTCTTCATTTCAAGAAAAGTCCATATTTTGCTCAGACAAGCCATAAATCGGCTGAGCACCTTCCCTCTTGACAAGCAGTGCTATAAACTAGAGATTTTTGATGCTCGGGCAACAATAAAGTTGACTACCAGAACAACCAAAGACATCACCTCACCAAGCTGCTTGCCACACATCTGAGCACAAAGCGCCTCTTAATGTAGGATGCAATGAAAGTTTATGATGCATCTATTTTCATGCTCACAAAGAAGAGCGACAAATCATCTGTTTTTCCCCATCATGCACGGAGTACCATCAGTGAACACTGAAACAAGTTTATCTATTGGTAGATTTTTTTCTTAAGCAAACTCAGTGAAGGACTCGAATAAATCCTGCCTTCTTGTTGTGCCTTTCATAGACAAAACAGCAAGACTTTCCTCATGTAGTGTATCACCGACAACATACCTTGCAACCATGCTGAACTGGGATAAATTACTGACATCTGTTGACTCATCCAAAGTGAGAGAAAAAAAACAGTGCCTCATTTATGTCCTTCACTTGCATTGCCTCAATTTGATTTGATATCATGATGCTATGATCATGAACAATTCTTGCTGACAGAGGCATGTCTTTTATCCGTTTAATTATTTTGTCCTAATCCGAAAAGTCATCAAAAAGTTCATTGGCAACATCAAGCATGAATGCTTTGGCATACTCCCCATCTGTGAATGACTTTTTGTTTCTCACAATACCTAAAGGACCAGCAAAGCTAGCTGAATTCCAGTCACCTTGTTGAGTCCAAACACGGATTTGCTGCTGGCTAGCTTGCACTCTTCATAGCAGTTCTTGACATGCTTTCTTCCTGCTGTCTTCAGGAGGATATTTTGATGCAAATGTAGAATGGCTTGTCTTGAAGTTTCTCTTTACATTTGACCGCTTCATAGATGCAATTTTATCACTACATATTAGACACACTGCATAACCCATTCTCTCTACAATGGCAAATTCCTCTGTCCATTCCTGCTGAAAAAGTATAATAGTCATCGTCTTTCTTTTAGCCATCTTGTCAAAAGGGTTTCTAAAATTAGTTAGCTGATAACGCAATTAAAACGAAAGTTTACTTTCTGATCCGACAACAATCTGTTGTGTGGACCCTTTTGCACATGCACACATCGACTGTTATTTTCGAAAGCAATATACGGCAGCCCCACTTAAACAATGTCGAATATAGACACGACATGTATTTTTGCCACTTTTCCACAGAAATCACTGTGAACCGGCTTTCTAGTTCGCACATTTATTGACACGTGAAGGAGTGTAGAGGTGGCTACTCTTGCAGTATGACTTGCATTTGGTGGTAAGGCTAGAGTTATTTCCCTTTAATTACAATGATTGCAGGGTTGCTATTTTTCTATCTTTTAGGTCAGCGGAGTTTATCTCCTTTACCACTTCTGATGCTGAGCTGCAGTAGACTTTAGCTCATTTGTAGAATGAAATATTGATATGCAATTAATATGTAGATCAAAGGAGTCTAAAGAAACATTTTTTTATAATCAAACATTTGTCTGCGAGCCAAATGCAGCCATCAATAGAGCCATATTTGGTTTGCGAGCCATAGGTGTCCGACCCCTGGTCTATAGCCAGGTTTTGATCAACCAGTCTTGCTTGTGTTCAAAGTACTGGCCATTCATGGTGATTTCAAATGAAGCTTGAAATACCAGATAAGGAAATGTAAGAATGATATAAAAATATGAATGATTATATGAAAAAAATAAACTCTGTACCTTTTGTTTTTTTATACAGATTTACTAACACTTTTGAATACAAACTTGGTCAAGTATAGACATGTTTCTCACATGTATTCTGCTAGAACTTGTGAAGGAATTTCATTGAAAGGGAACAAAATATGAGAAGAAAATGACCTATAGTGTAAATCATTGCAAGAATAACGGTAACGTTATTGATTTTGTTGTTACTTTCTAGATCTTCCTTAGTGTGTGTTTGTGTGTGTGTTTGTGTGTGTTTATGTGATTTAGATTTTTAACATTGCTTTAACAATATTTCAATCATATTGCTATGATGTCTGCAGTGTGACAATTTATAGTGATGCCTCACACTAGGGCATCATATCCCATGTCACATTATCCTGACACCAGGCCAACCAGTCCTAACACTAACCTCTTAATGCTGAGTGTCAAGCAAGGAAGCTGTTTGTACCATTTTTTAAAGTCTTTGGTATGACTCTGTGGGAGTTTGAACCCGTGACCTCATGTATCTGAGGCAGATGCTCTTACAACCAGGCCATCAGCGCGATATAGCTTTTTCTGAGTGTAAACACTTTGTCATGATGGAAAGGAATTATGTGCATATATGCCTTTGGCTTTGTGTTATGCATGCTTAGTGTGTTCTGTACATGCTCAGTGTGTGTTATGCATGCTTAGTGTGTGCTGTACATGCTCAGTGTGTGTTATGCATGTTTAGTGTGTGCTGTACATGCACAGTGTGTTCTATGCATGTTCAGTGTGTTCTATGCATGCTCAGTGTGTGCTGTACATGCTCAGTGTGTTCTATGCATGCTTAGTGTGTGCTGTACATGCACAGTGTGTTATGCATGCTCAGTGTGTGCTGTACATGCTCAGTGTGTTATGCATGCTTAGTGTGTGCTGTACATGCTCAGTGTGTTCTATGCATGCTTAGTGTGTGCTGTACATGCTCAGTGTGTTATGCATGCTTAGTGTGTGCTGTACATGCTCAGTGTGTGTTATGCATGCTTAGTGTGTGCTGTACATGGCACAGTGTGTGTTATGCATGCTCAGTGTGTGCTGTACATGCACAGTGTGTGTTATGCATGCTCATTGTGTGCTGTACATGCACAGTGTGTGTTATGCATGCTTAGTGTGTGCTGTACATGCACAGTGTGTGTTATGCATGCTTAGTGTGTGCTGTACATGCTCAGTGTGTGTTATGCATGCTTAGTGTGTGCTGTACATGCACAGTGTGTGCTGTACATGCTCAGTGTGTGTTATGCATGCTTAGTGTGTGCTGTACATCCACAGTGTGTGCTGTACATGCTCAGTGTGTGTTATGCATGCTTAGTGTGTGCTGTACATGCACAGTGTGTGCTGTACATGCACAGTGTGTTCTATGCATGATTAGTGTGTGCTGTACATGCACAGTGTGTGCTGTACATGCTCAGTGTGTGTTATGCATGCTTAGTGTGTGCTGTACATGCACAGTGTGTGCTGTACATGCTCAGTGTGTGTTATGCATGCTTAGTGTGTGTTGTACATGCACAGTGTGTGCTGTACATGCTCAGTGTGTGTTATGCATGCTCATTGTGTGCTGTACATGCTCAGTGTGTGTTATGCATGCTTAGTGTCTGCTGTACATGCACAGTGTGTGCTGTACATGCTATGCTCATTGTGTGCTGTACATGCTCAGTGTGTGTTATGCATGCTTAGTGTGTGCTGTACATGCTATGCTCATTGTGTGCTGTACATGCTCAGTGTGTGTTATGCATGCTTAGTATGTGCTGTACATGCTCAGTGTGTGTTATGCATGTTCAGTGTGTGCTGTACATGCACAGTGTGTTCTATGCATGCTCAGTGTGCGCTGTACATGCACAGTGTGTTCTATGCATGTTCAGTGTGTGCTGTACATGCTATGCTCATTGTGTGCTGTACATGCACAGTGTGTTCTATGCATGCTCAGTGTGTGCTGTACATGCTATGCTCATTGTGTGCTGTACATGCTCAGTGTGTGCTATGCATGTTCAGTGTGTGCTGTACATGCTATGCTCATTGTGTGCTATAGATGCTCAGTGTGTGTTATGCATGCTTAGTGTGTGCTGTACATGCTATGCTCATTGTGTGCTGTACATGCTCAGTGTGTGCTATGCATGCTCAGTGTGTGCTGTACATGCTATGCTCAGTGTGTGCTGTACATGCTTAGTGTGTGCTATGCATGTTCAGTGTGTGCTGTACATGCTATGCTCATTGTGTGCTGTACATGCTCAGTGTGTGCTATGCATGTTCAGTGTGTGCTGTACATGCTATGCTCATTGTGTGCTGTACATGCTCAGTGTGTGCTATGCATGCTCAGTGTGTGCTGTACATGCTATGCTTATTGTGTGCTGTACATGCTCAGTGTGTGCTATGCATGCTCAGTGTGTGCTGTACATGCTATGCTCATTGTGTGCTGTACATGCTCAGTGTGTGCTATGCATGTTCAGTGTGTGCTGTACATGCTATGCTCATTGTGTGCTGTACATGCTCAGTGTGTGCTATGCATGCTCAGTGTGTGTTGTACATGCTATGCTCATTGTGTGCTGTACATGCTCAGTGTGTGCTATGCATGCTCAGTGTGTGCTGTACATGCTATGCTCATTGTGTGCTGTACATGCTCAGTGTGTACTATGCATGCTCATTGTGTGCTGCAGACTTAGATCAGGTCAAAACTATTCTTTTGGCAGGTCAGTCTTTTGCTGAGAGAAATGCATACCAGCTTGCCTAGTCTTTCTCTATACATGGCCAAAGAAAGCCATGCCTCATGGTAAATATCTCCAGTCTTTCTCTATACATGGCTAAAGAAAGCCATGCCCCAGGGTAAATAATATCTCCATTCATGTTTAAACAAAAGATAGTGTATTGAAGCTATATGTGGACTTGTACTTAAGCAACAAAAAGCATCTTAGTTGGAGATTATAAAATGGTTTAATTAGCCATGTTTTATCCTCCCAATTCCAAGGTAGACAAGTGGGATTGGCCATGTTTTGATTGAATGGTCTTCTCTTGGGCTGTTGAGTACAAGTTACAGTTGCTAATCTAGGCATAGTTGGAATTTTGATAGTGTCTTTTTGAGTGGGTTACTTAGAGTGGAATAACAAATGACATGAATCAGGGTAGTATGAGTTGAGATTTCTTTTCAGCTTAGACCACTATGTAATTTGTTCAGTAACAGCTGCTGTTTATTTCCCTTATAATGGAAACATAATACTGAACACAGTAAAGAGTTCCTTGTATTCCAAATAACACGTTATAACATACTTGTAGCAAAGAGTGATATTAAACATGGTGGTTCATCAGAGTTTAAAGAAAGTCATTTTAATCAGATCTTGTTATTTTCATGAAAGTTATTCGGCAAAAGTATATGATTATATAGTAAATACAAGAATAGATTTAAGTTTTCTATTTATTTGCAGAATGTTATATAATAAAGCAATGTATTACACTAAACCAGGCAGGGAGTGACAGTTCTGTCAAAGTAGAGCCAGACCAAATTTTCTTTTCTTTCAGGCATTGTATAGAGTGTAATATAGATATGACAAATTCCATGGTCTGTGAGATCAGCCAATGCTTTTCTTCTTCATGCTGACCAAATGAACATGTATCTTATATATACATGGGTTGCTTTATAGTTCATGCTTTAGTGTTAGGAAGCCACACTACATGTATAATTTATCTTAAAATTTTGAATAAAATGAAGTGAGAAGCCATAGCTATTATGTAATTGAAATTGAAAGAAGCCACTCATACTGTATTTGGCCTTTAGAAGCCACTCATACTATATTTGGCCTTTAGAAGCCACTCGTACTGTATTGTACCTTTAAAAGCCACTCTATATTTGACCTTTGGAAGCCACTCATACTATATTTGGCCTTTAGAAGCCAGTCATACTCTATTTGGCCTTTAGAAGCCACTCATTCTATATTGGGCCTTTAAAAGCCACTCTATATTTGACCTTTGGAAGCCACTCATACTATATTTGACCTTTAGAAGCCAGTCATACTCTATTTGGCCATTAGAAGCCACTCATTCTATATTGGGCCTTTAAAAGCCACTATATTTGGTCTTTGGAAGCCACTCATACTATATTTGGCCTTTGGAAGCCACTCATAATATACTGGGCCTTTAAAAGCCACTATATTTGGCCTTTGGAAGCCACTCATACTATATTTGGCCTTTAGAAGCCACTCATACTATATTGGGCCTTTAAAAGCCACTATATTTGGCCTTTGGAAGCCATTCATACTATATCTGGCCTTTAATAGCCACTCATACTCTATTTGGCTTTTGGAAGCCACTCATAATATACTGAGCCTTTAAAAGCCACTATATTTGGCCTTTGGAAGCCACTCATACTATATTTGGCCTTTAAAAGCCAATCATACTATATTGGGCCTTTAAAAGCCACTATATTTGGCCTTTGGAAGCCACTCATACTATATTTGGCCTTTAGAAGCCACTCTTACTATATTGGGCCTTTAAAAGCCACTATATTTGGCCTTTGAAAGACACTCATACTATATTGGGCCTTTAAAAGCCAATCATACTATATTTGGCCTTTGGAAGCCACTCATACTCTATTTGGCCTTTAAAAGCCAATCATACTATATTTGGCCTTTGGAAGCCACTCATACTATATTTGGCCTTTAAAAGCCAATCATACTATATTTGGCCTTTGGAAGCCACTCATACTCTATTTGGCCTTTAAAAGCCAATCATACTAAATTGGGCCTTTAAAAGCCACTCATACTCTATTTGGCCTTTAGAAGCCAAATATAGAATTAAATTTTTAGACTTAGAACACAAAATTGACAGTTACAATTAGTGGTGCATATCCCATTCCCCTATATTTGTTTAGTTAGAAAAAAAAAAACTTTTTTAATATTTTGGTAATTTACAAGTACACATTTACAATTAATGGAAATATCCTATCATCCTATATTTGTTTATTTAGAAATTAAACTTACATTTTGAATGTTTCGGTAATTTACAAACACAATTACATTTAGTGGGGCATATCCTATCATACTATATTTGTTTATTTAGATATTAGACTTTCGTTTTGAATATTTTGGTAATTTATGAACACACAATTACAATTAGTTAAGTAGATCTGACACATTTATTAAAAGCCACATACCAAATATATTAACTTTTTAGATGAGTCCAACTGCAAACAGCAAAGGTCCTGATCTGTCATAGCATAAGTTGCATGCAGATCTGGATCAGTGTTGTTTGATCTGCTTCTGTCAAGCTGCATAGACCCAGATACACTTGCTTTTTATGCATTGACTGATCTGGGTCTGTGTAGTTTGCAATTGTACTCAACTTACAGTGAAGTACATATAGCCTCTCATTATATGTAAAAATACCTAAAAAATCATTTGGATGATTTTTATGGAGTGATTTTAGAAGATTTTAATCAAGCAACCCTGCAGTTCAATGATGCCTGCATAGCTGGCACACAGCTGAGGAGTCATAATTTTGTTAAATGTTTTACCTAGATAACGCCTTTTTATTTTGTGAAATGTTCAAGACAGACGAGGGGTGCATTTATAAAATCTAAAATAGATTCCCTGTTAAGTTTAAAAAGTATGATGGTGAAAGTGAGGTTTTCAAAACGCAACACAGATATGTCACCAAGATAATGCTGTGTTTTCAGGTTTGACTTCCCATTTGAAGAGAATTTTATTTCTTTTCAAACAGGCATGTTATATCATGATAGTTGATTTTCTATATCGTAAAGCTTGTTATGTATGAACTTTAATTGAAATCATTAAAAAATTTCAGATACCAAATTTAAACAACAGAAGCTACCTGCATGGCAGCCGATACTGACAGCAGGAACAGTATTGCCGGCCTTCTTTGCTATTGGTGTGGCATTTATACCTCTTGGGGCAGTACTCTATGTTACTTCAGATAATGTAAGTATAAGAGAGACTCTAACACAAGGGTCACTCTACCATGTGAAGTGGGCAAAAAAGTCACCTAAGAACTGTAAACTTCGCCTTCTGTTTGGAAAGTGAAAATGACTTCGCCCTCGATTTTTCGGACGTAAAATGGCTGTATATTTAGATTTTTGATATGCCCCTCACAGTAGCGAGCAAGTTCTGGCACTGTTGTAATCCAAGGTGAAATGCATCAATATATAAATAGTAATTTGCTTTTAGAAAATATGATCAGTGAAGAGTGTTTTCTTATGCATTTCTTGTTTTTATAAATGGAGATTTTAACGGCTGTATTTGCATATTTTCTTGATAAAATCAGTTTGAAACCATAAATGAAGTTGTAATGGCGGACATCGCTTCATATATGATATGCCACATAATTAAACTGTTTGTAAATGGGAAAATAGATTCAGGAAAATATATAATATAATGAAAACAAAGTTTACATATTATGTCATAGGATGTTTAGATGAAATATTTAATACTGTAGGTTAAAAAACATGTGACAATCTCAGTTGTGGAATTTGAAACAATGCTGTAAGGTTAAGGTTATTTCTCACCTACAGTAATTAGTAGGTAGACAAATAATTCAACCATAGATATGCAGTCTGATTAATTTATTTGTTGTAACAAAGCAAGAAAGCGAATAGTTTTAGTAAGAAAAACCCTCTTTCTAAAAATAGATACACTCACTTGGTGCAATGCATGTTTTTGGATGTTTCAGTTTTAGGGGAAAAGGGTCCAGTTTTGTTATCTATTTACTTTAGTATTTCTGTGTGTTGTCTATTAATAGTTAACAGTAATGATTTATTGGGAACAAGGAAATCAGGACGAAGTATGTTTTGAAGTCGCTTGTGAATTTAATCCTATGTACATGAATTAAGGGTTGTTTCAAAGAATGTTAGAAATCTCTTTTGACTGCAATTTTACACAATAACTTGTACAAAATATAATAAAATAATTATGTGGTAGTTTATTAAGCATTTTTACCAACTTGAAATTTCAGTTAAAATTAATTACAGTGTATAGCTTCTGCTGTGCCTTTTAAGTCATATAATCAATTTGCCTGTATCTCAATCCAAGCACACTTATACAAGTATGATAGAATGAGTATGAATATGATAATTCGTATACATATACAAAATGGGTTGATAATAAACATATGACATATTTTTAAACTTGAAAATAAGGCATTCTCTTATATATATATATATATATATATATATATATATATATATATATATATATATATATATATATATATATATATATATACACACACACACACTGAAACCAAGCTAAACTTAAATTTTAGGGAGAAGTGACTTCTCCTTTTGGTCAGAACAGGGAGAAGTGGGAGCTAAACAGGGAAAAGTGGGAGTTAAACAGGGAGAAGTGAGACCGAAACAATAAACACAAGATCTATATATATATATATATAGAGAGAGAGAGAGAGAGAGAGAGAGAGAGAGAGAGAGAGAGAGAGAGAGAGAGAGAGAGGGCTGCATTATCTTAGTTTAATGATGTGCTCTATTTCTTGGTATGCTTTAACAGTTTTAAGCAATGCCTTATTTTTAGGTTAAAAAATATGTTATTTGTGAGTATCAATATTTTTTTTATGCATATAAAAAATTATATTTATACCCATTCTATTCATACTTAGTATATGTGTGTTTGAATTGAAGTAAATGCAGTGGATTTTGGCTGTATGACTTAACAAGCACATCTGAAGCTATGCATTGTAATTAATTTTCACTGTTAGAAATAACAAAATTAGAGTCTTGTAACTGCAAGTTGGTAAAAATGCCTAAAAAACTACCACTTTATTTTATTTTAAGTTTTGTGTACAATTGCAGTCAAAAAGATTTCCAGCATTCTTCAAAACAGCCCCTAATACATGTACATAAGAATAAATGCACAAGTGACTTAAAAAAAATACTGTTTGTCTCGATTTCATTGTTCCCAATAAAATATTACTGTCACTAATCATAGACAACACACCGAATCACTATAGTAGATATATAACTCAACTAGACCCTTTTTTACTCCAACCGAAAATCCAAGAATTGGTCTTGCACATAGCAAGTGTATCTATTTTTAGATGGAGGGCTTTTCTCGAACTACACACTTTCTTACTTCGTTACAAAAATTCTTTAAAAGTTCTGCATATATATGGTTTGTCTACCTATTGGTAATAATGCCATGCATTAGTTAAATATTTTTTGCTTCATTACTATATATTTTTTGTATTTTCACAGTTTAATGAAGTGGTATATCATATATGCAGCGATTTTCACCATTAAATTTTCATTTACGGTTTCAAATTTATTTTATACAGAAAATGTGCAAATATTGCTGTTAAAATCTTCATTTTTTAAAAATAGGATATAAATTAGAAAACGCTCTTCACAGATCATATTTTTAAAAGCATATTACTATTTGCATATTGATGTTTACATTTCAAAACAGAATTTGGTATAATTTCATCATTGCACTGTAGGCCCAACTTCTTGAAATTAAGCAGTGATATCTTGCTCCAAAAAAGGATTAATGGTCAGTTAGCTATTAAAACTTGCATGTAAATGTGCAATAATTTCTTTGTGGCCATAAGCTGATTGGTATCAACACCATGTAGATACATTTTGCATTAGGTTACAGCAGTGACAACTTCCTGGCTACAGCGAGAGGGCATCTCAAAGACATATTCTACAGTCATATTACGTTCGAAAAATCAGAGGGCGAAGTCGTTTCGCTTTCATAACAGAAGAAGGCGAAGTTTATGCTTCTCAAGCGACTTTTTCACCCACTTCGCCTGGTAGTGTGACCCCCCTTTATATAGCTGCATTATCATATATATTATATCATATATATTATATCATATATATTATATATTTTGCATTTCTTGCTTTGGCCTCATTTCTCCCAGTTTAGCTTCCACTTCTCCCTGTTTAGCTCCCACTTTTCCCTGTTCTGACCAAAAGAATAAGACATTTCTCTCTATAATATAAGTCTAGCTTGTCTCCTGTAACAGTGCTGTATTTCATCCCAAAATAAATCTTAGGCAAGACATGATGTATATATCACTTCTGGTGACAACAATGTTGATGTCATAATGTGTTAGTGCTTGGGCTAAAGTATTTGAACATCACATTCTGTATGTCAGTAGCAATATTGAGCTGTGACTTACTTTACGTCTAAAGTGTATACATTTGTTATGAGTTTATGCTCTTAAAATACATAACAGAAAAGAGTGAAGATGACAAGCTTTGCAAAATTTAGTAATTTTTTTTCCTAGAATAAAAAGTGAAAAATGAGGAAAATTTTTTTACAGTATTACAAATTAAATCCAGAATTAATCCAAGAATTAAAGACACAAGTCCTGATAATATAAAGTCCCAAAGAGATCCAAAGCTGAAGACGGTGACATGCCTATTATAGCCTATGAAGTACTGATGTGCTAACAGTCTCTTGTTGAATCACAAAAATATTATTCCAGGTTTGAATTCAGTATAAATTCTAACGAATGCCTTTATCCAAGAATTTTATCAGAACACTTTTGTATTTCCAAACAAAATAATCACTTCAGTTCAATAATTTGAAGAAAATAAAATTTTCAGCTCAAACTGATCACAACATAATACAACTTAAAGTGCTAGAATTTAAAGTATGACTGATAAAATCCTCTCAGTCACAAGATAGTTCTGTGCTTGTCCTGGGGTCAAACTTAGCATTTTCGAAAACCAACTATTACCTATTGGAAAATAAGCTTCTAGAATGATCTAATGAGACTTTGCTGACACCAAAATTATATAATTTTACTATCATTTTCTTCACAATTATTGAAGCCATTTAATAGTCAATGTTTTATTTTGTAATTGGTGGCTTAAAACGATGGAGACCACAGTGTAGATCAGTTTAAAGATTGTGTCAGACCTTTAAAGTCACAGACTAGTCTGATCCTAACAAGTTCATGTTCAAAGTCATGCATATTGCTCTGGTGGCCTAGTGGTTAGAACCTCTGTCTTGGATGTGGAAGTTCACTGGTTTGAACCCTGGCTGAGTCATACCAAAGACTTTAGAAAAGGGTACTAACAACTGCCTCGATTTGTGCTCAACATTAAGAGATTATGGTTAGGACTGGTTGGCCTGGTGTCAGGATAAGGTGACTAGGTGTGACATCATGCCACAGGTCTGCAGTATGATGCCCCAGTGCTAGACATCACTATAGACTGTCACACTGCAGATATCATAGCGAGGTGACTGAAAATTTTTTAAAGCTATGTTAAAAATATTAATCACACACACACACACTCAAAGTCATAAAAGGAAAAAACACTATATCCTTTTGATTTAAATTTAATTCAACAGCAGAAAGACCAATCACAAAAAAACGTTGCAATTCTAATTATGTTTGTTTATATTGAAAGCAATTTGCAGTCAAATCTTATGATAGCAAATCTGGATATGTAAAATTTCAGTTTGAATGTACAAAGTATAAGCCTGTTTTAAGAATTAAGGTTGTGGGAAATTTGTTTTTAAAAATTTTATCCTTTAGAAAGCATATGGGCTGAATTAGCAAAGCCTGTTATGGTGACATGATTTCAGCTGCAAGTTTAGCTTACTCTGTCTCGTTAATCAGTCTCAATAATGTCTGGGTTTTTTAGTTTTTTTAATTGGTATCATTGATTTCCATTATTGCAGGGTAATTGGGGTCATTGATTTCCATCATTTTATGTTAATTGGTATCATTGATTTCCATCATTGCAGGTTAATTGGTATAATTGATTTCCATCATTGCAGGGTAATTGGGGTCATTGATTTCCATCATTGCAGGTTAATTGGTTTCATTGATTTCCGTCATTTTAGGTTAATTGGTTTCATTGATTTTCATAGTTTCAGGTTAATTAGTTTCAGTCATTTCTATATTTTCAGGTGCTGGAATACAAATATGATTATACAAAATGCACAAATTCAGCTGGTGAACTATGTGCAGACGTTATAGGGAATTATACCAATGGCACTAGCAACTCGTGTAGTTGTAGCATCAGCATTGAATTACAGACAGATTTTAAAGTAAGTATACAAAATATATAGGTATCTTATTTTGAGCATGTATTAATGCTTGTCCATTTGTATAATTCAATATCATATAAAACAGAGACAACAAACCCTGTAATATTGTAGGAATGGGTGAGTTGATGTGTATACTGGTTTGTAGGTGTGTGTATTGGTTTGTAGGTGTGTATATTGGTTTGTAGGTTTATGTTTTGCTTTGAATAACCGATTGCTCAATCCAGGATGAAAGGCAGAGCTTTTGAGGTCAAGGAGGATATGACTAAAAGAATAAAATGCTCCTTTTTTGCTCATTTCTGATGAGACATATACCACTAAAATTCAAAGAGTGGGTTAAAATATTGTATTATTTATAATCTGGAAAATATGTTGCCTCAACACACATGGATGTGCTACAATCAATAATACACTTGGGTATGTTACTATCAAAACACATGGATATGCTACAATCAATACACTTGGGTTTGCTACTATCAACACACATGGATGTTCTACAATTAATAATACACTTGGGTATGCTACTATCAACACACATGGATGTTCCACAATCAATAATACACTTGGGTATGCTACTATCAACACATATGGATGTGCTACAATCAATAATACACTTGGGTATGTTTCTATCAACACACATGGATGTTCTACAATCAATAATACTTGGGTATGCTACTATCAACACATGGATGTTCTACAATAAATAATACACTTGGGTATGCTACTATCAACACATATGGATGTACTACAATCAATACACTTGGGTATGTTACTATCAACACACATGGATGTGCTACAATCAATACACTTGGGTATGTTACTATCAACACACATGGATATGCTACAATCAATAATACACTTGGGTATGCTACTATCACCACACATGGATGTGCTACAATCAATACACTTGGTTATGCTACTATCAACACACATGGATGTGCTACAATCAATAATAAACTTGGTTATGCTACTATCAACACACATGGATGTGCTACAATCAATACACTTGGGTATGTTACTATCAACACACTTGGATATTCTACAATCAATAATACACTTGGGTATGCTACAATCAACACACGTGCATGTGCTACAATCATACACTTGGGTATGCTACTATCAACACACATGGATGTGCTACAATCAATAATACACTTGGCTATGTTACTATCAACTCACATGGATGTGCTACAATCAGTAATACACTTGGGTATGCTACTATCAACACACATGGATGCTCTGCAATCAATAATAAACTTGGGTATGCTACTATCAACACACATGGATGTGCTACAATTAATACACTTGGGTATGTTACTATCAACACAGATGGATGTGCTACAATCAATAATACACTTGGGTATGCTACTATCAACACACATGGATGTGCTACAATTATACACTTGGGTATGCTACTATCAACACACATGGATGTGCTGCAATCAATAATACACTTGGGTATGCTACTATCAACACACATGGATGTTCTACAATCAATAAATTGGGTATGCGACTGTCAACACACATGGATGTGCTACAATCAATAATACACTTGGGTATGCTACTATCAACACACATGGATGTGCTACAATCAATAATACACTTGGGTATGCTAATATCTACACACATGGATGTGCTACAATCAATAATACGCTTGGGTATGCTACTATCAACACACGTGGATAGTTGTACAATCAATAATACACTTGGGTATGCTACTACCAACACACATGGATGTGCTACAATTAATAATAAACTTGGGTATGTTACTATCAACACACATGGATGTTCCACAATCAATAAATTGGGTATGCGACTGTCAACACACATGGATGTGCTACAATCAATAATATGCTTGGGTATGCTACTATCAACACACATGGATGTGCTACAATCAATACACTTGGGTATGTTACTATCAACTCACATTGATGTTCTACAATCAATAGTACACTTAGGTATGCTACTATCAACACTTATGGGTGTTGTACAATCAATAATACACTTGGGTATGCTACTATCAACACACATGGATGTGCTACAATTAATAATACACTTGGGTATGCTACTATCAACACACATGGATGTTCTACAATCAATAATACACTTGTGTATGCTACTATCAACACACATGGATGTTCTACAATCAATAATACACTTGGGTATGCTACTATCAACACCCATGGATGTTATACAATTAATAATACACTTGGGTATGTTACTATCAACACACATGGATGTGCTACAATCAATAATACACTTGGGTATGCTACTATCAACACACATGGATGTTCTACAATCAATAATACACTTGGGTATGCTACTATCAACACCCATGGATGTGCTACAATTAATAATACACTTGGGTATGCTACTATCAACACACATGGATGTTCCACAATCAATAATACACTTGGGTATGCTACTATCAACACACATGGATGTTCTACAATCAATAGTACACTTGGGTATGCTACTATCAACACCCATGGATGTGCTACAATTAATAATACACTTGGGTATGTTACTATCAACACACATGGATGTTCTACAATCAATAAATTGGGTATGCTACTATCAACTCACATTGATGTTCTACAATCAATAGTACACTTGGGTATGCTACTATCAACACACATGGGACCTTAAGTGGGCAAGTGATCAAAAACACTCTCCATTACGGATCACTTCCCAATTGTTCCAGTTCTTTATTTTTTTTCCTGGATCACTTCGTAAATGCAATTTTAAATATTCCAGACATAATTTATCAATTTCCTGCTTGTATGGAAAAGTCAACAAATATGCATCAATGTCATTTGTTTTATTTAAAAGTTGCCTTGTGTTTCATTTCAGGGCACTGTTTACATGTACTATGGCTTGACCAATTTTTACCAGAACCATCGTCGATATGTTCGATCCCGTGATGATGCCCAGCTTCATGGAGAGACCATTTCTGTCAGTAACCTAAATTCTGACTGCGAACCATACAAAACTTCGGGTGATAAAGGCATTGCTCCATGTGGTGCTATAGCTAACAGTCTATTTAATGGTAATCAGTAATTTTCTTCCACTCTCTTGTTTCTGCAGCATCTCTTCCCGCTGTCTCCAGTACCTCAGTTTTCAAAAAAAACCTTTTGATTATAAATTTGTATTCATATGGTGACAAGACATTCTTTTTTGGCTCCATATGAACTCCTGTTCACCACAAAGTGTTAATGCAGATTAAAATTAATGTAAACTTGATGCACTAATGTCTGATATTTTGATGTGATACATTTTTATTCAGGTAGGTTCATATAGTGATAGCATTGTAGATCTGTCAGATTCAGGTAGGTTCATATAGTGATAGCATTTTAGATCTGTCAGATGCTGGTAGGTTTATATAGTGATACACCTCTCCTTTGATAACTTGCGCACATTGGGGTGCAAAATCATAGATTGCACTATAAATAAGGGTGCAAGTTACTGAGTGAAATCCCAAACATCTGCTAAATATCCAGAGAACCATGTGGTGGTGGTGGGGCTGGACTAGTTAATGACTGAATCCTCATTTTATAGTCAAGTAGAGAATAATTATCAATAAAGAGCTTTTTATGATAAAGTTGTTATTCTGTATAAATGAGATATTTTTTTTCAAAATGTCCAACATCTGAAAAATTGATAACATGATTCCAGCCTGGTTTCAACAACTGACACTGTACTTGAATGTTTTCATGTATTATATTTCCTGTTTTTTGTTTTGTTAAATAGTATGGGTCCTGGAGTATTGTATAATATTTTTTTGTGAAACAAGGAGTCTACTAAACGGTGAACCAGACTAGTTGTTGTTACATTACCAAAAAAGATTCATTTTTATTAAAAATGGCAACATTTATTTTTTGAGACAATTGTCTACGTTGAAACTCAGTTTTTGTATTGTTTAATAAGTAAAATAAGATACCTTGATCTCATTGCAAGTAATAATAAAACTTTTTATCATCCTTGAAGATATCTCTACTTGAGAATTCAGGAATTCCTGAAAACTCGTTTTCTCCACAATGATCCATATCTGAAATAAAGTTCTTTTTTTGTGAAGTTCTTAATTCGCTTGGTTGCCTTGCTTTTTTTTTATCACAGTTATGAATGAGTCGGTTATTTTAAGGTAGTTTAATCAGATTACAACAGTGTTCAATTGAATGAGGTAACCAACATATGACCAAGCCCGTGGTTCTTAAGCATGCTTTTTAGCATTTTTCATTCCACCTTCTTTATTTGATTCAAAAGATGTAATTACAGAATAGTGCCATGACATACTGTGTCTGTGAATACAGTAGAAGGTTAGTTTCTCTCTCTGCCTTCAAGGAGATACAAAATAGTGCCAGAATATACTGTGTATATTAATACTGTAAAATCATTAACTAGTTATTGGGTGATGTTAAGATGCCTTCACCATGCCCCATGCATCTGTCGAAACAGTGCCAGAACATCTGTTTCCATGTATGCAGTAGAAAATTCATGTGATTCCAATTAAGCAGTTGTAAATTATCAATATGACAAATATATTGTAATTCCTTGGACAGTCCATAATTGCATCATGGGTCACAAGAAAATATGACCAGGCCTATTATGCAGTCATTTCCATCCATGCATGACAATATCAAGTAAACAAGCTGGATGTCAAGATTTGCAGTTTGACCAGTGCAGTATGGACTGATGGTCCATACCAGTTTGGTCTGGATGGATGGTGTGTACTTTCTGGGATGGTATGCTACTATTGATTGAAATTCATAGTGAACTACATGACTTTCTGGAATGGCAAATTGACCAATCCTTTTCTGTAATAGTGTATTGATAATGCATGTTGATGATACTTTATCATTATCATTTCCCAATAATAAAATTGATGAAACAGAAATACTGGAACATGCTAATCCAGCAATAGAATGGATGGCATTTAGGCAATGACAGCAATAGAATGGATGGAATTTAGTCAATGGCAGGAATAGAATGGATAGAATTTAGGCAATGACAGCAATAAAATGGATGGAATTTAGTCAATGGCAGTAATAGAGGAATTCAATAGGATTTTGTGTCCATGGAAAATGCTATCCACCTTCAGTTAATTTTGCCTACAAGGTCATTGATTTGGTAGCTGTAGATGATGACGACAGTTCATCATTCAGAATCTTGCTATAATTGTTAAAGATTTCAAACGTTACCAGGCATGTCTTTTTAAGCATTTGCATCTTTATTCAGGCGGGTCAAGCTAGACTTAAATTGCAGGGAGAAGTGACTTCTTATGGTCAGAACAGGGAGAAGTGGAAGCTAAACCAGGAGAAGTGATACCAAAGCAAGAAATGCGAAATTTTATATATATATATATATATATATATATATATATATATATATATAGATGCAATAAACTGACGACGAACAGTACGAAACTAGTAACTTACTAGCCTGCTACATGCCTGTAACCCTTCGTTGTGCGGTATGTTGGTGTACAAAGATGTGACGTCTAAGGAAGCAAGTAATGTATCTGGCAGTAATGGTTCACTAGCTTTGCTTTTTATGAGATAATCTGTCGTGTCTTGAAGATATGATGGTAATTTGTGGACATGTGGTCTCATAAAATGATCTAAATATTCTGATATCCTTTCTGTGGGGTGCCCGTTACCTGAGATTATAGGTCTGCCAGGATTTCCTTGTTTGTGGATTTTGGGTAGAAGATAAAATCTACCTGCTCTTGGGTTTTCTGGGCTTAAGTAGTTTTTGGTTTGCTGGTCTATGTGTCCGCTTTGGTACGCTTCGTCAATAACATTAGTGATGATTTTTGCATATTCCAGCGTTGGATCATGGTCCAGTTTTTGGTAGAACCTAGCGTAACTTAGTTGTCTACTTGCTTCACTAATGTAGTCTTCCCTATTCATAATGACAACAGCGGAACCCTTATCTGCAGGCTTAATTATTATGTCTGTTCTGCTTTTCAGTGAGTGCAGGGGATCTGTTTCTTCTTTTGTCAAATTAGAATATTTGTTAGTATGGTTGATATGTCTGGAAGTATCGTTTTCAACCGAGTTGATAAAGGCTTCCAGATTCAGAATTGAACTTTTTGGTGGGGTCCAGTTACTTTTCTTTCTAAATGTGGGTTGGTCGCAGCTTATATTTTTCTTTGATTTGTTTGGTGGTTGCAAGGCAAAATGGGCTTTGAGTCTTAGTCGGCGGATGAATTCTTCGGTGTCATTCTTAAGCTTCCCTCTGTCGTATGTTTTTGGACGGGGACAGAAACTCAAACCTTTTCGATAAAAGTTTTATTTCTGCATCAGTAAGTTCTAAATTGGAGATGTTGACTACTGTGTTAGTAACAGTTGCATTAGTGTTTGTTACAGAGTGCTTGCGATTCTTCCTTTTGTGGCGATTTTTCTTCTTACGGTTGTTTTTGGAAGAAATTTCGTCAATTGAGGGTTACAGGCATGTAGCAGGCTAGTCAGTTTATTGCATCTATTTTAATTAATCCCTGACAAACGTGATCCCTTGGTGGATCCAGTACACTTGAGAGGGTTGTTATTCGCCATATGATTTGTATTCTTTATATATATATATATATATATATATATATATATATATATATATATATATATATATATATATATATATATAGCTGCATTATCTTATTTATGTGCTCCATTTCTCAGTATGCTTTTAGCAGTTTTAAACAATGCCTTATTTTCAAGTTTAAAAATATGTCATGTTTATTATCAACCCATTTTGTACATGTAAAAAAATTATTATATTCATACCCATTCCATTCATGCTTGTAGTATATGTGTGTTTGAATTTAGATACAGGCAAATTGGCCATATGACTTAAAAGGCACAGCAGAAGCTATGCATTGTAGTTAATTTTAACTGATAGAATTAACAAGATTGAAGTCTTGTAATTTCAAGTTGGTAAAAATGCTTAATAAGCTACCACTTAATTATTTTATTTTATTTTATACAAGTTTTGTGTAAAATTGCAGTCAAAAGATTTCTAGCATTCTTTGAAACAACCCCTGATTCATGTACACAGGAATAAATGCACAAGCTACTTCAAAACATATTCTTCGTCCTGATTTCCTTGTTACCAATAAAATATTACTGTAACTATTCATAGACAACACACAGAAGCACTAAAGTAAATAACTACAATGGACCCCTTTACCCCAAAAAACAAAATATCTAAGAACACTTATTGCACCAAGTGAGTGCATCTTTTTAGAAAGAGGGCTTTTCTAAATATAACAATTTGCTTTCTTGCTTTGTTACAACAAATTCATTAATAGGACTTCATATTTATGGCTGAATTATTTGTCTAGTCTACCTACTCGTATTAAAAATTAAGTCGGTTAAATAGTATTTACTTCACTACTATATATATTTCTTTTGTAATTTCGCGAAAATTAAATACGGTTGGTCAGGAAACAACTTTGACCTTGCAGCATCATTTCGAATTCCACAGCAGAGATTGTCATGTGTTTTTGGCCTACATTATTAAATATTTGGGTTATATCTCCTATGAAATAATATTTAACTTTGTTTTCATTATATTATATATTTTCCTGAATCTATTTGCCCAACAATTTATGAATACAGTTTAATGATGTGATATATCATATACGTAGCAATGTCTGCCAATACAAGTTCACTTACTGTTTCAAATTGATTTTATCAAGAAAATACACAAACATGGCCGTTAAAATCTCCATTTATAAAAACAAGAAATACAGTAGAAAATACTTTTCAAAGATCACATTTTTTAAAAGCAAATTATTATTTACATATTGGTGCATTTCACCTTGGATTACAACAGTGCCAGAACTTGCTGGCTACTGTGAGGAAGCATCTCAAAAGTTATAATCTACAGACATTTTATGTCCGAAAATACGAGGGTGAAGTCATTTTTGCTTTCCTAACAGAAGAAGGCAAAGTTTACCATTCTCAGGCGACTTTTTTGCCCACTTCGCCTGGTAGCGTGACCCATGTTTATTGTGAGTTAGTTGCACGCACCTTTCTAACCACTGTAATAAAAGGCACATTCAGGGATAATTTAGTCAGGAACCTTGTGTTCAATTCCTTCCTATTTGACAAAGCACATCCTGATGATTTCTTTTTCATCTTGTAAAAAAGCCACTGAAGATCATTGCTGTTTTTCTGTGCAATTCCTTTCTTTTGGTTCTCCAATTCTGTGCTTGTTCAATTGAGGAGATGAGAAAGAAAGAAGCACAAGAGTTGCCTTTACGTGCAGTCCCTGCTAAGAATTATACAAGTGTAGGGACTTGTCACCAGGAATTTGCAGTGGTGGTCTCCTAGCCAAACAAAATTGAATTCGGACATCCTGTCCACCTCAGTTTTCTGGCCAACTCATCTGGTTGGGACAGCTGCTTCATACAGAATTGTCCTTCCAGGAACCTTTAGGTAATAACTGTTCCTATTTCTGGATGAGTCTGTCAAGAGAAGCAAACATGCAGAGTCATGTAAGTAGTGTTGGATATTACCTGAGATGTTCAGACAATAAACTATGAAAGACCATTCCTACTGCTAACTATCAACCACTGGCTGTTTGGCAAAAGGGAGTTGTTAAATCTAACTAATGAAGGGTGATTTCAATGAGCATGATCTTGAATGTTTTAGTTTGGGACATGGAGGAGTCAGCTGAGCGGCATGCCCAGTCTGCTTCATTTACTTTACATTTTAATGACATGGCCTTGTCAAGGAGAGAACTGAATGTTATTGGGTTAGTGGTAGCACTTCCTATTCATGAAAGCACGGCCTTTGACCCAGACATGCATTTGCCACTTTCACTGGTTTTGTCTGAGAAACTTTTGATGGTGAGACAATAATCAGGTGTTGAATCCCACAGAGATCTCCCATGCATGTATATAAAGAAATTTTCTCTTGGGCTAAACTAACTTTAGGAGAAGTTCAACCTTTTAGTATAACAATTGTTGGCTGACATAGGTACAGGTAACAATTGTTGGCTGACATAGGTACAGGTAACAATTGTTGGCTGACATAGGTACAGGTAACAATTGTTGGCTGACATAGATAGAGGTAGGATGCTCAGCAATTCATCCTCTTACCTGTTCTCCCAATGTAATTTGATCAGGTAATAGTTTTGATGGAAAAACCAAAGGTTTTAGTAAATAATGTTTTGCTGATAATATCACATTACAAATAATCCCTCCTACTCTTCCCCACAATGCATGTATCCTCGAATGTATTGCTTATGTAGAACTTTGGTTTAAACAAAGTATAACAGTCACCATCTTTTGGGTAGAATGGGAGTTAACCTGTAAGAGTTGTTTCCCTTTGTTTATATAATTCTGTAGGCTGAAGTACATATTTTGCATCTTTCTGGGAAAGCTGGATTCATATCTAGAAGAGACAGTTATTCTAATACGATCAGTGTTTAGACAGAAAATGCACAGAAAGAATTAACTGCTTGCTATATATGGCCTCCAAAGACAATAGAAGTTTCACTTTTATATCTGATAAGGCACTAGTTTGATATATGTTGGGACCATAGAAGTACTTATTTGCAGCTTAAATTGTCAAATACATATCAGAACCCAACATTGTGAGAAGAAAGAAAAGCAACAGTACTAATACAATGATCAACATTCATGGCTGGGTTTGCTGAGAATTGTATTTATAACATAACTTTCTTGGAAAACTTTATTTGTGCTTCTTTGTATTCGATGTGTGCTTGGTGACCTATTTTAATTTATATTTAAATTCATAGAACTCAGCGCTGATATAAAATGTACCTTTTAGAAAGAAATCTACATTTTAGAAGGAAATCTACATTTTAGAAGGAAATCTACATTTTAGAAGTAAATCTACATTTTAGAAGGAAATGTACAATCTGGTTATGTCAGTATCTTTTATAAAAGATTATTTTCAAGAATCTCATTTGGAAATTATTATATTGTTGCACTGCTCTGGTGGCTTAGTGGTTAGAGCAGCTGCCTCAAATGTGGAAGGTCGTGGGTTTGAACCCTGGTCAAGTCATACCAAAGACTTATAAAAGTGATACTATCAGCTGCCTCACTTGGCGCTCAGCATTAAGTGGTTAGTGCTAAGACTGGTCTGCCTGGTGTCAAGATAATTTGACTGGATGGGACATGATGCTGCATGTCTACGGCATGATGTCTCATAGTTAGACATCACTATAAACTGCCAAACTGCAGACATCAAAGAGATATGACAAATATTTTCAAAGCTATATTAAAAATCCAAATCAAACACACAGATGCACACACACACATGCACACTATTGTTGCATATGGTAGAACTGATGTTTTTTAGGATATTAGAAATTGATGTTTACAACTAGTCATTGATCTGAATACAATCACATTTGCTTTACTGTTGAGTAGGTCACATTTCATGTAATTTTATTTTGTTAAGTAGTTCTTTGCAGTCATTTTATTTTCAAGTTGGCAGAATAAAACTGAAAACTAGTGAAAATATTAATAATTTGAAATTTTTGCTGGTTATTGTTTTAATTTTCAGATTCGTATCAACTTACCTACAATGGTGGAACGAACAGTACAACAGTCCCTCTGCTGTTCACCAACATAGCTTGGGCCTCAGACAGAGAAGAAAAATTCAAAAACCCTTCACCTTCAGGTGAGCTTTCATAAATCTTATTACCTATGTATATATGCAGGCAAATAGCTGTAAATAGTACAACCAACTGTAAACAATTTGATACAAACATTTAACCAGCTACAAACAACACGGACAGCTAAATATCAATTAGTTACAAATAACTACAAACAGCACAGACAACTGAAAATCAGTTAGTTACAAGCAACTACAAATTGCACAGACAACTAAAACTCAATTAGTTACAAACAACTACAAAAAGCACTGGAGACCCAAGTGGGGACGCGTGGTCTAAAGCGCTGTCTGTTACGGATCACTGCCATCTCACCTCTGTCTGTGTGGGTTCAAGTTTCAGATTTAGCGAATCTGGATAGGTGAGAAAGCTTGTCAGTAGCTTCTTGTGGATTGGTGGTTCTTTCCTTTGATTTCCCGGTTTCTTCCTCTACCGTTAATACTGGCCGCCATGTATAGCCTATCTTGTGCTGAAAAATGGCATTAAGCACCAGAACAACAACTGCAAAAAGCACTAATGATGCAGCAACTCAGACAACAGAAAACACTCAGCTATAAACAACACAGTTGACTATAAGCAGTATCTGTTGTAAACAGCACAACCAGCTACAAAACAATCGGGTGCAAAAAGCAACAGAAAGCAGTCAACTGCAAATAATTAGCTGCAAACAGTCAACTTCCTGCACACACCAGGGTTAACTGCAGACTGTTGCAAACAGCACAGCTAAGTGTAAAAATAAAACATAACCATTTACAAACAGCATGATCTACTGCAAACAATCACTTTAAATGGTGAAGTCAATTACAAATGGCATGATCCACTGCATACAATCTCTTCAAATGGTGAAGTCAACTACAAATGGCATGATCACTGTAAGCAATCTCTTCAAATGGTGAAGTCAACTACAAATGGCATGATCCACTGCAAACAATCACTTCAAATGGCAAAGTCATTACAAATGGCATGATCCATGGAAACAATCACTTCAAATGGCAAAGCCAACTACAAATGGCATGATCCACTGCAAACAATCTCTTCAAAAGGCAGAGTTAACTACAAACAGCTTCAGGCAGCAGTCATTTGCAAAGAGATAACTGCAGATAGCTACAAATAGCACAGGTACCTGTAAGAACACAACCATTTACAAACAGCACAGGTACCTGTAAGAACACAACCATTTACAAAAAGTACATGTACCTGTAAGAACAAGACCATTTACAAAAAGCACATGTACTGTAAAGAAAAACAACCAGCCACAAGATGCACAGTTGACACTTGTAAAACCTGCAAATAGCACAGTGAACTGTAAACAACTGCAAATAGTACAGTGAACTGTAACCAACTGCAAATAGCACAGGGAACTGTATCCAACTGCAAATATCACAGTGAACTGTAACCAACTGCAAATAGCACAGTGAACTGTAACCAACTGCAAATAGCACAGTGAACTGTAACCAACTGCAAATAGCACAGTGAACTGTAAGTAACTGACTGCAAATAGCACAGTGAACTGTAAGTAAAATATTGCAAATATCATAGTGAATTGCAAGTAACCAACTGCAAATAGCACAGTGAACAGTAAGTAACCAACTGCAAATATCACAGTGAATTGTAAGTAACCAATTGCAAATAGCACAGTGAACAGTAAGTAACCAATTGCAAATATCACAGTGAATTGTAAGTAACCAACTGCGAATAGCACAGTGAACTGTAAGTAACCGACTGCAAATAGCACAGTGAACTGTAAGTAACCAATTACAAATAGTATAGTGAACTGTAAGTAACCAATTACAAATAGTACAGTGAACTGTAAGTAACCAATTGCAAATATCACAGTGAAATGTAAGTAACCAACTGCAAATAGCACAGTGAACTGTAAGTAACCGACTGCAAATAGCACAGTGAACAGTAAGTAATCGACTGCAAATAGCACAGTGAACTGTAAGTAACCAATTGCAAATAGCACAGTGAACAGTAAGTAACCAACTGCAAATAGCACAGTGAACTGTAAGTAACCGACTGCAAATAGCACAGTGAAAGGTAAGTAAACGACTGCAAATATCACAGTGAATTCTAAGTAACCAATTGCAAATATCACAGTGAAATGTAAGCAACCAATTGCAAATATCACAGTGAATTGTAAGTAACCAACTGCAAACAGCACAGTGAACTGTATGTAACCGACTGCAAATAGCACAGTGAACAGTAAGTAACCAACTGCAAATAGCACAGTGAACTGTAAGTAACCAATTACAAATATCACAGTGAATTGTAAGTAACCAACTGCAAATAGCACAGTGAACTGTAAGTAACCGACTGCAAATAGCACAGTGAACTGTAAGTAATCAACTGTAAATAGCACAGTGAACTGTAAGTAATCAATTGCAAATAGCACAGTGAAATGTAAGTAACCAACTGCAAATAGCACAGTGAAATGTAAGTAACCGACTGCAAATATCACAGTGAACTGTAAGTAACCAACTGCAAATAGCACAGTGAATTGTAAGTAACCAACTGCAAATAGCACAGTGAACAGTAAGTAACTGACTGCAAATAGCACAGTGAACAGTAAGTAACCGTCTGCAAATAGCACAGTAAACAGAAAGTATACAACTGCAAATAGCACAGTGAACAATAGTATACAACTGCAAATAGCACAGTGAACTGTAAGTAACCAACTGCAAATAGCACAGTGAACTGTAAGTAACCGACTGCAAATAGCACAGTGAACAGTAAGTAACTGACTGCAAATAGCACAGTGAACAGTAAGTAACCGACTGCAAATAGCACAGTGAACAGAAAGTATACAACTGCAAATAGCACAGTGAACTGTAAGTAACCAACTGCAAATAGCACAGTGAACTGTAAGTAACTGACTGCAAATAGCACAGTGAACTGTAAGTAACCAATTGCAAATATCACAGTGAACTGTAAGTAACCAACTGCAAACAGCACAGTGAACTGTAACCG
Source organism: Potamilus streckersoni (assembly GCA_016746295.1). Classification (NCBI taxonomy): domain Eukaryota; kingdom Metazoa; phylum Mollusca; class Bivalvia; order Unionida; family Unionidae; genus Potamilus; species Potamilus streckersoni. The sequence continues at coordinate 386,934 of JAEAOA010001342.1, forward strand.
ACTGCAAATAGTACAGTGAACTGTAAGTAACCAGTAAGTATACAGTGAACTGTATGTAACAAACTGCAAATAGCACAGTGAACTGTAAGTAACCAACTGCAAATAGCACAGTGAACTGTAAGTAACCAACTGCAAATAGCACAGTGAACAGTAAGTAACCAATTGCAAATAGCACAGTGAACTGTAAGTAACCAACTGCAAATAGTACAGTGACCTGTAAGTAACCAATTGCAAATAGCACAGTGAACTGTAAGTAACCAACTGCAAATAGTACAGTGACCTGTAAGTAACCAACTGCAAATAGCACAGTGAACTGTAAGTAACCAACTGCAAATATCACAGTGAAATGCAAGTAACCAACTGCAAAAAGCATAATGAACTGTAACCAATTGCAAATAGTATAGTGAACTGTAAATAACTAACTGCAAAAAGCATAGTGAACTGTCAGTAACAAACTGCAAATAGCACAGTGAACTGTAAGTAACCAACTGGAAATAGCACATTGAACTGTATCCAACTGCAAATAGCATAGTGAACTGTAAATAACTAACTGCAAATAGCACAGTGAATTGTAAGTAACAAATTGCAAATATTATAAATAGTACAGTGAACTGTATGTAACCAACTGCAAATAGCACAGTGAACTGTAAGTAATTAACTGCAAATAGCACAGTGAACTGTAAATAACTGACTGCAAATAGCACAGTGAACTGTAAGTAACCAACTGCAAATAGCACAGTGAACTGTAAGTAACCAACTGCAAATAGTACAGTGAACTGTAAGTAACCAACTGCAAATAGCACAGTGAACAGTAAGTAACCAATTGCAAATATCACAGTGAACTGTAAGTAACCAACTGCAAATAGCACAGTGAATTGTAAGTAACAAATTGCAAATATCACAGTGAATTGTAAGTAAACAACTGCAAATAGCACAGTGAACTGTAAGTAACCGACTACAAATAGCACAGTGAACAGTAAGTAACCGACTGCAAATAGCACAGTGAACAGTAAGTAACCAATTGCAAATAGCACAGTGAACTGTAACCAATTGCAAATAGTATAGTGAACTGTAAATAACTAACTGCAAATAGCACAGTGAACTGTAAGTAACCAACTGCAAATAGCACAGTGAACTGTAAGTAACCAATTGCAAATAGTACAGTGAACTGTAAGTAACCAACTGCAAATATCACAGTGAACTGTAAGTAACCAACTGCAAATAGCACAGTGGACTGTAAGTAACCAACTGCAAATATCACATTGCACTGTAAGTAACCAACTGCATATAGTACTGTAAGTAACCAACTGCAAATAGCACATTGAACTGTATGTAACCAACTGCAAATAGCACAGTGAACTGTAAATAACCAACTGCAAATAGCACAGTGAACTGTAAGTAACCAACTGCAAATAGCACAGTGAAATGTAAGTAACGAACTGCAAATAGCACAGTGAACTGTAACCAATTGCAAATAGTATAGTGAACTGTAAATAACTAACTGCAAATAGCACAGTGAACTGTAAGTAACCAACTGCAAATAGCACAGTGAACTGTAGGTAACCAATTGCAAATAGTACAGTGAACTGTAAGTAACCAACTGCAAATAGCACAGTGAACTGTAAGTAAACAACTGCAAATAGCACAGTGAACTGTAAGTAACCAACTGCAAATAGGACAGTGAACTGTAAGTAACCAACTGCAAATAGCACTCTGATCAGTAAGTAACCAACTATATACAGCACAGTGAACTGTAAGTAACCAACTGCAAATAGCACAGTGAACAGTATGTAAGCAAATAGCGAAGTGAACTGTAAGTAACCAATTGCAAAAAGCACACTGAACTGTATGTAACCAACTTCAAATAGCATAGTGAACTGTAAACAACTGCAAATAGCACAGAGAATGTATCCAACTGCAAATAGCATAGTGAACAGTAAGTAACCAACTGCAAATAGCACAGTGAAAAGTAAGTAACCAACTGCAAATAGCACAGTGAAATGGAGGTAACCAACTGCAAATAGCACAGTGAACTGCAAGTAACCAACTGCAAATAGCACAGTGAACTGTAAGTAACCAACTGCAAATAGCACAGTAAACTAAGTAACCAACTGCAAAAAGCAAATTGAACTGTATGTAACCAACTGCAAATAGCATAGTGAACTGTAACCAGCTGCAAATAGCACAGAGAATGTATCTAACTGCAAATAGCACAGTGAACAGTAAGTAACCAACTGCAAATAGCACGGTGAACAGTAAGTAACCAACTGCAAATAGTACAGTGAACTGTAGGTAACCAACTGCAAATAGCACAGTGAACTGTAAGTAACCAACTGCAAATAGCACAGTAAACTAAGTAACCAACTGCAAATAGCACAGTGAAATGTAAGTAACAAATTGCAAATATCACAGTGAATTGTAAGTAAACAACTGCAAATAGCACAGTGAACTGTAAGTAACCATCTACAAATAGCACAGTGAACTGTAGGTAACCAACTGCAAATAGCACAGTGAACTGTAAGTAACCAACTGCAAATAGCACAGTGAACTGTAAGTAACCAACTACAAATAGCACAGTAAACTAAGTAACCAACTGCAAATAGCACAGAGAATTGTAAGTAACAAATTGCAAATATCACAGTGAATTGTAAGTAAACAACTGCAAATAGCACAGTGAACTGTAAGTAACCGACTACAAATAGCACAGTGTACAGTAAGTAACCGACTGCAAATAGCACAGTGAACAGCAAATAACCAATTGCAAATAGCACAGTGAACTGTAACCAATTGCAAATAGTATAGTGAACTGTAAATAACTGCAAATAGGACAGTGAACTGTAAGTAACCAACTGCAAATAGCACAGTGAACTGTAACTAACCAATTGCAAATAGTACAGTGAACTGTAAGTAACCAACTGCAAATAGCACAGTGAAATGTAAGTAACCAACTGCAAATAGCACAGTGAACTGTAAGTAACCAACTGCAAATAGCACAGTGAACTGTAAGTAACCAACTGCAAATAGCACAGTGAACTGTAAGTAACCAACTGCAAATAGCACTGTGAACAGTAAGTAACCAACTACAAACAGCACAGTGAACTGTAAGTAACGAACTGCAAATAGCACAGTGAACTGTATGTATGCAAATAGCGAAGTGAACTGTAAGTAACCAACTGCAAATAGCACACTGAACTGTATGTAACCAACTGCAAATAGCACAGTGAACTGTAACCAACTGCAAATAGCACAGAGAATGTATCCAACTGCAAATAGCACAGTGAACAGTAAGTAACCAACTGCAAATAGCACAGTGAACAGTAAGTAACCAACTGCAAATAGCACAGTGAACTGTAAGAAACCAACTGCAAATAGCACAGTGAACTGTAAGTAACCAACTGTAAATAGCACAGTAAACTAAGTAACCAACTGCAAATAGCACAGTGAACTGTAAGTAACCAATTGCAAATAGCACAGTGAGCTGTACGTAACCAACTGCAAACAGTACAGTGAACTGTAAGTAACCAACTGCAAATCGCACAGTGAACTGTAAGTAACCAACTGCAAATAGCACAGTGATCTGTAAGTAACCAACTGCAAATAGCACAGTGAACTGTAAGTAACCAATTGCGAATAGCACAGTGAACTGTAAGTAACCAACTGCATATAGTACAGTGAACAGTAAGTAACCAACTGCAAATAGCACAGTGAACTGTATGTAACCAACTGCAAATAGCACAGTGAACTGTAAATAACCAACTGCAAATAGCACAGTGAAATGTAAGTAACGAACTGCAAATAGCACAGTGACTGTAACCAATTGCAAATAGTATAGTGAACTGTAAATAACTAACTGCAAATAGCACAGTGAACTGTAAGTAACCAACTGCAAATAGCACAGTGAACTGTAGGTAACCAATTGGAAATAGTACAGTGAACTGTAAGTAACCAACTGCAAATAGCACAGTGAACTGTAAGTAACCAACTGCAAATAGCATATTCAACTGTAAGTAACCAACTGCAAATAGCACAGTGAACTGTAAGTAACCAACTGCAAATAGCACTGTGATCAGTAAGTAACCAACTACAAACAGCAGAGTGAACTGTAAGTAACCAACTGCAAATAGCACAGTGAACAGTATGTATGCAAACAGCGAAGTTAACTGTAAGTAACCAATTGCAAAAAGCACACTGAACTGTATGTAACCAACTGCAAATAGCATAGTGAACTGTAACCAACTGCAAATAGCACAGAGAATGTATCCAACTGCAAGTAGCACAGTGAACAGTAAGTAACCAACTGCAAATATCACAGTGAACAGTAAGTAATCAACTGCAAATAGCACAGTGAACTGTAGGTAACCAACTGCAAATAGCAAAGTGAACTGTAAGTAACCAACTGCAAATAGCACAGTAAACTGTAAGTAACCAACTGCAAATAGCACAGTAAACTAAGTAACCAACTGCAAATAGCACTGTGAACTGTAAGTAATCAACTGTAAATAGCATAGTGAACTGTAATCAACTGCAAATAGCACAGTGAACAGTAAGTAACCAACTGCAAATAGCACAGTGAACAGTAAGTAACCAACTGCAAATAGCACAGTGAACAGTAAGTAACCAACTGCAAATAGCACAGTGAACTGTAAGTAGTCAACTGTAAATAGCACAATGAACTGTAAGTAACCAATTGCACTGTAAGTAATCAACTACAAACAGCACAGTGAACTGTAAGTAACCAACTCCAAATAGCACAGTGAACTGTAAATAACCAACTGCAAATAGCACAGTGAACTGTATGTAACCAATTGCAAATAGCACAATGAACTGTAAGTAAGCATCTGCAAATATCACAGTGAAATGTAAGTAACCAACTGCAAATAGGACAATGAACTGTAACCAATTGCAAATAGTATTGTGAACTGTAAATAACTAATTGCAAATAGCACAGTAAACTGTAAGTAACCAACTGCAAATAGCACAGTGAACTGTATGTAACTGACTGCAAATAGCACAGTGAACTGTAACCAATTGCAAATAGCACAGTGAACTGTAAGTAACTAACTGCAAATAGCACAGTGAACTGTATGTATCCAACTGCAAATAGCACAGTGAACTGTAAATAACCAACTGCAAATAGCATAGTGAACTCTAAGTAACCAATTGCAAATAGCACAGTGAACCGTAACTGCAAATAGCACAGTGAACTGTAAGTAACTGACTGCAAATAGCACAGTGAACTGTAAATAACCAATTGCAAATAGCACAGTGAACTGTAAGTATTCAATTGTAAATAGCACAGTGAACAGTAAGTATCCAACTGCAAATAGCACAGTGAACAGTAAGTATCCAACTGCAAATAGCACAGTGAACTGGAAGTAACCAACTTCAAATAGCACAGTGAACTGTAAGTAATCAACTGCTAATAGCACAGTGAACTGTAAATAACCAATTGCAAATAGCACAGTGAACTGTAAGTAATCAACTGCTAATAGCACAGTGAACTGTAAGTAATCAACTGCAAGTAACAGTGAACTGTAAGTAACCAATTGCAAATAGCACAGTGAACTGTAAGTAATCAACTGCTAATAGCACAGTGAACTGTAGATAACCAATTGCAAATAGCACAGTGAACTGTAAGTAATCGACTGCTAATAGTTCAGTGAACTGTAAGTAATCAACTGCTAATAGCACAGTGAACTGTAAGTAATCAACTGCATATAAAATAGTGAACTGTATGTAACCAATTGCAAATAGCACAGTTAACTGTAAGTAATCAACTGCTAATAGTACAGTGAACTGTAAGTAATCAACTGCAAATAGCACAGTGAACAGTAAGTATCCAACTGCAAATAGCACAGTGAACAGTAAGTATCCAACTGCAAATAGCACAGTGATCTGTAAGTAACCAATTGCAAATAGCACAGTGAACTGTAAGTAACCAACTGCAAATAGCTTAGTGAACTGTAAGTAATCAACTGCTAATAGTACAGTGAACTGTAAGTAATCAACTGCAAATAGCACAGTGAACAGTAAGTATCCAACTGCAAATAGCACAGTGAACAGTAAGTATCCAACTGCAAATAGCACAGTGAACAGTAAGTATCCAACTGCAAATAATAGTGAACTGTAAGTAACCAACTGCAAATAGCACAGTGAACAGTAAGTAACCAACTGCAAATAGCACAGTGAACAGTAAGTAATCAACTGCTAATAGCACAGTGAACTGTAAGTAATCAACTGCAAATAACATAGTGAACTGTAAGTAACCAATTGCAAATAGCACAGTGAACTGTATCCAACTGCAAATAGCACAGTGAACGGTAACCAACTGCAAATAGTACAGTGAACAGTAAGTAACCAACTGCAAATAGCACAGTGAACTGTAAGTAACCAATTGCAAATAGCACAGTGAACTGTAAGTAACCAACTGCTAATAGCACAGCACCAATGTGCTTCAAGATAATGTACTTTCAGATAAGTTCTTTGGGACACTGCATGTTTGATTGAAATACTAAATGCAATGTAGGCCTGATCTGTCTACATGTTGTTGGACATTACTTGTTTGATGGAAAGTCTTGATGCAATATTGACATAATCTGTCTACACATTAAAGGACATTACTTTGCTGGAAATACCAGATGCAACATAGACCTGGTCTGTATGCACATTATGGGACATTACTTATTTATTGGAGAGACTAGTTTCAACTTAGACCTGATCTGTCCACACATTATGAGACATTACCTTGCTGGAAATACTAGCTTCAACTTAGACCTGATCTGTCCACATATTATGGGACATTACTTGTTTATTGGAGAGACTAGCTTCAACTTAGACCTGATCTGTCCACACATTATGGGACATTACCTTGCTGGAAATATTAGCTTCAATTTAGACCTGATTTGTCTACACATTATAGGACATTACCTAGCTGGACATACTAGCTTCAACTTAGACCTGATCTGTCCACACATTATGGGATATGTTTATTGGAAAGACCAGCTTCAACTTAGACCTGATCTGTCCACACATTATCGGACATTGCTTGTTTATTGTAGAGACCAGCTTCAATTTAGACCTGATCTGTCCACACATTATGGGACATTACCTTGCTGGAAATACTAGATGCAGCATAGACCTGATCTGTCTATGCATTATGGGGCATTGCTTGATGCAACATGGACATCTATCTGCACATTATTGGCCATTACTTGTTTGTTTGAATGACTTGCTACAATATAGACCTGATCTTTCTATGCTTTTTGGACAATAGAATCAGTTTCACATGTTATTCAAAATTATTTTTGTTCACTTTTATGAATCTTTTTTTTTATTACTTGGTATTGGAAATCTTAAATTCATTTAAATGAACCATGACTTGAAGATATTATTGGAGAATGACATCACAGTGCTTTTCAGTGATATTTTAGTTCCCCCAAGTCATATTGTCATATTTTATTGTTTAAAATTATCAAGGAAATAAATGTCAGCTTTTTTAAGCATCAAATAAAAGCTCTCACAATGTTTAGTCGACCATGTCTTCAAGTTTTATTATTTAGAATTCTTGTTTGCGGTAAAAAAATAATTTTAATGGTTATACATAAGCTTTAAGCATTATTTATCATATATCTATCTTATGCATTTATGACAGATCAGTGTTCTTATACAAAACTTGTTGTATACCTTTGAATTTTAAGAATTGTTTAAGAGATCCCAAAAGACCTGAATTCTCTCCCTTTACATTTGCTCTCTAATTTGAGTTTTTTAATGCATTATATGGCATTATCTAGTTCATTAACTCTTATTTTGTGTCATGTATAGAAGAGATGATGTATGTTCTTAGAACTTGTATTCCTTCCAGTTGCTGTTAATTTTTGGCAGTAAAATATTTGAAATTTTATCATTAACTCATGTTGTCTCCCCATTCACTGCATGTAGAAAAGGACACAGTAAATACCTCTTTTGGAGGGATGTGTCACCGATGCTGACAATGTAACACTTGCTATAACATAACATTCTGATATCAACATGAGTGCACATCTACTGGTTGAGTCAGTGGTTGAGTGAGATGCCTGCCTGCTGTTATAGTAAGTAAGCAAATAAAAGTAAGCAGTTTTTTGCACTCAGACTGCAATATTGAATGCAGATATTTTGTTGTTTTTTTTTAATAGAGGCCTGTCTTTTTAAGTCATTATTTCTTAAGTAAATGTATAATAACATGTAGCAGTTTTTTGAAATTCAAATTCCTTTAAAATATAATTAAAGATCAGTTATACAGACGATCCTTTCGTTTTATTCATGACTAGTCTGGGTTTGAATCCAGGTCCATGTTAGGTCCTGTACAGTTGATCACCGTTTTCCAGGATATATTTATATAATTATTCATGATGACATGGGATGGAATATTTTGTTGTGGTCGTTTCCCATCCATACACCTTCATTTGCTTACCCAGTTTTTGACTTCATATAAGGGAACATTTCTGAATGACCTAGTTTGTCTCTCGGTTCTGTAACTTTTGAAGTTCCAGGGTTATTTTGAAGAAACTTTTCCTACTTTTATGTTTACAAACCTACATTAATTGGATGCTTAGCTCAGTGCTTAAGGTGAGTTTTAAAATAAACAGGCACCTGTTTACTACAGCGTAAGTTTTTAAGGATTATAATTCTCATGCTGTTGGAATTTATAGTGCTCTTGATGGGAACAAAAGATTTTAAAATTAGTCCAACTTCCACCTTTTTCTGTTTTACCTTCATTTTTAAAAAATCTCTTTTAGCTTGGGATGGATTAACCCACCCACCCAACTGGAAATACAATGCTTCAGACTATGGTGGCTACAAGAATGAAAGTCTCATTGTATGGATGAGGACAGCAGCCCTTCCGACCTTCCGAAAACTACACAGCCGCATTGACCACAGTGTGTCTACTTTCAAAGAAGGCTTGCCAAAAGGAAAATACACAGTTGATATTGTATATGGTATGTCATCATCATTCCTTTAATAGTTTGAATAGTCTGATCCCTGTCAATCTTTATTTGAGATTTACATTTGATTTCTTATAGACAATAACTTAGGGAAATTCTACATGCTAGAAGCATATATTGTAGAGAAATGTATTCATTTCTTCTCAGCAATGGCTGTAAATCTCATTGGTTTTATTGCATGGCCTATAAGGCATTTTTGTAACTAATGGTTGTAAATCTCTTGTATGGCCTTGCTCCAGCTTGTATTATTTATTGTCAATGTTATTACATTCATCAATCCACTTTTTATATTTTGAACATTTTTAAAGAAACTACTTGACCTATTTGCATCACATTTATAGAGAGCATTCTGCTTACAGTATGCTGAGGTAATATATGATAGTTGTGGTTCTCGTGATGCCCTTCAAGCATTTGCATGGATCAAAATTTCCACTTTTAAGATGGCATCACTTTTGTTGTGTTGAGTGTCTTCTTGCATTTAGCTCCATTTGTATGACACTTTTGTATATGCAGTCATGAAATGTAGGCCATGTTTCAGTGACCTGCTTTTCACATTCCATTGATACTGTTTTTCGGCATTTATTTCATTTATTCTGACTGCTGTCTGTATAGTTACGAAAGTTTGAAATATCATCATGGATGGTACAGCTTACTGTGGGGTAAAATAAGATCACAGATAGCTACATTTATATATTTCCAAAATATTAGGATTATGCACAATGGAGCAGGGAAGACATGTCATTTCACTGAATTCGTGTCATAGAGTATAGTGTTTAATGGTTCCACAGCATTGTTAGAGAAAATGAATGTTTTGTGTTTATTATGCCAACATTATTTTCATTCAGTAATTCTACTCATCCAAAAATCAATTCCATCACTAGATGGTGTACTGTTATCATGCTGTCTGTCTACACTTCCAGTATCTCTTCCAACACTCAGTATCATTCAAGATACAAGAGAAAAAAATAAATGCAACTGGATGTACATGTACTACCTTGACATGGGGATGTTTTTGCATGATCCATGATGACTAAGAAACTGGAGTGGGTTGCATAGGAGAGAAATGTTCTTTGTTTTGTTTTCAATAAAACTGATTCTGTCAATGAACATGTTTTTTAAAGGTAAATAATTAAGAATGTTTTGCCAGCAGGACCATTAAATCAGGCAGATCTGTAATATTATATGAGGTAGGGTGCAATCAATTTTCTGCAACTTAGTCTTTTTCTGATTAAATCACACTTATGTGAAACTTGTTCACACTTGAAAAAAAAAATTTAACAGTAGAATCTTACTGAACAAACATCTTAAGCAGCGATGTGGAAATGTATAATTTAATTTGAAAGTGTAGTTCCTGCATCACTGATGGTGATATTGCATGTTTGTTTGCACGGTTACTAACTCTGTAAATGTTTATAGGTAGTAAACTAAAATTATATGTTTACACAAGTAAACATTGCAGTCTTTCTTATTATGATGTCTGATTGGTCATTAAGAAAAGGTTTACACAAGTAAACATTGCAGTCTTTCTTATTATGATGTCTGATTGGTCATTAAGAAAAGGTTTACATAAGTAAACATTGCAGTCTTATGATGATGTCTGATTGGTCATTAAGAAAAGGTTTACACAAATAAACATTGCAGTCTTTCTTATGATGATGTCTGATTGGTCATTAAGAAAAAGTTTACACAAGTAAACATTGCAGTCTTTCTTATTATGATGTCTGATTGGTCATTAAGAAAAGGTTTACACAAGTAAACATTGCAGTCTTTCTTGTTATGATGTCTGATTGGTCCTTAAGTAACATGGTGATTGTTTGACATCTAGTATATCCATCACAGTGGCCATCTGGAAAACTACTCCACCAAAAGTGATTGGCAAGCTGATGTTTTTCACTTAAAGACTTCTTATGCTGTCTAGTTGCTCTTGATGAAATTTTAGTTACTTAAATATTGTTGCCACTGTGGTCATCACATAAATCTTGTTATTGCTGCTACTCATGAATGGATATAGCATGAAGCTTCCAACAAAATGATTTTAATAAAACTGATCTAGCATCCAACAGTTGTCTTAAAAATTTTTATCAATGTTCCATCATTAAGTTCTAATAGACTTCTTTTTAGGTCCAAATAAAAATGATTCTAGGTCTACTTAACAAACGTCAAAAACCTAAATGAAATCAGTCCATAAGGTTTGTGGCTATCATAGCCATCTTGAAGATATTGGTATTGGTACTTCACCTGAATTGATTGTCTTAGTGATATGTGGTTTTCCCAGATTATTATATGTATTTTGTTCGAAGTGAAAATGATGATCAGACCTCCAATATGGCTGCTATGATAGCCATCATGAAAATTTAGTTATAGCTACTTCTGATAATCATTCAAGAGATAAGGTATTTTAAAAAAATTGTAACTCCTTATTCATTTGAGCTGATGACCATCTTGATGTGGCAAGATAAACATCTTTCTTGTAGTTCTTCTCTTATTGGTATGATGCTGATCTCCAAAATGGCTGCCTGGATGGCTATGTTGAAAATCTTTATATGGCTGGATATTGTTTAATTAAAGGCTGTTGGGAGTCCCATTATCATGTCACAGTCATTACTCCACAATTTTTGTGGCATATATGTCAATAATGTACAATATCAATAGCATGAATAATAAATAAAATAATAACTACTTTAAAGCAGTAATTACAAAAAATATTGAAGAGATGGAATGGTTAAGCAGAGTTTCATGTTCTTGTATTCACATCAACTCTGAGCAGAAGAGAACATAAACGAGAACCCCAGAAGCTTTTTATTCAACAATTTTAGGTTCTAGGTCAGCTGTGATACTGAGAGAAATAGAGGCAATTGGCAATAAAATCTGTATTCTTTATCTTTTCTGTCCCAATTCCATAAACTCGGTAAGGTTGATGCATTACACCTTCAGTTAACCAGTTGTCTTTCCTTTTGAGACAGTCTATATTCATCTGTGAATGTGTTTGAGAGGTAGTATTGATGTCTAGTTCTTATTGCGTCCAGACATGACGGTCATCCACAATTGATGACCCTAATATTTCAAGTAGGAAGTTTTGTATAATTTTAATAACTTGATAGGAAAAAAACAGAATTGAGATAAGAATCACATCCATGCATTTTGGATCAAAATTTCACAAAGATGTGACATTTTCAGCTGTAAGATAGAACTCTGGAGTCTGACATATTTTATATACATATGTTAAGCAAAGCTGCTCATTTCTTCACATTTTGATAATTTCAGAACATTTTTCTCCAGTCATAAAACTAGTTTTCATCTTCAAAATAAAATATTAAATGTGTATTAAGTTGATAAACAAAACAAATATAAAACTGTTTACTTGCAGGACATTTAATATTTACATGCAGGAGTTAAGCCTGCATAAACCATTAACTGAATTCAGTCTCAACTGAGAATGTGTTAAGTTTGAGAAATACCTTGGGTACAAAATCTCAGCTCAGCTGAAATGTAAGTCTCATGTGAGTTTGAGAAAAGTTTGAGTGGAAAAAAAAAACATTTATCTTCTGAAGATGTGCATGTTGGCACATCAAATTGCATAATTTTATGAATAGAACTAGACATTGCATATATCACTGGAATATTATGGTCATTGTCTATGGTATGCATGTCATTAATTGCTGCATTAGTAATGTTTGTTAGAATTATTGCCCTTTTTCTTCCATCAAGCCAGATTTACTATATGAACAGAATTTTGACTAATCAGTGTTCAAAAAAAGAAATTTACTTATTTTTTTACATAAGCTGGGCTGTTCAAGTATTTGCCACTTTTATAGTCTCCCCTTTTTTATAAAAAAAAATGGAAGATATTAATTTTGATTATTGTATCTTTCCCTCCATCTGTGCATCAATCATTTTTTGGTGTCTGGGCAATATTTCCCTTAATAATAGATTTTACCAAGTTTGTTATGCATCTTGATAATGAGACTCCCTTGGCTGAGGTCATTTGTCACTGTTGGGTATTGTCATTTAATTAAGTTGTAGCCCCAGATTATCGGACACAATTACTTTTCTGAATGATAAATCCACATCTCTATTATTGGATTTATGGAGATATTGAAGAGACATTTGCTGAGATTGATTATCATTGTTTTGTTTTCATTTATTTGAGTTATGGCCCCTGATTGTTAGATTCACACTGTGTCACTTTAATTTCAGCCTGAAGAATGACTCCCTTAATTTGATGAAACCTTGGTTGAGTGATTTGAGGGTCATTTTTTAGTGGAGTTAAGGCCCCTGATTGTTACATAGCCCACTTTCATTTACACATGGTAACTCTTAATTATTATTGTATTTCAACCAGATTAATAGGCAGCTTGACTGCATTGGATTTATAGCCCTTGATTTCTCAGACCTGCCTAATGTCATTTTGCCACAATAATTCCCTTCATTATTACTGGATTTCAGCCAGGTTTTATAGGCATTTGTCGACCTACACTGACTTTTCAGTTTTAGCTTATTACTATAAAAGATAATGAGAAGTCTTTTTTTGACATTCATGAAGTCTTGGCTGAGTTTTGATTTTCAGCATTCTGTATCAATGTTTAACAGGGTTATAGCCTATGACTGATGGACCCATCCACTTTCATTTCCATACAACTCCTCTACTTGTATTTCAAACAAATTAGTTTGATATTAAAGGGAAGTGATCTGAAGTTGATTGTTGGCATTCTACATCATTGTTTAATAGTGATATAGATCCTCTATTGGATTTCTGCTGAATTTGGTGTGCAGTTCCATATTGAATGAGACCTTGGCCAAGGTCAGTTGTAATGGCAATATAGATTCTTTCTATTGGACTTGGTGTGCAGTTCCATATTAAATGTTCCATATTGGCCAAGTTCACTTGTCAGCATTCAACATCATTTATGAGATTGTATGACTTCAGACACATCTGTTTTTGTGTCCGAACTTGAGAATGACTTCCTTGTTGATTTTTTAATATATTTGGTAGTTTGCTTGATGTTAAAAAATAAACCCTGAGTTTAATTGTCATTGTACATGTTTAGCATGCAACATTATTGTCAGTAGAGTTATAGCCCCTTTTTTATCAAACCATCTTTCCTTTCTGTACTATATCTTCATAGGAATGCATCTTGCAGCTGATGTCACCTTGGCTTAGAATTTTATTCTGTTTGAGAATTTATTTTTTTGTTATTTTAGCATACCCTGTGACCTCCTTTCAAGGGACCAAGAGTTTGATACTGACAACAACATCATGGCTAGGAGGGAAAAACCCATTCCTGGGCATTGCTTACCTTGTAGTCGGATGTGTCTGTATTTTGCTGGGTGTTATCTTCCTTATCATCCACCTGAAGTGGGGCAGAAAGTGAGTAGTTCACCCTTTTTAGGAATGCTGTTTATGGTAACCAAAGCGATATGCATTATATGTGACATTTCTTTACATTGAGGGATATTCACATAAAAGTATTTAATGTTGTAAAATCACATGATAATTGATTCTCATGAGCTAAGCATAACAGTTAGAGGAAACTGTAAGCACTAATTATTTTAAAAATTTGGGTCAATTTAATGGGGCATGTTGCTGTACTTGTGTTATTGGTGGTGGAGTGAGATATTGAATAGCTTTGTAGTGAGGGATATGTGACCCATATTGACAGAGGGACTTGTATACTGATGAGCTTAAACGTGAAGGTTTATTGAGATATGTGATTAAATCCTAGATCAGATGTAGTGGTATAATGAGATGCAGAAAGGAGAGAAAAAAACACTTTTTGTGGAAATATTAAAATCCATAATATGCAGCAGGTCACATAAGAATTGGAATTCATTGGAATTTTCATTGGAATTCATTGGAATTTTCATTGGAATTCATTGGAATTCTCATTGGAATTTTATTTGAATTTTCATTGGAATTCATTGGAATTCATTGCAATTCATTGCAATTCATTGCAATTCATTGCAGTTCATTGGAATTCATTGGAATTTTCATTGGAATTCATTGGAATTCATTGGAATGGCTGAGGTTTTGGTGAATTCCACTCTAAGAGTGTGATTTCCCAATCCCACATCAATGATCATTATTAATTATATTTTCTCTCAAAATGTTTAGAAATTTAAATTTCAGTGACATTTTCAGGTATTAAACTTCATTACAGTAATGTGCATCTCTTATGAGACAGATTTTTGCATTACAACCCCAGACTTGCTGTCTTGGAGTGTGGGGTTTGGAGGTTCACAATAAAATTCATGGGAATGTGCAATGGCAAGCTATTGAAGTTGATAGGGCTGTCAAAAATCATGAAAAACCAACCCGGGTACCCATTGCAAAATTTAAAGGGTACCCATTAGCACATGAATGACATGTACAACCCTAGACCAACTAATTGTTATCCCCATTTTTTTAATATTTTGTATGGCGATATAGGCTAACCGTGTAATGCACTACTCGGTCTGATGCGTCCACACCGATGTAGCTGCAAATGATCTGACTGCACGCTATTAATAAATTTATTTTGAATGACCTTTGTACACAGATGATAGGTATCACCCAACTTTTAATGATCACTGTGATCTGCCACGTTAAATACTTTAGAACATTCACCTTTTTTTAATGTATTAGTCCTTGTTAGAACAGACAACATTTATTCATCAGCTTTTGACCGCAGATTTGAATCACCCATGCATGGGTGTAAAGCAGCTTTACCATATGTCAAAATTAATATATTAAAACCATCTTTGTATGTGTGTTTGTGTGAGAGAGTGAGGAGACCACAAACTGAATTCACTACACAATAGTAATAATTATTACTAGATAATATGTTTGTAAATGTTTTTATGAGAAAAACTCAGACGTGACCACACAGACGTGTTATTTTTTTGGTGTTATTTTTTTGGAATTATCGGTATATGTATGATGGCTAACTTTCAAAATTAGCAGAGCTAGTTGACTAGAAAAACAATGAGCTGCTCAAAGTTTACTTTGAAGCATTACAAAGATTTCAAGGTATCAAGGTGATAATTGTTCATAATATAAATTGTTTGATTTCTTTGACATGTGTGTTTGGAAATCAAAGGTATACATCTGGATTTCATTAAAAGGGCATGCAAGTTACCAATCATTTAGCACCCATATTCAATAGTTATCATCTACAAAGAGGTTTATTACCTGTAGAACAATGCTATGTATTAACCTTGGTATATAATGCCTCTGGGTTAACAGTTTGTCCTGTTGCACAATGCCCGTGAATTTTATTAATCCAAACAGGGATCTGGTTTCTAATTGAAGCCATAGTTGTCACACCTGTTTGAAGAAGTTGACGAGTGTGGAATTTTTTTTTTTTTTAATGGGTACCCGTGTTTATGTTTCAAAAAAGTCGAATACCTGGGTTCCCATGTACCCATTAACAGCCCTAGAAATTGATACAATTTTTATAGCATGTACTGAGTTTTCTTTCAGAAAAACATAACCTTCTTCCAACCATCTGAGTCTGAAACATTAGAATGGTTGTAGAAGCTTTAAGGGCTTTCTATTAGTCTTAGATAACAAAAAAAAGAGTTTACATGTAGTAACAGGTACCATTTTTTTCTCCAAGAATATATCTTTTATATTACAGCATTCTTGATGGTGCTAACTTCAAAGAATATAGTCGGAGGCATTTTTTTTACTGAGTATGATTTTGTTCAATGCTTTATATCTTTACTTATGTTTACTATTCTGTTTTTTTCTTATGATACTTTATCCAATCATAATACATAAGACAAATCCAGACCTCCCAATCATGATACATAAGGCAAATCCAGACCTCCCAATCATGATACATAAGGCAAATCCAGACCTCTCAATCGTAATACATAAGGCAAATCCAGACCTCCCAATCATGATACATAAGGCAAATCCAGACCTCCCAATCCTAATTAGGCAAATCCAGACCTCCTAATCCTAATACATAAGGCAAATCCAGACCTCCCAATCCTAATATATAAGGCAAATCCAGACCTCCCAATCATGATACATAAGGCAAATCCAGACCTCCTGATCATGATACATAAGGCAAATTCAGACCTCCCAATCATAATACATAAGGCAAATCCAGACCTCCTGATCATGATACATAAGGCAAATTCAGACCTCCCAATCATGATACATATGGAGAGGATCCACTACCTTGCAAATCCAGACCTCAGACATGTCAAAAGATGTTAACCACACTTTGGTGTTTTTACAATAAAAATGCTAAAATATTGTCTGCTTACAGAGAACGGAGTCTACTGTCTTACATTACATCTCACAACCCAGTTTTATTCTATCATATTTCATATAAATGGTTATCTATTGGCAATAATTAAAAGATTTATGATAAATCTCTCAGAACAGACTACACAGCCAACACTTAAATTACATTGGCCCACATAGACCAGTCCTGTAATGGCTTACATAAATCTGTCAATCTGAATGCAAAATAGTCTAGACTTATGTCACTGTGGTAGAATTCATGAATCAATACTCTTAATTCCAGCAGTGGAGATTCTCATGAAAATTCTGATTCCACCTTGCTTGCTGCATCTCACTGAAAACCTTGGCCTTTGGTCAAAAATTTCCATGGGTTTTGATGTGGTTGAACAAGATACAGTAACTACTGTCTGTTACATCGCTGTCTCATCCTAAAATACATGCTTCCTGGTCATCTTAACTTTAGTTGGCAGAATCAGAGAAGTATGTGTCTTAAACAAGAATTTTGGAAATATTTACAAATTGTTAAAAAATGGCTAAATTTGTAATTTATGTGCAATATCAATGCACAATAGATCAAATATGCAAGAAATATTCAAATTTGGTGACATCATCGAAATTCACTGTTTGACCCATTAACCCCTGGAGGTTTTTGTTGGTTTTCGCCTGAAATGTGAGTAGGGAATCGATTTTGGGAGATATTTTTAAGTACGTTATAATACATCGAATTGGAAGACATTTCCAGATTACGTGATGCCTATTTGTGTTAGAAACGTCGATTTTCATTGGCTTTTTCGCCTGAGCTTGAGCAGAAAGGTAAAAACTGGACTTTTTTTTTTGCTAAATGGACCCATTATTTTTGTGTCGAGACCACTCTACATTCTAAATGCCAATCTTATCCTAATTTTTGCAAAGGTTCACATGTGTATGTGCAATTCAGACTGATCTGTCAATCTGAAGCCAAAAAGACTAAAATCCGAACACAAAACTGGATAATGAGCTCAAGAAAATTTTGGCTGGAAAAAACTCCTGTCCAAAAAGTGATGTTTTTCCCTCTGTATTTTGTAGTGCAACTAGAACATCCATATTATTCGGTATCATCCTAAAGTAACATCTGTCTACCTTTCTATAATACCACCCACTTTATTGTGTCGCACATTACCTTAATGCTACAGAGCTCAGAAGTAGGCTACCACCTCCTGCCCCGTAAACGGGGCGCTATGGGTTAATGAGTTAATGGTTGACCTTAACTGATTGGAGTTTATTCACTTTTGATGTGTTTTTTTTAAAGATAGTTCATGGTTTCATTGCTATGGACAATAACAAATCAGTCTTTCAATTTTAAACTGCTATGATCTTTGGACCATTTTTTTCTAATGGAATCTCTAAGACACTGTTAGAGCATTGAAGTGGTACTTAAAATGTACTGGGCCAATCAGAAATGGAAGATATTGCTTGTTCATACCTCTAAAAGAAGGAAGAGAAAATATTTTCCAAAAGACTCATTCATTCTGGATTGATTGGATTATTTACTCAAATGACGAGGATTTAACTCAAGACCAAAATGAACTATGTAATTTAGCTCACAAGGTTAGATTTCACTACTAGAATAGGATTCAAGCAAATCTGTGCTTGACTGACATCAGCATTGCAATAAGCTGTTTTCCCAGATAACTTATTAGCTTTTATCTGGTAGTCCTTCCATTCCAAAGGCTGCAGTTTGACCTGGTGAGAATTCTATCCCAAGTAGCTCAGCAGCTTTATAGTGATGTGGCTTATTCTACTTTTGAAAGATTTGCATAAGTGTAATTATTTTCCTTAAGTTTGTGTCCTGTTGTTGATCGTTGTTAACCCTGGCCTGTATTTCATATGAATGTGAATTTGTTCTACATATGTTGTGAGTCAGGGAACATAACTCCAAAATATAAAAAAGAAGAAACCCAATTTTTGGGCACTTATTTTCAAGCCACAACCCCCATTACAAGCAGAGCATTCATTCTGTTCCAGTGGTAACTGACAAATGATGGATTGGCACAAATTCATATTTCCAAAGGGAGATCACTTTCAGCCGATTTCTGTCCTGTTAAGCAGACATTATTCTAGCACCTTTATTACAACCTCTTCTTTCTGCTTTGGATAACTTGATTTGCATAATAGAGGATTTTTTAATGTTTTGGATAACTTGATTTGCATAGTACAGGATGTTTTAATGTTATATGATTGGGTAAGTAGTATCTACAAAAAGTTTTATTCCCAAAAAATATTTCATTGAATTTTTTTTGTCACTGAGACATGAAAATGACATTGTGAATTGTTTTTACCAGTGAATATTTCATTATTACCAATTCTTGTATTACATGATCTAATTTCTTAAGATAAAACTCTCTGTCCCTCATGGCCATATCCGAATACCAGATTGGTGGAATAGTAAAATAGCTTATACTTTCAAGGCCTAGGCTATCTTCAGTAAAGAGTCATTTTTAAGCAAGAATTATCAAGCACAATTCTGATTGAGGTTTATAAATAAAACAAAAGACTATATAGTAGTTGTAGATTTGGATGGCAAATCAGCACAAATCATGTCTTCATAAAGATATGCAAAAAATTGTCAAGGAAGATAAAGCCTTTTAAGGAAATGTAAACACTAAGTGCTAAAATGTAGAAGTTCAGAGGTTAAAATTCTGTAAAAGGTCTATCAAATAAAAGATAAAAGTGCACTATGTGAGATCATTTGAAACATAGGGATAAACAATTTTGACTACAAGCCTTAAGAACCAGGAGAAACAGGGTCACATTGTAGTTCATTTTCTAATTTT
>JAEAOA010001343.1:0-282500 GCA_016746295.1 Potamilus streckersoni
GCACATTGCTACACTGTTGACAAGTGTCCAGTACCATGACGTCATGCTACCTGGGACCATTTCTCTTGGCGCTATACAGACCCAGGGTGTGCTAATACAAAATTCCCCTTGACGCTATTCTGCCGCGGCTATGCCATTTCGCGCCAAAAATCTTGACGCTATTCTGCCGCGGGCCATATTTTAATAACTCCCACTGACGCTATTCTTACCCCATTCACTACTTAGAGTAGAAATTTTAAAATTGTACACATGGATGCAGACCGGAGAAAAAATGTTGAAGTGTGAAGTCTGTGCCATCATGTTTAGCCGGAGTGGAAGTTTACACAAGCACAAGAGGAAACATACTGGAGAAAAACCATTTAAGTGTGAAGTATGTGATAAAAAGTTTAGTCAGAGTGGAAATTTAAAGTTACACATGAGAATACATACTGGCGAAAAACATTTAAGTGTGAAGTACGTGATAACATGTTTAGTCGCATTGATAATTTAAAGCTTCACATGAGAATACACACTGGAGAACACCACTTAAATTTGAAGTATGTTACAAAATGTTTAGTTGGAGTGGAGATTTAAAACTGCATATGAGGATACATACTGGACAAAAACCATATAAGTGTGAAATGTGTATCAAAATGTTTAGTGTACCAGCCAGATTACAGAAGTACAAAATGATGCATACTGGAGAGAAACCATTAAAGTGTGAAGTATGTGGTAAAATCTTTAATATATCTGGAAGACTAAAGAGGCACATGATGAAACATACTGGAGAAAAACCATTTAAGTGTGAAGTTTGTGATAAAATATTTTGCGTACCTGAAAGTTTAAAGAGGCACATCACGATACATACTGGAGAGGAACTATTTAAGTGTGAACTATGTAATAAAATGTTTAGTGTACATGGATATCTAAAACAGCACATGACATGACGACACATATTGGAGAGAAACCCTTTTAGTGTGAAGTGTTTGGTAAATCTTTTTTTTTTTGTATAAAGGTAGTCTAAAGAGTCACATGAGGATACATACTGGGAAGAAACCATTTAAATATTATTGAAGTGTGAAGTATGTATCTTGTTTAGGTGGAAGTTTAATGCAGTGCATGTGGATACATACTAGAGAGGAACCATGGCATGGCATGGCATTTGTATTATAGTCATGTATACACTCTCGTGTTTTATGACTTTAAGCCCTAAAAAGGGCTAGTGGCCTCTCCCCCTTCCCGGGCCGGGCTCACCCGTGTCTTCGTGCTAGACACATTTTTGTGCCCCGGCGGATGGGCCTTTTACCCCCCCCCCTGGTGGCTCACCGCCTTAGCCGGATGTCACTTTTTAGTGTCATTGTTATCCAGGGAGGTACTTAGCCCTTGGGCTGGGCTTTTGGTCGTGGTACTGATCTTTTTGGTGACCTTAAGACCTTTTGTTGCTTAGTCCCATCGAAAAATCCAGAGTGCCTCCACGCCAGCCCCAGAAAAGGCAGGAAAGAGTCAAGTAAAGGGCGATACCGTAGAGCTCCACCGCCTACCGGAGTCTGTGGTGTTGTGGTGTAGTTGTTCATACCCCAGGTCCTCTTCACACTAATAGGCAATTGAGATTGTAATCTTTTCTCTGTGTGATTGTGTGGCCCGGGGCGATTTCCCTCCTTGTGGTCTCGTTCCGTCTATCCTCTTGCTTCCCGTAGTTCTTGTGTTCACCTTGGCAATGGATGTCGTGTACGCTCTATTAATTTGAGATCCAGTGTTTCCCGTTGTCTAATGGGGGTGGGAGTTTCTAACTATCTGCCAAACATGTGTAAGCCACATACGTTTCGAATAATTATAAGTTGTGAAATATCTTATTGTGTTATGGTTCTTATTTTTGTGTGCTATGCGTACTATTTGATTTCCGAAAAGAGCACCGAATTCGTAGGTGTATAAGTTACCCTGGTAAATTTGAGATCTTAATTAGGTAGTTGGGAAGTTAGAAAGTAATTTAAACCAATCATTCTTTTAAGGGCCAACAGTAGAGTTGTATATTCAAAGAGGGCTCACAGCCAAAAAGAGCTTAAAGTATGGCAATATGAAAGATCTTTTCTACTCCACCGCCGTTAAAACAACAGTGGAGTTGCAGTATTTATAAATAAATACAGATTTGCTGCTATCTTCTTTCTTCTCTTCTTCTGTTTGTCCTTCTTTTACTATTTAGCGTAAAGTAAAAAGAAGTTTGGATCCTCTTCTTTGTCTTTGTCCTGATTCTTCTTTTTCTTTCTTCTTCTTTTCTTCTTATCCTCTTTCTTCTTTCTTCTTTTTCTTCTTCTTTGTTCCTGTATAAGCGAAGTGTTTATATTTCTTGAGAGTAGACCTTAGCGGAGACACCACTGGTTACATTGCCATAGACACGTGGTTGAGGCTATGATGATCTGATCCTACAAATAAAACTGCCAAAGACAAAAAGAAAAATATAGATAAAATCTGCTAATTAATTTAAGATTTCAGTAAGCTTTCAATAAACCTATATCAGCTAAGTTATATTGGAATGTTTATGCTAATCTGTGTGTGTGTGTGTGTGTGTGTCTGTGTTAGCTATAATAATTGTTCAGTCGTATTGTTACGATGTCTGCAGTGTGGCACTTTTTATTGATCTCTAGCACTGGAGGATCATACCGCAGACATATAGTTTGAAGTCCCACCCAGTCACATTATCCTGACACCAGGCTGACCAATCCTAACACTAACATCCTAATGCTGAGTGCCAAGCGAGGCAGCTGTTAATACCATTTTTGTTAGTCTTTGATATGACTTGGCTGGGGATCGAACCCACGACCTCCTGCATCTTAGGCAAATGCTCTAACCACTAGGCCACCGGAGTGATCACCATGACAGATAACATAAGATTCTTGTGGTTACAGATTTTTTAATTAGGACATATAGCGGCATTGACCTTATGTGGTGCATAAAAAAGAGGCTGAGAACAGTAGTAGTTATCAGTTAAAAGGAAAATATTATCAAAATAAGGTATGCAATATTTTACAAATATTTTTAAAAAAGATATGCAGCAATTCTGGTATTAAAAAGGTGGAATATTTAACTTCTTATAGTATGTGTGAGTAAGATAATCAATCTTTTTTACAGTAAGCTGAAAAATTGCTGGGTGTAAATCACACCTGCTGCTCCATTGATACATATATGAACATGTTGGTAGGATACAGATAGTAGTAGTAATGAGGTACATACTGGAAAGAAATCATTGAAGTGTGAAGTGTGTGATACATACTGGAGAGATATCATTGAAGTGTGAAGTGTGTGATACATACTGAAGAGAAATCATTGAAGTCTGAAGTGTGTGATACATACTGGAGAGAAATCATTGAAGTGTGTGATACATACTGGAGAGAAATCATTGAAGTGTGAAATGTGTGATACAATGTTTAGTTTAAGTGAAAGTCAAAAGCAGCACACATATATGCATAGTGGAGAAAAACCATTTACGTGTGATTTGACGGAATGTCCAGAGTGGACATCTGAAGAGACACATGGGGATACATACTGAAGGAAAACCATTGGAATGATCATTGGGAGGACATAAAGATGGAAAATTCCTTGAAGGGTGAAGTATGTGATGAAAGGTTGAGTTGAGGGAACACTCTCAGTGTACACATGTATGTATGTATGTATATATATATATATATATATATATATATATATATATATATATATATATATATATATATATTGTGGAAATAAACATTTTTTGTGAGGCATGTAGCATAAAACTATTTAAGTTTGAAGTTAGTGGTGAAATCTTTAATGTGGGGATCTAACGTATTTTGTGTCGTGTGTCAAATGACATGGGTTTTTTCATTGTGTTTTGGATAAATAAGATGTTATTTATTCATTCTATATAATAGTTATCAGCAATAACAATAATTATCAGGATATAATAATAATAATAATAATAATAATAATAATAATAATAATAATAATAATAATAATAATAATAATAATAATAATAATAATTTTTTATTTATAGAACGTGACTCATTAGTCAAGGACTATTCTCCCTTGAGGCCTTCTTATACAATATCTAGTTTCTGTTGAACACCCAGCTCATCTAATCATGTATGTCAGAATCGTTTGTAATATTCTTTTGTTTCAGCTGCTAATCCCAGAAATAGTGTTGTTTCTTATTCAGTCTTTCTGCTTGTAATTGGCAAAGTATTAAATTCTCATTCTACAATACAATTTTAAAAATAAAAAGCATGTTTTCAATAGATTTTTGAAACTTTTAACAGTTGATCCTGGTTCACAAAATAGCACGAATGAAAATAAAAATCGTAAGAGTTTTTGATGCTTGGCATTATTACAACTTAACGTTTTACGATGTTTTGGATTTAGACTAGTAATAGATGCCATACTGGTCATAATATAGCTGGGGTTTCTACAATTTTCATTAATTTTCTCAAAATGTACTTTCTTACTTAGTTCTGCAAATCCAAATTACATGAGCTATGTCAATTAAGCCTTAGAATAAGTAAGTATAACGGTATCTTAAAAAGGTTACTGCATTTGTATTGGAAAATATAAACTCCTTTTCTTGGTTGAATACTAAGGTCTTGCAGTATTAATCAGAAAAAGAAAACTTTGTTCATATTTTCCCATAGAATGACATTAGAACTCTTCCTCTATCATAAACTTGAAAGATTATCTTAAAAAAATCAAACTTGATTCAGTTGCACCTAAGCATGATATCAGTGACCTGTTATCTCCACCAAGTTCATGCATATAGTCCATCAGCATGGTATTATTCATGCATATAGTCCATCACCATGGTATTATTCATGCATATAGTCCATCACCACGGCATTATTCATGCATATAGTCCATCACCATGGTATTATTCATGCATATAGTCCATCAGCATGGTATTATTCATGCATATAGTCCATCACCATGGTATTATTCATGCATATAGTCCATCAGCATGGTATTATTCATGCATATAGTCCATCACCATGGTATTATTCATGCATATAGTCCATCACCATGGTATTATTCATGCATATAGTCCATCACCATGGTATTATTCATGCATATAGTCCATCACCATGGTATTACTCATGCATATAGTCCATCAGCATGGTATTATTCATGCATATAGTCCATCACCATGGTATTATTCATGCATATAGTCCATCTGCATGGTATTATTCATGCAAATAGTCCATCACCATCGTATTATTCATGCATATAGTCCATCAGCATGGTATTATTCATGCATATAGTCCATCACCATGGCATTATTCATGCATAAAGTCCATCAGCATGGTATTATTCATGCATATAGTCCATCACCATGGTATTATTCATGCATATAGTCCATCACCATGGCATTATTCATGCATATAGTCCATCAGCTTGGTATTATTCATGCATATAGTCCATCAGTATGGTATTATTCATGCATATAGTCCATCAGCATGGTATTATTCATGCATATAGTCCATCAGCATGGTATTATTCATGCATATAGTCCATCACCATGGTATTATTCATGCATATAGTCCATCAGCATGGTATTATTCATGCATATAGTCCATCAGCATGGTATTATTAATGCATATAGTCCATCAGCATGGTATTATTCATGCATATAGTCCATCAGCATAGTATTATTCATGCATATAGTCCATCAGCATGGTATTATTCATGCATATAGTCCATCAGCATGGTATTATTAATGCATATAGTCCATCAGCATGGTATTATTCATACATATAGTCCATCAGCATGTTATTATTCATGCATATAGTCCATCAGCATGTTATTATTATTGCATATAGTCCATCAGCATGGTATTATTCATGCATATAGTCCATCAGCATGGTATTATTAATGCATATAGTCCATCAGCATGGCATTATTCATGCATATAGTCCATCAGCTTGGTATTATTCATGCATATAGTCCATCAGCATGGTATTATTCATGCATATAGTCCATCAGCATGGTATTATTAATGCATATAGTCCATCAGTATGGTATTATTCATGCATATAGTCCATCAGCATGGTATTATTCATGCATATAGTCCATCAGCATAGTATTATTCATGCATATAGTCCATCAGCATGGTATTATTCATGCATATAGTCCATCAGCATGGTATTATTCATGCATATAGTCCATCAGCATGGTATTATTCATGCATATAGTCCATCAGCATGGAATTATTCATGCATATAGTCCATCAGCATGGTATTATTCATGCATATAGTCCATCAGCATGTTATTATGGACATCAGAGTGTGTAGTGTAGATATCAGTCACTTTCTCCAACAGTCAATTTTTAATGGGCATTGCATGCTGAGTAGGAAACTAAGCCAGAGGACAATCAAGTGTAACAGAGGCGTAGTTAGGGTGGAGCAGGGGGGGTACATATGTCCCCGGGCGCCAAGGTACAGGGCGCCAAAATGAGGCTTACAACGTTACATTTTAATAAGTAAAATAGAAAAATGTGATTAAACGGGGAGAGGGCTGGGGCGCCAATTTTATAGTTCGTCCCCGGGCGCAAAATATCATAGCTACGCCTCTGAAGGGTAATTAAGATTGATGTTCTGGTCCTAATGTGTAAGTGACAAAAATTGCACACATCAGAATTTCTGTGCCTCAAACGAATCGTATTTCAATTCCATTGGTCAATGCCCGAACACACGAATCTATTGAGAACCCAGAAAAATTATCCAATGGTGAACTTAAAAGTTCTAAAATTGTTACAATCTTATTGATGCAATAAAAGAGAGACAAGATAGAGATATGTCATAGACATTTTTAGAATAATTGTACTAAAATAGCATTTTTAAATATAAAATTTATCACATGATTTCAATATTCAGTGTTATTCATTTGGGAATACCAACCTGTTATTATGACACATTACTAAGAGGTTATCTGGTGAAAAGTTATCTGGTTATCAGCAAACTGAGTTACAAGTAAAATGAGCAAATAAGATCAGGTTTATTTATTGGTCACATATATCTCTTAAAAGTAAGACTTGGTGCAGATTCACTGCACTGATGCAATGAACATCAATCAAGGTAATGTACTATAAGCAATATGAATATAGAAAATACAGTGGAACCTGTCTTGAAAGACCACCCATTTTGCCAAAACATAATGGTCTCTCATAACAGGTGGTCTCTTATAACAGGTCATAATACTATATAATCAATACATCTCTACATAAAGAACCTGGTCTCAAGACAGGTAGTCTCTCATAGCAGTGGTCTCTCAAGACAGGTTTTACTGTATTGCACGGAAATATTGTTCATGTGTAGGGCATTTTTGATGTTGGGGACTTTCTCACCCTTGGAAACATGGACAGTTGATGGCACATATGTGCCATCTCTTTTCTTTCAGTAGTACTTATAAGTCTAGATAGAAAAAAATACATACCAGGAAGGACAATTGTATATTGATATTTTATGTGATGGCAGATGGTTGGTTGGTTGGTTAAATTTTTACAGCGCACCAGCACAAAGAGGCCATTTAGCGCCATACAAAAGGTTATATCCTTCATTATATACAAATGGTAAAAAGGTTCTGTATCGGCCAGCAATACGAAAGCAAATAGCTAAAGGTAAAACGATAAAAATGGTAACGGTAATAAAAAAATAAAGTTTCCCGATCAACGGGGATTGCAAAGAATATAGATGCAATGCAGATTTTCGTCAATAAATATATACTAATATCTTTATTACAAATAAAAGTGTGATTTTTTATATTTCATACTTGCAACCAAGACAAAATATGAATAATTATTTTTTTTTCAGCACTTCACAGTCATAAACTAAGTAAAGAAAAGTGCACATACCAACAAGTTTCATAAAATTCAACAAATAAATTATTTATTAGAATACAAATTGAAAATTAAAAAAGAAAGTACTGTTGTAAATTAAATCCTGAATAGTCCTAAAATTTTTATCACAAGTCCAAATAAGTAGAATTCCAATTAAGTTCCAGTGGTATTCCAAAAACGTTCCAATAATGAATGTGTTGATTTGCCTGTGTTCTCCAATGTGTTAATATGCCAGTGTTCTGGATTGACAGTATGTGACAAATCTTTTTACATATCACAGTAATATAATTTTAAAAAATCCCATATCTGAAATCATAATTTCAAATGTTTTAGTTCAAAGAAATTATTAAGCCCATCGTAATTCTACTGAATAAGTAAATAAATTAAAGACTGAACACAACATAATTGATACCATGTGAATGTTAAGATAACTTTTCAAGTAAACAGTGTTGTTCGTCAGTCGAGTCGACAAAGACCACTCTAGTCATCCGTTAGTTGGATGGGTTGGTTATGTTCTGTGTATGTGCGCAGGTGGCTGATAAGGCCAATCCTTGCACAGAAGGTTAGGCTGCAGAATGGACAATGGATAAGTGGGACATCTCCAGGAGGGTCGCTGGCACATGCTTTTCTGACTTGCCTCTTTATCTCTGCAGCTGCTATCCTGCTCGATTCTCACACCTTGGAGCCTTTGTGCAGATAGGAACACTAAGTGACTCGATCGCTAGCTGTTTGCTCCCATGAGTCAGGGTTTGTGTTGAACGCTTTCAATGCAGCCTTCAAATTGTCTTTGAAGCGTTTTTTCTGACCTCCGTGTGATCTCTGTCCTTGCTTTAGCTCGCCATAGAAGAGTCTCTTAGGCAGCCGGTGGTCTGGTATGCGTACAACATGTCCCGCCCAGCATAGCTGAGACTGCATCAGGGTGGTGTGAATGCTGGGGAGACCTGCTTTGGCTAGTACCTCGGTGTCTGGAACTTTGTCCTGCCATTTGATGTTGATTATTTTCCTGAGGATTTTGGTGTGAAAGTGGTTCAGCTTCCTGGCATGGCGTTGTTACACCATCCAAGTTTCGCATGCGTAAAGGAATGTGGGGAGTACTGCCCTGTGACCTATAGTTTGGTCGTAATGCTGATGTCTCTTCTTTTCCATACATTCTCATACAATCTGCCAAAAGTGGCACTGGCTCTGTCAATGCGGAGGTTCACCTCGTCGTCAGTGGTGACACTATGTGAAACTGTGCTGCCAAGGTAGGTGAAGTGGTTCACTACGTTAAGGTTTTAGATGTTGACGGTAATGTTTGGCTCAGTATATGGCTTTCACGGGGCTGGCTGATGCAGTACTTCAGTCTTCTTAGTATTGATGGTGAGACCAAAGCTTGTGCAGGAACTGGAGAACTTGTCAACGCTACATTGTAGGTCTGTTTCTGAGCCAGCATTGAGGGCTCAATCATCAGAAAATAAGAACTCCATGATGTTGTCTGTCATAACCTTGGTTTTCGCTTGTAGCCTCCAGGGATTGAACAGTTTTCCATCTGAACGGTACCTGATGCCGACTCCAACATCTCAATCTCTAAAAGTCATGCAGTCAGCATGGCGGAGAAAAAAGACTGAACAGTGTTGGTGCCAGAACACAACCCTGTTTGACGCCATTGGTTACTGGGAATGGCTAAGATGACTCTCCATTTTCCTGGACTCGCGCCTGCATGCCGTCATGGAATTGCTGAACCATGGATATAATTTTTTGGACATCCATACTTGGCCATTACCTGCCATAATCCTTCTCTGTTGACAGTATCAAAAGCCTTTGTCAAGTCAATGTACATGGAGAAAAGGTCAGCGTTTTGCTCTTGACATTTCTCTTGCAACTGCCTTGCAGCAAACACCATGTCAATAGTCTCACGTTTTTTTTCCGCAATCCACAAGGGCTTTCTGGCAGGAGTCTCAGATCAAGGTGCATAGTGAGGCGGTTCAGTAGGATTCTGGCGAGTATGTTTCCTGCGATTGAGAGCAAGGAAATACCCCGATGGTTGTCGCAGGCCTGTCGGTGTCCTTTGTGTTTGTATAGGTGGATTATGAAAGCATCTTTGAATTTCAGCGGGATTGTCTCTTGCTGCCACATCAGCAATAACAGTTCGTGGAGCATTTAAATTAGGGCTGTACCACCTTTCTTGTAGACTTCTGCTGGGATGGCATCTGAGCATGGGGCTTTGCCACTGGAGAGCAGATGAATCGCTTTCTGTGTCTCAATCAAGATTGGAGGGTCATCCAGTGCTTTGTTGATGGGTAATTGAGGGAGACGGTTGACACGATATTAGAGCCAAGATGTAGATCATTTCCTTTATAAAACATTTATGGCTGTCAAGAAATTTCCAAATTTGACTCGGATTAAGATAAACATATTTTATCCCAATTGATAAATTGATAAATCTTGCTATTTTGATGATAAATATTTTGTATAGCTTTGAGAAAATTCATAAAATAGGAATTATACTCGTATGGAATTTCGATTCCATGGGCCTTATTCTCCTAGTAAATCTTAAAGCCCATCTTAGCGTGCCATTATACAATGAATATAATGTTATGAGGAGTGTCAGTGGAATAGACAGCTTTCCAAAGTACAAAGGTATTGCATCCTTCAAGGTAATTTGCTGTCATAATCATATGCAAGATACATAACCCGTGGTGGTTCATGTGCACTTTTTGATGTCACCATGCTAGGGGAGGGAAACTTTCACATTACCAAATAAGTGGTCTGAACATTGTAGTAATTAAACTAAAAGATTTCTGTAAAACATTTTTGCCAGTCTCAACGACAAAAATGCTATGTCCCCACTGGAACACACTAAATCAGTACATTTTTATAGTAAATCGTACCATGTCCCCTACTTTGCTTTGTTCAGTGGATTCTGCCATTAAGTACTCCATGCCTGAGGCAAGTGTTTTAACTGACTACCCAGATGATCATTACTTAGATTAGCATTTTGACCAGTCACTTGACTATTAAGTGTCAACAATCTGTCACTTGACTAAATGATTGTGTCAACAATCTGTCACTTGCCTTTGTAGGTGTCAAAAATCTGCCACTTGACTATTAAGTGTCAACAATCTGTCACTTGACAAAAATTAAGTGCCAAAAATCTGTCATTTGACTAATAAGTATCAATAATCTGTCACTTGACTGTTTTAAGTATCAACAATCTGTTACTTGACTATTAAGTGTCAACAATCTGTCACTTGACTAAATTATTGTGTCAACAATCTGTCACTTGACTAAATTATTGTGTCAACAATCTGTCACTTGACTTTTTAAGTGTCAAAAATCTGTCACTTAACTATTAAGTGTCAACAAAATGTCACTTGACTAAATTACGTGTCAATAATCTATCACGTGACTGTTATAAGTGTCAACAATCTGTAACTTGACAATATTAAGTGTCCACAATCTGTCACTTGACTAAATTATTGTGTCAACAATCTGTCACTTGACTATATTAAGTGTCAACAATCCGTCACTTGACTATATTAAGTGTCAACAAGATCTGCTTTTAGACGAAGAAAACCTTACGTACATCGAAATCAATCCCTCTTTAAACGATTTTTTACAATCGAACAGAAGCATAATTTCAACATTTGTCAACATTTCGAATTAAACAAAAGGAATGGAAACATTTCAAAACTGTGCTGTAGGATTTCCTTAAGTTTGATAAGATTAGTGCAGTTTATGGAATGAATAAAGCATTGAGCCAGTCCATATTCCATAATGCAGCTCATTGCGAAAAACCACCCATCCCAGTGTAAATGGTTCCTCTCTTAGAGTGAAGTATGTAATGAAACGGAGTGGAGCTCTAAGGGTACACAATAGGATAAATACTGGAGATAAACAATTTAAGAACGATATATGAGATAAAATCAAAGCTGGATTTAGGCATAAACTAAACAAGCAACAGCTCGGGGATTGGCAGGCCTCTCACAATTTCAGAATTTTTTAAAATTTGTTACAGTTTTATTTAAAGTTATATTTAAGTAATAATTTTATGCATAATGTGTTCACTCATATTATCTCTACAATAAATTATCTTTAAATCTCAAAATTTGCATTGTAATAATTAGCAAAAAATTGCAAAAATTCAGTAGTTACACAGACTTTATCTCTGTTAACACTTACCAGATAGTGTGTATTGCAGCCACTCATAGCTTAAAGCCTAACAATGTCTAAATCCGGTTTTGGGTACAACGATTACTTTGTGATGGAACTGGAACAGCGCTCTCAAAAATATGATATTCTGAGGTCCTGAAAACTATTCTATGCTAAGTGAAGCGCCGATCAGGCTTATCCAAAACCAATGTTATTTGCCAGAGAAAGCAAAATGCAAAATTTTTTTTAGAGTAGTATATATATATATATATATATATATATATATATATATATATATATATATATATATATATATATATATATATATATATATATTCAAAAACCATAGAAAAGGTAAAGAATGCATGTTTTCGTAACTTGGAGAATATTGATATATTGGTTCTATTCTACGAAAATCGATAGATTACTGGAAACTTTGTCAAGGGAAAGTTTTCAGCATCAATATCTCCTCCAAGGAGTATTAATGTGAATAGATCGCTACATGTAGCATTTAAGATGTTTAAATAGCACAATGATATAATTATTGATTTTGCTGTTACATCAAAGCTAATGACATCGATGTCAATCTTCCAAATATACGCTTGAAAACTAATACCACATTAAGGAATATATAAATAACAAAACAAACGTTTATGATGTAATCAACATATTACAAAACTCGCAAAGTATGTAGCTTAAATAACATAAGTAACAATATGTTTCAAGGTACCATAACATCATTGGTTCAACTACTACATGTCCTTTTCAACATGTCCGTTGCAAAGTAAGCTGTGCCTTATTTATAGACAACCGCGAACGTAATAACAATTGTACAAAAGAGATGTACCACTTATTCATGAAATTACAGACCTATTTTATTGTCAAGTTTTCTTCTAAAAGTTATGGAAGATATTATATTTTAGCATCTCGATAACGGCATACACTCTAAGGATCTTATTTGTAAATATCAATGCGATTTTCTTCCCAACAATTCTACAAAATTTCAACACAATGATTTGTACTATTGTATATATTTTGCGCTTGATAACAAAGATGATACGTGTTATATTTTGCAGTGTCCCTGAAGCAGGATTTTAAATTCAATAACTCATTTACTGATCGGGTCTCAGACTTTTTATTCAAGTGACTTCAGGTAGTTTTTCTATGTATTGCTGAATCAAATAGCCAATATGTTGTAGTTGGTGTACAACGGAGCTCATATTTGGGTCTTTTACTATTTTTTTTATTGTGTATACTAAGGACATAAGGGATGACTTCTTGAGAGCAAAGAGACTCTTTAGTGATGATAACTCAATGATATATTCATCTAATGATCCTTACGAAATAGAATATCTACTGACACAGATTTACAAACGGTTGGCGATTGGTCAAGTCAGACGGTAGTTGAATTTAATCGAATAAGAAGTGAGGCAAAGTTATTCCTGCGTGCTCTATAAATGGTTTTCCATGAACTAAAATTCTCAGAACAAAATCGTATCTTTTATTGCGTTTAACGAACATTTTGGCGTAACTTAAAGTAACCGAGAAAATTGGACCAAACATAATAACAACCTATTTGTTTCGACCTAAAATTCATAGCAGCCCCGAAAACATATATAAATTTAGCCGAAAGACACTGGACATTATATATATATATATATATATATATATATATATATATATATATATATATATATATATATATATATATATATATATATATATATATATATATATACGCACATTCGTCCCTCCATAGAATACGCTGATACTACTATACGTTATGTTGGTTCGGCTGAAAAGTCTCTGATTAGAAAATTACAATTAGAAGCATGCAGAATTGTAACTGGGCTTACCAGAAGTGTCTCATGTCATAAGATTTATAAAGATGCTGGTTGGTCTACCCACAAGAGTCTGCAGTTTTATCAATAAAGCACAACGAAATTTTTAACTACATGAAATTACCTTAACGGTATTATACAATAAATAAAGGAATGCAAGAGTGACCACAGCCCTCCGCTCGATTCAAATTTTCTCACGCGTCTTTTATCCCTTTAGAATCGCACGAAGACTGAAAAACTACTCATATCCATTTAAAAAAAAAAAAACAGTAACGTACCTTCTCATCACTCTCGGACGACCATTGCATGAATGCAATCCGGCGAATTAACCTTTATTTCTACCATTACGGTCACAAACACTGAGAATGTGAACCATGCGGGGAAGTAGCACATTTGTATTAGCTTCTATTCTGCAGTAAATATGCGGTAGAGTCTAATAATCGGTCCGAACACGGCGCAGAATCTGTTTTCTTTGAATACTAGGGAAATTTAATAATGCGAGATTTGAATATGATGACGTCATCAACCGTTATTTGTACTATCAGAACTTTAACTGCACATTTCTGTTATGGAAATTGATACAAAAATTATAAAATGTTGCAATCTGAAATAAAAAAACAAGTTAAACATTTTATCTTGTAAAATTAATTTCATGACGTTATTTACCCCGTGGTACAAATGGGCCACTTCCCCGCATGGTTCACATTCCCAGTGTTTGTGACCGTAATGGTGAAAATAAAGGTTAATTCGCCTGATTGCATTCATGCAATGGTCGTCCGAGAGTGATGAGAAGGTACATTACTGTTTTTTTTTAATGGATATGTGTAGTTTTTCAGTCTTCGTGCGATTCTAAAGGGATAAAAGACGTGTGAAAAAATTCGAATAGAGCGGAGGGTTGTGGTCACTCTTGCATTCCTTTATTTATTGTATAATACCGTTCAGGTAATTCCATGTAGTCAAAAATTTCGTCGTGCTTTATTGATAAAACTGCAGACTCCTGTGGGTCTACCTTGGCAGATGGACGAAACTTTAATAAACTGTGTCACTTTGTATACGAAGTCTCTCCTTGTCTTACTGACCTTCTGCTACCACTGTCTCAGAAATAGGAATAAATTTAATCAGATCAATGCCTGACTCGAAAGAAGTACAAACTCACACCAACACTCTTATATGGAACTGGGGCCCCGAGTGGCCGAGTGGTCTAAAGCGCTGTCCGTTACGGATCACTGCCATTTTACCTCTGTCTGCGTGCGTTCGAGTCTAGGATTCGGCGAATGTGGATATGTGAGAAAGCTTGCCAGTAGCTTCTCTTGGGTCGGTGGTTCTTTCCGGTGATTTCCCGGTTTCTTCCTCCACCATTAATACTGGCTGCCATGAATAGCCTATAGTGTGCTGAAAAATGGCGTTAAGCTCAACAACAACAAGTTATATGGAACTCACTCCTAGATCCGTAAAAAAGTGACAATAACTATCTATCTTCAGAAGTAAATTAGAGACTAAGACAACACTCGTTTCTTCGTTGGTAACAGTAAATTATATATTCTATGTAACATAATTAGAAGTAACTGTAGTGATTTATGACTTACGCTCTAATAATTTTATAGATAATTCATCATGTAATCGTGGTGATAATTTAGACAATGCATACAATTCCATATTTACTTGCAAATGCTATGTTGAACAGAATTGGAAACTATAGTTCAGAATCTAAACCACCGCCATGTACTAGCCACTACAAATGCTCTATTATAGGTATCATCTAACATTACTACAAACATTAATAATCTTTTATTAGACTTGTTTAAAATATATATTACTGACACGAAACGCTTTACATACTTACGAAGTATTCACAATTTTATTTCTCTATTTAATTACTGCAAAAAGAAGTCTCAATTAAGTAAGAAAAATTTTCTTAATTATTACGCAATGAAATCATTTGTTGTGTGTACTCTTTTTAAATATATGATCTTTATCTTATCTTTATTGCATTACTGTCTTGCCCAAGTGGTGTATGTTTCCATAATTATATCAAAAGATTCAAAGTAAATTTCATATTGATTGTAAGAGAAGAGTTCATTATAACTTATGGCAATTTGTATAGATACCACATTCTGTAAACATTTATGGTAATAACATTTATTAACCAATACCAAAAGTTTTAACATTGATGAAACCAGAACACTGCCTTCAAACTGATTTATTTGAAGGAAGAAAATATGCAAAACATATTTTTACGTTGAAATGGCTGTCTTTGTATAGCAAACAGTATGGTACATCGAAAAACTGGTTCATGTATTCATTTCATGTCATTACTACGACGAATCTGGTACCACTTGAGAACAGTGAAATAAATTAAGGATCTTAAATGGGTAATGATTTAATATTGAATTTAAAATGACACATGAGGTTACATACTGGAGATAAATCATTTAAGTGTGAAGAATGTGAGAAAATGTTTAGTGTTCATGGAAGACAAAAACAACACATGAGGATACATAATGGAGAATAACCATTTTAAGTGTGGGTGCACATTTGAAGAGGCACATGAGGGTACACACTACAGAAAAAAAATTAAGTTTGAAATGCTGGAAGGTTTACTGGGAGTGGATATCTGAAAAGGCACTTAAGGATATGTGCTGGAAAAGTAAATAAAGTGTAATTATATAATGAAATCATGTTGAGTTGTAATGGAACTTTCAAGGAGCACTGGAATGAGCTTTCTGGAAGAAATATAATAAAATGTAATAAAATGTATGTGGTGGATAAAAACCAATACCAATTAAATATGAAGTGTTGACCCAATATTGGATAAAAACCAATTACGTATAAAGCAAAGACCCATGCTGGATAAAAACCAATTAATTATGAAGTGAAGACTCACAATGTATTAAAGCCATGCAAGTACAACATATGCCAAAATATTTTGCAAAGGTGTAAAATGGAAAAAGAGGAAATATAATGTAGGAAAGGATATAATTGTTACGTACGATGTTTAGTCAGAAGAAATTGGAATGAAGATACTGCAGCAAACAGATTAAAGTATGAAGTTTGTGCTTTAATGTTTGGTGAATGTAAAGTCTCAAAACATACCAGATTTTTCATTCCGTTGTGAGGCCTTAAGAGGAATTTTATTTATTCAGAGTGTACATGTTCAGGATTTAAAAATCTACTTGCTTAAATGCTGATTTCGCCTTGATAAGCTCAAGAGTTATTGCCATTTCTTTATAGAAAGGGCAATAACTCTACAGCTTATCAAGTTGACAAATCCAAAATTCTGAGTGAGATCCAAGACATTTTATTTAACGTCAGCTCTCTGGGTAAGATATATAAAATGCTACTTTTGTTCTGCGAAAGCTAATTTACTTACAATGTGTAATGTTTAGTTTTCAATATTTTATATTATATTCTGCAATTTTATCACTTCAGATCTCACTGAGTACGTATATTAGGTCTTTATATGCACAGTATTCATCTTTTATATGCCTAGCTAGAGATTAATTTGTCAGTGATTTATAGTATGTTATTTTCCCAGTATTAAATCACAGTGAAAATCATTGATACTTGTGAATTGATATAGTGATGGATGCAATTTTACTTTGTCTTGTTTTCTCTTTGGATACTTAAATCTGCAAATTGCTTGATATTAAGTGGTAAAATGGATATCAGAGAAGGTTAAACCATTATAAAAATTAAATGAACACAGATCTATTTATTGGTTATTTAATTTCTCAACTAAGGTCATTTACTAATCTCTCTTTCTCATAAATCTAGATTTTTGCAGCCTCTTTTATTCTAATCCATTTTCCTTCAGATACATTTGCTGATCTCATTAATGTTAGGAATATAAGCTACTGAATCCAGCCCTCCAAAAGACTGAATTATGTCTGTCGATGATTATATATATATATATATATATATATATATATATATATATATATATATATATATATATATATATATATATATATATATATATATATATATATATATAAGGCAATAACTCTTGCCCATTACCTCTCATTGCCACCTTTGGATGGTGTTAGGTCAAAGTAATCGCTGTTAACTAGATGTTGTTCACTTCGCCTCCCAAACACCAGCTTGATTGTGTGTTGTATTCATCTATCTGTTGAGGATTTTTCAGACTTATTACACCTTATTCTACTGATGGTGTTTTATTGTTTTAATTTCAACCATATTTATGTGAATTTGCATCATCTGTATGGATGGTTTCACTAATGATATGGTTCCCACCACTAGTCTCTGGTTTCTCTAACGACATGGTTCCCACGACTAGTCTCTGGTTTCTCTAACGACATGGTTCCCACGACTAGTCTCTGGTTTCTATAACGACATGGTTCCCACGATTAGTCTCTGGTTTCTATAACAACATGGTTCCTACGACTACATAGGGGTAAAAATACATATTTACAATTCATGTTTGCATACACTATTTATAAAACACCCTTAGCATAGTAGGCGTCTCTGACCTTCTTAACACTATTAACTAATTTTCATTTTTATTATTATTATTATTATTATTATTATTATTATTATTATTATTATTATTATTATTATTATTATTCCCGTTATCGTTACAGAAAAGAACAATAATGTTTTTATATTATTATCATTCTTTTGTCATTACAGAAAATAGCAATAATGAAGTCCATGAAGTGTGCACAATTCAAAGCCAGTGAGGATTCTCATGATCCATGCATCACCTGTACCAAGTGTACCTCATCAGCTACGTGCAGCTTGTGCGCTAATTTTTTAGACACTACATGGTTGAAAAGAAGTATAGAAGAACTCAAACAACAAGCAGCGAGTAAACGTTCTATTGTATTGAATACGCATCCTAATACGGAGTTTGTGTCCAGTTTGGTAGGGGATGCTATTGGCTGCCAACAAAGAAAGAAAGATTGAACATTATGTATTTCTACTGTTGCCTCTGTAGAATTGGAGTGAGCTGCAACTTCTCCTCCAGCTACGCAATTCCTCGAGTTACAAACGCATTGTTTGGTACAAAAGCAACAACAGAGTTGAATAGTTCTTACCAATTTCTACCCATCCTCTGTCCTTATAGAGACTTGCAATGCTATTGAACGATATTCTACCCAATCCCAGGTATTTTGATCCGTGTAAGTCCTCCCCACATGCCCAAGCATGACCTTCGGGCCTGTAGGCCTGAAATGAATGAGTCATAACATTTTCTGCACTTCCGTTTGATGTCATAACGATTACCAAACGTAACATCTAGCCATCTTGCTCGCAATGCAATGACTTATGGATTAGATGAGATACTGTACCACACCTCGTCAAGTAAAGCCATGTAATGTTGGGTTTTTCGGTTATCTCATTGATAGGTCCATCTGTTCATTTATTAGTACTACTTCACCAGTAATGCCACCGTCTACACTACTGTGTATGATTGACTCCCATACTAACATTTTAATTATAACAAACGTTTGACAACAATAAAGCTACATATCCGAAAAATTCTTTACCAGTATCTACTTTAACAACTTTGGCCATGTTAATGGTCCACATGCATAAATATGTTTGTTTGCAACACTTGCAGAATCTCTTAACGTCAACAAACAATAAAATTAACTGGTAAGAGCTTCATATTGCAGCAACACTGGCAAATTCTCAACATTTCTCTCTTTCTCTCTCATGTGCAATCGAGTGTGTTGTTATGTGTTTAGACTCCTACAAAAGTAACAAGAAAAGAGTCAAACCAACAAAACAAGCTTTGTAAAATTTAACAAATAATAATATATTATTATTTGTTAAAACTATATATATATATATATATATATATATATATATATATATATATATATATATATATATATATATATATATATATATATATATATATATACATGTATATATATACATGTATATATATATATATATACACACACAAAACAAACATACATAAAAACGTGTTATTCACAAGTCTATACTGGCAGGTTGAGACATAATGATCTATAAGTTAAACTCATGTAGAGACAGCCATGTAGAGTTTTACAAGCATGTCTTTTTATGTTTATTTGTTTGTTCTGTCTACATTTTCTACATGTCTTTGAAAAAGACTCATTAAGAGTCAAAAGCACTCAGGCTAGATAGTTGCTAGTTTTGCACTGTTTGAGGTCAGTTTGATGAATGCATGTTAATTTGAATGAAAATTGTATCAAAACAGTTAAGTCAAAGAAAAAGATGTCAACAATTCATTATAGTTGTTAAAGTTACTTTAATTAATGAACGCACACTAATCTGAATGTAAAGAAAAGTGTATGAAAATCAAACACACCACATGCTGGTAATTTTTACAAAAGATACAGAAATTTGCATTCTATATCAATTTTTATACTAAGCTTTAATATAGTTTTTTGGTATACCTGTGTGTACATTTTTTTTAATTGATTTATATTAAATAAATATATTATGACATTTCAAATGAATATATTTGGGTTTAATACTAATTGTGTTAATTGTATATTAAAGAGGTATAAAAATGCAAGCTGTTATGTTTCTTACACTTTATGCGTATCTTAAAGCTAGTATATCTTTTTTAAGTTATCTTGATTATTTACAAAGTGTAATAGTCCCTGGAACTGCAAATTATTTTTTTCTTCTTTTAATTATATATCATAAAAAACAAACTTGTTCTTTAACCATTATATGGCAACACTTGCTTTTATTGTGTGAAATTTGAATGGCTAACAGAGTCATCTTCATTACATTTAACTGATCTTGTTTGTACAATGAAAAGGCCAATGATTGTGCTGCACTAATATATGACCCACACATATGCACAGTAATGAAGCAGGGAATAAAATATTGGGATTGAAATGTCTTGGGATAAAATTTTCCTTGTGGTCAGGCTGAATTGTTTTTGGGGTAGAAATGTCTGAGAGCCATAAACTCAATCAGTGATCTATTTATATAACCTTCATAAATGCCTCAGATGAATCTAAAACCATAATCTAAATCGTGAGGATTTAGAATTCAAAGACTAATGTGTTTGGTATTAAATCATATAGCTACTTACTGATGATGTCTCTAGCAGAGGATATTTTGCCCATTTTGACTGGACAATGGGCAGTTTCTCCTAATTGTGATCACCAAAATTGACTATTTTTAACAAGGCACACTGAAAAAAACTTATAAATCACAAATATAGATGCTAACAAAAAGTTTGAAATGTTTTTTGTTTTTTATTTTCATAAAAGTATATTAAGATTCAAAGAATTTATTTCAACATCCAAACACCATATAAAGTCAACGGCAAATCTGCCAGCTGACCACATATATGGCAGCTGATGATGCGATTCAGGAACTATTATAAATTACATTTTATTTTTGTTGTATGAAGATAACTTGTATGTCTCAAAATATTTCATTATGTTATGATGCACTTTCCCCGATTAGAAAAAAAATGTTAATAGGAAAATTACAGGTCTCTTCATGAACTTCGTGTGATTTCTACTCTCAGTTAACATTTTATCAAATATTTAACTCATTAATTATTTGTTTCACTTGTATGAATCCTCCTGTGCTTTTTCATGCTTCCATTCTCACTAAACATTTCACCACATACTTCACACATAAATGGTTTTTCTCCAGTATGGTTCAATGTGTGCTTCTTTAGACTTCCACTATGGCTAAATCTTTCATCACAAACTTCACATTTGAATGGTTTTTCTCCAGTATGTATCCTCATGTGCACTTTCAGATGCCCTGTCTGATTAAACATTTCATTGCATATTTCACACTTATATGGTTTTTCTCCAGTATGTATTCTCACGTGAACATTGAGATGTCCTCTCTGACTAAATACTTCATGACATATATCACACTTGAATGGTTTTTCTCCAGTATGTCTCCGCATGTGCACCTGAAGGCTAAAACTCTGGCTAAATATTTCATTACATAGTTCGCATTTAAATGGTTTATCTCCAGTATGAATTCTTGCGTGCTTTTTTAGACTTCCACTGTGTCCAAACCTTTCAGCACATATTTCACATTTGAATGGTTTTTCACCAGTATGTTTCCTTATGTGCACTTTTAGATTTCCACTGTGACTAAACATTTCATCACACTCTTCACATTTGAATGGTTTCTCCCCAGTGTGTATACTCATGTGTCCCTTCAAATGTCCACTCTGACTAAACCTTTCACCACATATTTCACATTTAAATGGTTTTTCTCCAGTATGTATCCGCAGGTGGACCTGAAGACTTCCACTCTGACTGAACATTTCATCACAAACTTCACACTTAAATGGTTTGTCTCCAGTATGTATCCTCGTGTGTTTTTTCCGACTTCCACTGTGACTAAATATTTCATCACATACTTCACACTTGAATGGTTTCTCTCCAGTATGTATCCGCATGTGTTTCTTAAGATTTCCACTGTAACTAAACTGGTCATCACAGATTTCACACTTGAATGGTTTTTCTCCCGTATGTATCCTCATATGACCCTTTAGAGATCCACTCTGATTAAACATTTTGTCACATATTTTACACTTAAATGGTTTTTCTCCACTATGTATCCTCATATGCACCTTTAGATATCCACTCTGACTAAATATTTTTGTACAGACTTCACACTTCAACGTTTTTTCTCCAGTATGCATCTCTCTATGCATATTGGTTTGACCATTCCTACTCACCGTATATTTCAGGATCCTACTAAATACTGCTAAGCCGGACAAAGCCACACAAAACCTCACAAAGCCATGCAAAGTAAGATATGAAAAGCATATTTATACTGTTATGGTATTGACGAATCAATTAACTTAGCCGAAAGACATATTTTTGCAGATTTAAATGACCGAAAATTGGAATTGTTTGTTATTATTTTAAAAATTGTTGTTTTTTTTTTTCAAATGATTATCGAAAAAAGAAAATTCAATTTTCCAATATATGTTATAACGAGTTGTCAATTTATTTATACTTTAGTCTATATTCGACACCATATATCAAAGGTAAACAAAGCCAGAAAAAGTTATGTTAGGAAGGTGCACTTATATTGCAATATAATATTGATGAATAAATCAACCAAACCGAAAAACTATATGAACCGATCAAGGTCCAGCTCGTCAACCTTCGCCGATCTTTGAACGGGACAGGCAACAAAATCCTGAACTCAAAATTCTCCCGATGTAAAATAATTAAATTATCAAGCAATTAATTCAAAATCTCAGGAACAAAAAGACAATATATTCATATTATTTTTGCAGAAATCCCACATTAAATAAACAACCGTGGTGACATACTCAGACGGTATATATAAACTGTGATGAAAGCCCCAAAACTGGCAAAGAAACCAAACCAAATAACATAGTTCCGGGCGAGAAGGACTCAGAGAAAGTAGGACACAGATTTGACGTAATAACCATTTCTGACAACAGTTTATCAGATACAAACATTTTAAAATAATAAACATTTCATAATACGAGAACAATATTTAAAGAAAGTTTGAAATCAGATTGTCAATTTTATTCAGAGTCCGATGTACAACTGCAAATGCAATCACGATCTGTACATTTCTTTTTCTTTTTTCATAATCATTAAAAAAGTCATTATAGTCATTAGACAATTGAAATAAGTAACTTAATCTGACTTTATTTGTGTGTACTTAAGCCTATTCCATTGTATTTTAGTAACTAAATACAATGTCGAGATACTAATATTAGTATGAATGAGTAACTAAATGTGCATTTCGTTTTCAAAATTTTAATTTTTGGATTTCCAAACAAAATTTGTTTATGTTGATGATTACTGAATCATTTTTGTAAACAAAATGTTTATTTGATTTCTCTGTCTTATTCTTACATATTAAATAAGGTATCTACAATTTTTCTTATCAATTCTTTACCTTGCTGGCATGTAGGAAGGAGAAGGGTATTTAAAAAGCATTTCACAACATATATTATTTGCTCTTTCTTAACATGTAATATAAATTTCAAGTTTTCATAAAAGAGCTTGTCTCCATCCCTTGAAATTTCGTAATGAAATTTGAATCTTGTGGATAAATTAATTCTACATAACGCGTTTGAGACCGGGATATGGGTTACAATTCGTCACATGGCAGACTTCCGAAAACTACAGCATATCAAAATAGCAGTTAGAAGCAATTTTCATTTTTTGAATCTATGTTTAATTCAAATGGTTTTTAGTTTCAAGTTTGCGTAGAAACTCACATTTCATAAACCAATCAATGAAAATATTAGTAAAATGCTTATTATACAAAAACCCATATATGCAAATGTTAAAATTATTATCGCGTTGTTTCTTTGATTTGGGGCACTGTCGCCTCCAATATGTTTCGTTCCCAAGACGTATTGGTCCTATTAAATACCGCAAAGACGCGCAAAGACATATATATAACTATCATGAATAAAATTAAATATTAAATCAAGTATTTTGTCAACATTTTTTGTTCTTATTATTATTGTACATTATTGCAACATTCTTAAAATTTTTAATTAAGGCTAATTTAATGTAAGTTTATACAAATATCTTCCCAGACGGACGTTGAATTTTCTTTAGACATTTTAAAATAATAAACATACCAATTAACACTCTCATGTTCTGTGTGACTTTATTGTGATGCGGTAAATTTGGAATTTGTCTCCCAATTACAAGTCATTCATTTTGGTGTGCGTAGTAAATCCAACATTTTTCTTCTGTAATTTATACGGCAAAACACCATAAAACAATAGTAGTACTTTATCATTAATTATAAAACAATAGTAAACATTAGTACTTTATCATTAGTTATAAAACAATAGCAGACATTAGTTATAATCATATTAAAGCTAGTCCTTCAGTTTGGTAAATTTATTCGTCAATATAATTTACAACATACGTTTGTCTAATATGACTTTGCAAGACTGTCGGGCTTTGGGAGGCTTCGTGTGATCTTGTCGGGCTTTGGGAGGCTTCGTGTGATCTTGTCAGGCTTTCCATGACTTT
This sequence comes from Potamilus streckersoni, assembly GCA_016746295.1. Lineage (NCBI taxonomy): Eukaryota > Metazoa > Mollusca > Bivalvia > Unionida > Unionidae > Potamilus > Potamilus streckersoni. The sequence goes on from JAEAOA010001343.1 coordinate 24,795, forward strand.
TTCAGGCTTGTATAATTATGACATATTCAATTATTGCATTTTCTTTCGATAATCATGCAGACGAGCAATTTATCAAATTATACACATTTTACACACGATTTTGTCATTATCTGAATTCGAACTCTTGATGCCAAATATTTATTGGGTTATTTAATTCGGCATAATGATGTTGAAAACTAACCTTTCAGTTTTGTTACTTTATTCGTTAATATAAATTACAACATAAATAGACTTGACTAATATGGTTTGTATAACTCGGTCAACTTTGCGAGGATTTGTCAGGCCTTGAATGACTTTGTCTGGCTTTGCGTAATTAAGATATACTGAAAAATTGCATTTTCTTTCGATAATAAGTTAAAAGAATAATTTATAAATTATTAAACGTTTTACATATGATTTTGTGAGACATTGTTATCACTTTGTCATTATTGAATTTCAAAATTTGTCGCGTAATTTTCGTTCATTTAAATCTGCCTAAATATGTATTTCGTCTAAGTTAATTGATTCATGAATATAATTAACAATATAAATATACTTTTTAAATCTGGCTTTGTGGGACTTTGTGGGGCTTTCTTAGGCTTTGTGTGGCTTTGTCAGGCTTTGTGTAGCTTTGTCAGGCTTTGTCAGGTTTTGTCGTGATTTGTCAGGCTTAGCAGTATTTAGTAGGACCGTGTAATTCACATTCAAATGTTTTTTCTCCTGTGTTTTTTTTTCTTCCTGTGCATTTTTTATTTCCAATTAGACTAAACAGTTGGTTCATCTAGTCTTGACATACATGTTTTGCTGCTTTATGGGGAATTTTTTTTTTTATCCAGTAGAATTTCAGAATGTCCCCAATAAATAAATATACTTTGACCGAAATGTGCTTAAATCAAATTGTACTCAAGCCAATACGTATCCAGGCCAAAACGTACCCAAATCACAGTTGACATTCCTATGACTGGACTGACCTAATTAGTTAACCGGGTTTATTGAGGAATGTAAGGGAATTAACATTATTCCATAAACTTATACTGTTGTGACACTTGCAGTCGGTACGAGAAATCAGATGTGAATATTGTATTTAGGTTTAACATTGGGGTACATGGCAACTTTGTCAGAAATGACTGACTTCAGTTTATGGGCACATACAGTTAATCATATGTTAAAGTCGTGCATAGGTTTAACACGAGAAGGGTTTTAATAGAATAAAGTGTTTATGGGGGGAACGGTGTTTGTGTGAACTAAGATAATAGTAATGTTTAATTTATTAAGATAAAAATGGGCCAAAAGGTTTATGGGGAAAACTTGAATGGCAATCTTAATTTTTTAGTACAAGCATAAGCCTGTACAATACAACACTTTATATACAGCCCCTTTCAGAGGATGCAAGAGGCCCCCCGTACCACTTCGAAAGTTTGAAGTCCATAGGTCTGGTTGTATTGAAATTTGGAGCGCCAAAAGAATCCCATTTAATTTACTGTATGACAATTTAAAGATAACTAAGAACACAACGAAGTTTATTATTTTCAGAATTGTTTATTTTGAAAACGCTTTTCAAAGGCACCTGAGGCACAGATCATATAACACCCAAGTCCCACCCCCACCAATCCGATTGGATCTGATAACATATACAATAATTTTAGCCTACATCCCCGCTAGCTTGTACCCTTACCGATTTAAAATAAAAATGTATAACAAATCCCGTAAAAACAACTATTGATTTATAATTTATAACTCAATGACATCCAAGCGGTTCCTAAAATTCAACTTCTTCGCGTCTCACACCTACCGGAACTTTAACTCTAAAACCGATTCATCCACAATTTTCAAGCGCAGCGCAGTTATAATGCAATCTCCAAAAAGCAGATATAATCCAATACAAAACAGGCGAGCTCTGTCTGTGTGGAAAGTGCAGAATATCGATTCAAGTACACCTTCAGCAGTTTTATTTGTAGCAAAAGTGGATGTTTCCAAAATCCCTATGAAACAATTGCAGACGTGTCTGGCAGATCTCGAGCAATGACTGTTCGCTCATGGATATGAACACTGTAGTGTTTTTGATCAACCGTGTCTTGTACAATACTTACTCGACCAATGGTTTAGAACGCAAAAGAATATCACAATCATGGATAATATAAACGGTGAATACATTCTTTCGTATCTACGACAAAACCACAACAGATACTCAGTATGAAAACTCTATAACAAGATCGTTTCCAATTTTTCGAGAAATGTTTCTGTACCCGAACAAGCAGGAGGATGCATAAACAGAAATATCAATGCATGCGTAGCGACAGGGTGTTGAACTCAAATAGAAAACTCCATAAATCATTGAAGAAGCAGTTTTGCCATTGATATCCGAGCAGAAACTATTTGTTGTGCAAGCATCATCGCGACTGTGGACTAATCTCGCCAACATGAAATCTACAGTAGAATTATTTTGGTCCATGATTTTTAATCCTACGTTTACTTCTCTCCACAGATGTTTTTTTTTTTTTGCTAGAAGTTACCGATTCCAGGAAGTGCAGCACGCTTAGGAAATCGCTAATATCCGCCTTTGTTATTTGGGTATTTCAATGCGTTTAACTGCTTGATTTATTGCCAGACCTCAACTGTATCAATGAAACAGTTATTTGGTAGTCTCGACCTTCTCCCCTCCCCCAACGTCATGCCTTCGCCCAGAATCACCATCAAAGCTGCATTGCGAGCTGGGCTTAGGGATTTAGAATCATCAGTATAGATTACAAGATATCCCTTATATATACCGTCTGTCTTCGAGATTAGTTTTGCCCATATTTCTAATGGCTGATCATGTTTCGACCCATACTGAAGATCATCAAAGTGAATTTTGGGGATGTTGCAGGTCCAGAGGCAGAGTTGAATATCTTGTCGTTTTTTCCTTGATTTTAGTGATTTTTAAAAATTCTTTTTTAAGGTCATGGATTATTTTCCACTTAGTTATTTGGAACCAGTATATGCCTAATGCGCTTATTGCATTTGTACATGATAGTCGTGGTAGGATGGATTGACATCTTTACAACGTACGCCAGGAATAAGTTCTTCTTGTTTAAGCATGACGGGCGGTTACCCTGCTAGGATTTAAGGTTCTTCCCCAGAGTCGTGCAGATAGTTAATGTTTGGTATTGTATTCTGTCTGCTTTCTTAAATAACTTTGGGTGGACCGCGGCATAAACCTGGCACCCATGGTCAAGTTTCAAATGAATTAGTGTTCTATATAATGTGAAAAGAAAGATCTGGTAAGCTTAACCCACCCACTCCACCCCCATTAATTTCCTTAAGGAAAAACAAGAGCTTTAGATCCATTCCACAATTTTCCACAAGCTCTGCTGTATTTTCCTCATGTTCGATGTTCATCAGATAGAATTCCTAGGAATGTAGCTGTTTCTTTTTCTTCAAATTTTATTTTGGCGTTATTAACATATAATCTTGATTTTTGGTGTAAACAATACTTTAATTGTTTTGTCTGTTCTAGTATGAATCCCCATCTATTGGCACATGGACCAGTCCTATTAAACTCCGACTTCAGTTCGCCCATTAAAGCCTTATTGGATGGGTTGCCCACTTTACAGACTCCGCTGTTGAGTACCAGCTGTATTAGGTCCAGACGAGTCTAGTCTACACACTGTCTCAAATGGTTAATCTTCATGCTCAACAGAGTAGGTTAAGTACAATGGAGTTTTATTTTCGAGCTCATGTACTCCTGAGAGTTGGTAACATACTTTGGTCTTGATTTTCAGACCGGTAAGGAATTTTTTATATAGTTTATTTGTGCAACCTGTCAACCGGAAGTGGTTTAACTTGGCAAATAAACTTTTTTGTTTAGCTCAGATTAGCTCATATTCTTTTACAAGATCAACGATAACTGCGATTAGGTTTCCGTCACATTTCCTTTTAGCACTGAATGAACGTTTTATACTTCCAAGCAAACAAGTTGGTCTAGAGTGGATCTTGCTGCTTTGGTTTTGTGATAGTAAATTATTACGTTCTAGCTGGTACTTAAGTCTTCTGTGAATCAGTATCTTCAAAATCTCACAAATATTTTGGTAATGTATATTTGTCTGCACGAATTCATACCTTTCCAGATTTCGAAATAGGAATGACAATTGCTTGTTTTCAGGTTTTGGAATCATTGATGATCTTCATATCGCATTCATCAGATCCAAAATCCCCAGTTCATTTTTCTTGTTCTGAGAGACTTATTTTTTACAAATTTTATATCACAGCGTGTCATCCCCGGCTAAGGTGATTTTTTTGGCTAAGTTGCTTTCTCTATTCGCTAATAGTGAAGTCTTTGTTAAGTGGGCTAGAATGTTTACTCCTGTCTGTGAACCAATGAGGGAAATCTTTTTCCACCTTAATACGCTGGTTTTTGAATTTGGTGAAATGGTTAAAATTTCTGGTCATGAAGGAAACCTGAGAGACAATCTTGTCTGCTTAGTCTTTATTTGTTGTTAGTTTGGGGAGTGTATGGCTAAAAGACGTATATTTTCCCCTTTTTCTTGATTAAAGCCCATATCTGTTTGGAGTTTGCTTTGTGATTTAGTGATAAGCATACATTTTTTCATTAGTTTTATTTAGCGGCGTTTAAACCTTCTTGTCTTCTTCTTCTATATAAACTTGGAAGTCTTGGAAAACTTTTGGATGCCTAAATTTTTATTTTAACCATTTTGTCCTCAGTATGGCTTGTTTACAAATTGTCATTCCTCCAGGATACAGACTTTTTGACTCCCACCCACCCACACACCCCTCCTGGTTTGGTTATGCACCATTAAGATGCACATGAGAGTATTTCGATTACATTATATTTAGATCGTTTTCTATTGTCGTCGTGCAGCTGACGGTTGCCAATTTCTTAAAATAAAGAGCGAAATGTATCACGATCCGCCTTATCAAATTACATTATTGTTATAGTAGCTATGTGAATCTTTATTAATATGATTATATTAATATCAGTCTAGCATGTTTTAAAAACATTGTGTTTACTTGAGTGGTAAATATAACTATGTGACTCATGTGAACACGTGCTGTGTATGGTGTCAAATTCATTACAAGTAAACATAAAGGAATAGCTATGAAAACGAGTGGCTGATACTTGGTTAGGCTTTCCTAATGTCCAGATTTATTACGAAATTGCGTGCGTCCTCCGTGTACGTGTAATTCAAACAACGTATTAGCTTTGTTTATATGCTGAGGTATTCTGTAAGACGTTCCGAGTCATTCACAGTCGTAGATTCACAGCCAGAGTCGGAGTTTATTGTAACATCTTAGAGTTATACAACTTCTATTACCTTAAAAAGGGTATTTTTGTGCTAGAAGTTGCCTGTTCGTATGTCTACGTAGAACAACCTGTATTTTGTTAGAGGAGCTAATTTTACTTCGAATTTCTGAAAAACTGTTTTCCTGGAGAACAACATTACTGATTTAGACAGACAATTTCCGAAAATATTCTAAATTACAACGGAACAATACAAACTGTGCTTTACTGTGTAAATTCTGTATTTTTCTATTAGCCTTCTTCTGACGTGCATCCGCCATTTTGGACCAGAACTAAACTTCAAACTCTGTTTAAAACTTTTTGCAGGACTTGTGTTCATCTTTACAAACAATTTGGATCGTTTCTGTAAACCGTAAGTATTGTTTAACATATTTATGATATTTCATGTTTTTCTAGGAAAATGAATTATTTTTGTTAAAATTTACAAAGCTTGTTGTCTTTGATCTTTCTTTGTTACTTTGAATGAGCCGATACGTAACATACAGAAAATGGTTTTCTCGTCCTTTGGGATATTGAAAAATTGGCTAAAATTTAAAATTTAAATTTAGATTAATTTTGTTTGATATTTTAGTGAAAACAACAGGCTTTCTTAAAAATGTCAAAAGTGGAGAGTTTCTTTTTACTCCAACACAAGAACAGTTGGAGAGTTTTAAAAAGGATGAATTGCTTGAACTTGCCAGAAGTATGAATTATCTGAAGCAAAAATTTCCTTAACTAAAAAAAGATAAAGAAAATTATAGTTTAACATTTGGTAGAAAAGACTGTCTTTGACAAAAGTGTTTTGGCATCTGTCAGTAAGATTTTAACCAATGCTGACGTTAACATGGCAGAACACACACACACACACACACACACACACACACACACACACACACACATATATATATATATATATATATATATATATATATATATATATATATATATAGAGAGAGAGAGAGAGAGAGAGAGAGAGAGAGAGAGAGGGGGGAGGGGGAGAGGGGGAGGGGGAGAGGGAAAAGGAAGGGAGGGAGAGAAATGGGGAAGAGGAAGGAGGGGAGGGGAAGAGTATTCATCTGGTACTATTATTGCTTCTCATTCTATATAAAAAAAAATCATCAGGTTTTGTAATCTTTTGCAGGAGCAGCATGGAGGGCTACAACGTTTTTCTCGAGTCCCTTACGAAAAATAAGGGTTCGTACTAGAGCTGAAAATCAAGGTCAATAACGTTAAACTGAAACCTCTAACATGTCTATTTCCATTCGGTTAAGAACCGGTAATAAATCATTTGGGTTAGCTCAGTTTCGTTACCCCATCGTTGACGTATGTTTTTCTTCAAATTTTTATGCGATTTTGTTTATCTGTTATGACACTTAATTTTTCTCGTTCGCCTTCCCTGCTACTATAAATAACCAAAACATTTATCCAGATCGTCAAGCAAACGCACATGCATATACGACTATAATTGCTATATCTATCCAGATCTATACGATATCTGGATTTTGGGTCATGTAAATTTATTGTTATAAATTCAAACAGAACAACTTGTGCTTTTGAAAAGAAAATTTTTAATTTAATCATATCCATAGCACCTGACCACCAAGTATAATAAATATTTTGTAAAGTATAATTATCTACGCCATTAACCACAACTAAAAAATTTTACAGTTGTTTCTGATCACCTTAGGTGTATGTGTGTATCTCTGAGTAAAATATTTCAGCTGGATTGGATTGCTTGTCCAGCATCACATCATCGTATACTACGAGATTATTAATGAATCCATCTAAGTCATCTACTGATGTGGCTTCATCAAATCAGTGATAAAATCAACAATATCATTGCCATCTTCATTCAATAATTTTGCATTTTCATTAAAATCTTTTAGTACTTTGCAACATCTTTGATAGTCTACAGATGGTGCCACTAAATATAATTTATCCCACTTCATGCACGGATTAAGCAATAATTTCGTTTTACAAGATGGACCTATTATAATCATTTTAATGGAATTCTGAAGCGCTGAATCGTACTTTACTGGTTCTTGTTTTCTTGTCGCTGAAAAGTCAATTATGTCCATATAATAAAAAAATGAGTTTATACTCTGTTCGATGCAGAGTACCAACCCCCACCGTTGGATTGACAACGATAACAACAAAAAAAGACGTGCAATTACAGGAAAACGTGTAAAATGTGGCGTATAAATATATATATATATTTATGTCCGCGTCGCAAATAGAGCGTGGTGGTGATATAGCCGCTTCATTCGGGAAATTTTAAAGAGCTCCATGGGATAAATAACCCGGTGAGAAACACCTTCCTGGAAATAATTATTGTGGTCCTGTGACTCGACTTGATATCCGACTTCATGATCAAGATCAACCTAGACCAGGAGAGCATCCAGGACATAATATTGATCAAGCATGTCATGTTAATGATGTCGCGTATAAAAATAAAGATTTTCAGCCACGGCATCTCGAAGATGTGAAAATGATTCATGCATTAAATGCTATACCTAATAAATCTTTGAAAGAAAATTCACTCATTTTCTATTAAAATCTGCTGTGAAATCTAAAATAATGCTCGGGGCTGGTAATTAATTATATATTTATTATAATGGAATCCATTTATTATTCCCCAAGATGATATTGGAGGGGTAAAGCAGCGATCAGTACACTTGCTGAAACAGCAAAGTTTCCTGTAATATGGCTTCAGTGTGTTTAGCACGACAAGCAATATGGCAAATCTATCTCCTACCACCTAAAAAAACTTCTAATGCAATAACAAAAATATATACCCCGTAGCGATAACGGACAATGCCGTGAACAACCAGTATTAGGTAATGTAACGGAGATATTTATACAAACTAGGGGAGTTTGAGGGTTGTAAAAGAGCTACTGATCCTATCGGGAGTGTGACAACACATACAATTTCTAGCGTGGTTAGATCCACTGGAAGACTTGCAATATACAGACTAGATTCTACAGCCCCTCAACTTGAATTTGTACGTGAATAATTATCATTCCTGAGAGCACACAATTACTACTGCATTCACTTATATAAATTAGCACCTCTGCGTCGATTACATTCAAGACAAGGTTAGCATTACATTTTCACGTGTATGAAAAGAGCACTGTTAATTCTGTCTACGGTAAATTGTCTTAGATTATTAGTCGAATATTGCCATATCATTATTGTGTTACAGTTTGCACAATGATTATTCTGTAGCGTCATTAGCTATTTCCTCAGTTATCACCTAGTCTTTATTAATCATATGTAGTTGAATTATTCTTCTAGCACGAGATACTGCAAGATAGACTAAGTTTGACCATTCGATCCGATCATCTACAATCCAGATATTTGTATCAGAGACTATTAATCCATGTGACGTCGAGGAATGTTGATAGGTAATGGGAAAGCATTATCACAGTAAATGTGCAGAGAGTGATTCCAATTGATAAAAAAAAATATTTTCTCAAAGAATATAAAAGTAATTTTATTTCCCAAATTTTGCTTGTTATTCATTCAATTTTCTGATTTCGTTTGGGTCAATGAGGTGAAAGCTGGTTTAACTTCAGGTCATCCTCACACTGATCTAATCGAACTTTGATAAATATCTCCAGAATAATCAGGGTAATTTATTTCAATCACCGCTAGTGATGTTGGTTGGTAGGCACAAATTGTTAATTTTGACTTTTTTCCTGTAATAGATTTAAATCTGCGTTGGAATTCATCGTAGATCTGATCTGATAACTGCCAGTTGGAATACTATTTGCCAATCAGGAGTTCCATCAAATTTATTCTTATTTGCGAATGCTAATGAACGATCCGGCTTTTGTTCTAATATTATGCCAGCTATGATAAACCCGTAGTTGCGCTAATCCTATTTCTTTTGCTGGAATTACGGTTGGAAAGTTAACGCTAAACTCAGGATTGGTTGAATTTAATTAAATCATTGTAATTTTTCACGGAGATGTATTAGTGACGATCTGTTGTAATATCTCTCGGCTCTAACAATATCATTATTTTTATTGTTTAATTCTCCATTTTGGTTGTTGTCACTAGCGATTTTGAATAACTATTCGTAGGTTTTCGTTATTGTTACAAATTCCTCGTCTGATATTTTACCATCACTAAGATAGAATGAAACACATGAAGTTAGTTTAGAATAGGCTGCTGTTGCTGTGTAATTTTATTATATGCTCACGTAATTTATCATTTGTGCATGTAGTTAGTTTTATAGCGATAATACTGAGAATACCTGCGATAGTCGTTGAAGTTGAAACGATAATTGTTACAATTGCAGCAGCTGTTTTTGTTATCGTTGATAATAATAATCCGGATAAAGCATCATTATCAGAAACTGAGTAAACAACTATATCACTAACAAACATACGTCTACGATATTTTATACTTTTACCGTATAATTGTCAATGATATTTTTTTAGTTTGGTCTGGCATTTACATACTTGATTATATCTGTGACATTGAACGTCGATATTCGACTGTCAATTGATTCGTTATAATATTACGTTAAGTAATTAATTGTGTTTTTTCAGCGACGAATTCCAGATACCAACAGAATCACGCTGCGGATAATTTTTATCATATGCTATCAGCATAAAAGTTTCTTCTACATCTTTGTTTAACACTTTAGACACGGTTCCAGAAAAATTCACAGTTCAGGAAATGTGGTAAATATGCTAAATTTTGCGCTACTAAATATGGATAATATATACACGCCTGTGACTTTTGCGGTATATTAGAGAGTGTTGCTTTGATGCAAACATGAAACTCCGGAAACAACCGTGTACACAATATTTTTTGAACAATATTAGGAATTAAACTGATAATATGGTTGTTGATTGGAACTTCCTTTATCATCAACGTATATTTTTTTCATAGCATCATCAAAATCAGATTATGGTGTTCTCAGATTATTACTGCCATTATTATTCATGCTGAGAAATGCATGCATTATACCACCGTTGGCTAATACGTAATTAGGTTTTTGATCAACGACGTATTTTTTGTTGCAGCTTCACTATCTGCGGTTGGGTTTGAAGGTCTAAATTTTATTTCCATTCATGAAAATGCTTCCCTTGAGTGAATCGCCAGCTTTTTTAATTAATAGTTAACTGACTTACAAGAATCTTGTATTTTACCCTGATCAGTAAAAGTAACAATATTATCAACAACTGCGGTAGGAATTCGTATAAGTACATGTGGCAGTTGTATATTACTGGTTTTTAATCATCCTTATATATCCTGAAAAACAACGACTTCATTTTGGTCGAAACTTGTAATATTTAATAAATCGTCAATATCATTTTTGAGTTGATCGAGAGTTACATATTTAAATAAATCACCTTGCTGCTGAGCTTTACCACGAGCAGATCTCTGAAAATATCTGTCATTATATTTATCAATATATGTTTAGATGTGACAATGTAGTATATTCATACACGACTATATGAGGTGGTTTTGTTGATTTTAATATAGCATCAAATACATTAAGTACTTCACGACAACATATTGGTGGATCAGTTAATGTTTGTGTTGGTAACGTTGAATAACAGATTGGATCAGTATTAACGCTTTCACAATAAAATAAAATTCTTCCGGCGGCGCTAATCCATATGAATCGAAATAAATAATTCCACGTGGATCAATTGCATATCTAACCCAATGAGTACCTGGTCCAGAGTTTTTGTCGAGATTGACAATACAAGTTTCAATATTGTTCAGTTGTTTTGATAATTGATCGCGCATGAAAAAAGTTTTTGTTTTAGTTTTTTTTAGTAGCATCGAGTAAATCAAAATTGGACATAGGCGATATCAGTAAACTGTCCCGGGAAGTCTTAGGCCCTTTCCGTAATATGAATACGGGGTCACTGGCAATCAAAACCTTCTCCTTTTTTGGGATGTTCTTTTCATTCCATGTTCGGTTACTTTCTTTAATGCCATTCCAACAGCGATTCGAACAGCGCCTAATGCAGCTGGTTCTGCAACAGCTGGGGCTGCAATGGCTATTAATGTTTGTATGGCTGCGAGAAGTGGAAATATACCACCCGACTTAGTGATGTCTTTGATGACACCCGCAGAAATATTAAATTTGACGCCTTTATTTGGTTTTGTTTTGCTTCATTGAAGTTTTGAACTGACGATCGGTCAACGATAATTTATCTGAACCACTCATCTGTTCTTTTTTAGCTATATTTTTATTCCACAGTTATTTTTGACGCTGATTATAGCTTTCTAATCTTACCAGGAGTCATGGTAATACAAACGTGATTGTATCAATATAATTATAATAGATGATCTAAAAAGCGAGGAAAGGTTACGACAGCTCGCTGATGAGAAAGGATCTCAGAGGAAGAGGATGCAGTTTCAACCAAGACCTGATTCATACTTTAAGTGTAGCAACTGCAGCAAGGATTGCCACTCCCGTGTGGGACTTTTTAGTCACAGAAGACGCTGCACAGCTACAAACTATGACACCTTTCATGGGCGCATTTCCATCGTCTCTCGAGACTAACGGAAGCCAACCAACCAACCAGATGATCTAATTATATGTTACATATATTCCACCGGAGCATCAACGACTCTCATTCGTCCATCAGCACCTTCAAGTGACATAGTCATGAGCATGACGGTGATTGCCCTATAATTTGTAATAGCTTCTCTATCAGCACGAGCTCTAAAATATATATCAACCACTGATAGTTTTTATAAATCTAAATGTTCGAGCGTCAAGTAATCAATCGGATATAAGGTTGTAAAATCTGTGATATTTGTAAACCAGTTTTAATGTTCTGATCACGCCCCTTGAATGACCAAAGAAGACGATTTGTTCGTGCTACATAATTTTGATCGAAAAACGGTAATATATCCTCGGATGGTTCTTGATGTCCATTTATCCTTAATGAAACCTTAGTAACACCGAGTTTATTAAATATCATAATATTGCGCGTTTGACTGCTCCGGTTGTCTAGTGGTTAGAGCGTCCGCCTCGGATGCGGGAAGTCGTGGGTTCGATACTTTGACTGGGTGGGACATCATGCTACAAGTCTGCGGAATGATGCTCCAGTGCTAGACATCACTATAAACTGCCACAATGCAGACTTCGTAGCGATATGACTGAAAAATTGTTAAACCTACGTTAAAAATCATAACTACATCAGATCGCATCACTACACGTTTGATTATTTACTCGTGCAGTATCTTGTAATGCAATAAATATGTGTCATGGAGCAGAAACACCCCGCTTATAAGCTATTTGCCATTAAATAAACCATTACTATTACTTTTGTTTGAATCTCTGATTACGGTCAACCATGACAAAATTGATTTACCATCTTGACTCATACAATTAGCAACCGGTCTTCATAAGATATTGAGGGAGTCATCATTGACATCCACAATGAAAGTTTTCTTAGTACTACTTTGCCATGAAGTGTTCTAGTTTTAATTTCTAGCCTGTTAACGTTAGCATCAGCTCTCTCTCTCTCTCTCTCTCTCTCTCTCTCTCTCTCTCTCTCTCTCTCTCTCTCTCTCTCTCTCTCTCTCTCTCATCGGTATCTTTTCGTGCAATGTCAACGGTATGTTTAGCTCCAAAAATAACCTTTCTCACATTTCTACATAATGCAATATGTGACAGTGGAATTTTACAGTGGAATTGCACATTAAAATGCTTTCCTATTACATTTTATCATTGTCCGATGTGCTATAAATCCTAAATTGAATTCTGGATTAACACTATACAATAACGAAAATAGCATCAGGCCGGGCTATCATTTCAGCAGGTTGTAGATAAGGTGCAGTATCCCGTTGCGTTTGTATTAAATTATACTGTCTATTGTCAGGAGAATAAGTTGTATCCTTTGCAAACATCATTGATGAGCCAATTGATCTTGAATAATCATCGCTATACCTCGCTAGACCCAATACCGTTGTAGCAGCGCTGATGTCGTTATGACAAATCACAATCACTCGTCCGTCAATCATATATGCGCCACTTTGAATAACGCCAAAATACCATTATTTACAAAACCAACTCTAGCATCGCCTCCATATTCAGTGTTATCCGTTTTCAAAATTCCACCTTCTTCTTCGATAAACGCTTCAGCAGGCAAAACATATCTGCTTGTGTCCTGAACTTGTAACTCAATTCTTCCACCTTCGTCAGGTACACGTGTGTCATAAGAGTAATGTTGATTATCATGCACAGACTCATCCTTGAGTACTGGTCCATCCATTTCGAACACTGTATCAGACACACGTTTGAAAATCTTTATTTTATTTACTATCGTCTAACGCGAAAACCACTTCGAGAAGTGAGACCACTTCCTGCTATCAGACTAGCAGTTATATTTTTTCTTTTTTCTGATAATTGTACTTCAGCCAACTCTGCTAGCTTTTTATTAGCAGCTTGGTGAGTAGTGAAGGGGGGTACTATAGCGACAATGGGAATTATCATTAAAATATGGCCCGCGGTACTTTGGCGACAAGATTTTTGGCGACAAATGGCACAGCCGTGCCTTTATAGCGACAAGGGGAATTTTGTATTAGCACACCCTGGGTCTGTTTAGCGTCAAGAGGAATGGTCCCAGGTGACATGACATCACAGTACTGAACACTTGGTAACAGTGTTGCAAGGTGCTGACCTAGTTGTCCTAAATACGCGCAGCTAGCACTACGACTCTAGGGAGGGACCTATAAAATAAAGACATAGAAACCGAGATATATTACTATAAAACCTAGTTATATATAAAGCATTACATAGACTTGAAATATGTTGATGGTGTTCATAAATTTGCATATTTATAATGATGCTATAAATAGTTTTAATCAAGGAAAAGACTAACACTAAAATGGATGTGACTAAAAGTAACGCTAAAATGACGAAATTGTCCCAGAACTTAACTGAAACTAAACTTGTCCCTGAAAATTTATTTACATTGGTTTAGACTAAAAGTAATACTAAAATTGCGACATTGTCCAATACTATAGTGGAAATTAAGAAAAATCTGGAACATTAATATTCAAGTGACTGTGACTAAAAGTAACGCTAAACATACGAAATTGTTCCAGAATATGACGGAGACTGAACTTATCGCAGTAGATTAAGTTATATCAGGGTTCCTGCAGGTCATGGAATCCTGGAAAAAATTTTGGAATTTAAAAAATAAATTTCAAGGGTCTTGAAAAGTTATGGAATTTGTCAAAACCTTGGAAAGTTTTGGAAAAGTCATGGAATTTGTGACAATGGAGTTAAAGATATTGATTACTTTAAATATTATATAGCACCGAGAACCGATTAAATAAAATGATAAAATTACAATCGATAAATGGTTTCAATTCATATAATAAGAGTAAGTTCTCCTAATGGAAGTATCACATGATTGCAGGTGTAGTTCACTAAATAAAAGAAAGCAACTGGAAAGTAATGTATTTTGTTAATATTGCAAATAGGAACACATACAAAGACTACTAAGAATTGTTTCCTTTTTTCTTTTCAATACAAATTACATTGATCATTGGATTATGACATGAATTACTACATAAAGTCAAAGTGTGCTAGCCCATGTAAATTCAAAAAGTACATATTAAATATATTTGTTGTTAACTTATTTCTTATTTGAAACTGAAAGATGTTATTCTTTATGTTCATTTACTTGACAATGCAAGATAGCGCGGTCCTTGAGTTTTATGAAATGGCCCTGGAAAAGGTTTGGAAAAGTCATGGAATTTATTTTTGTTAAGTCTGCAGGAACCCTGTTAGATTTGCTTAGTCTAAAAGTAGAACTAAGATTACCAAAATCTCCCAAACCATAGTAGAGACTGAGAAATACTCTGGAGGATTGTATTCAGATTGCCTTGACTTAAAATATTCCACTAAATTTCAGAAATAGAGGACTTGAATGGAAACTGGTAACTAGTCAGATGTATTGGTTGTTAGAAATAGTTAAAGACGAAGTGTAGCACTAAATTCTGAAATTGCACCTGGCTTTAGCGGAGACTGAAAATAATCCATAGATAATTTTTTAAAATGTTACCAAGACTTAAAGTAGTACTGAAATTATCTAAACTCATACCGACCTTCGTGGAAACTGAAAAATTGTAAATAAAAATTAATCTAAGCGATAATATTACATCTATGGTAATTAGCATTATGGGACCCTACTTTTTTAAATAGAGCGTCAAATTTTATAGCGTTAATATTAGCATTAAGTAACCCTACTTTGTACTATACAGTCAAGATTTATAGCGTTAAATGGAACACCCTGGGACACTAACAGGAAGTTTGTATGGGAAAAATAGGAATGGAACAGATAAGGTAACGTCTCATTAATGGACACATGCAACCGAGAATAATGTTTTTTGTGAGTTAAACACAAATTATACAACAACTAAAAAAGCTTTTCAGGCAAGAAAGAATAAGTCTTTTCGAGACAGTGGACTGACCCTCTAAAAGGTTTTTATCGCGAATGCATGCTATCCTCACCACCGAAACAAGTAGCATAAAACACAACATATACTATCGCATCAACGAAATGAGCAGCACAAACCACACACTATACCATCTCATCAACGAAAAAAGCAGCATAAAACCCAAAATATACCATCTCATCAACGAAAGAGAAGCACAAAAACACACCCTGTACCATCTCAACAACGAAAGAGAAGCACAAAAACACACCCTATACCATCTCATTAACGAAAGAAGAAGCATAAAACCCAAAATATACCATCTCATCAACGAAAGAGAAGAACAAAACACACCCTATACAATCTCATCAACGAAAGAAGAAGCACAAAACCCAAAAGAGACCATCTCATCAACGAAGGAAGAAGCACAAAAACACACCCTATACTATCTCATCAACGAAAGAGAAGCACAAAATACTTCTATACCATCTCATCAACGAAAGAGAAGCACAAAACACACCCTATACCATCTCATCAACGAAAGAAGAAGCACAAAACCCAAAATATACCATCTCATCAACGAAAGAAGAAGCACAAAACACACCCTATACCATCTCATCAACGAAAGAAGAAGCATAAAACCCAAAATATACCATCTCATCAACGAAAGAGAAGCACAAAAACACACCCAATACTATCTCATCAACGAAAGAAGAAGCACAAATCCCAGAATCTACCATCTCATCAACGAAAGAGAAGCATAAAACACAACCTATACTATTCAAACCAACGAAACGAGTAGCATAAAACAAACAAAAATATACTATTCACACCAACAAAACGAGAAGCATAAAAACAAAAAATACTATCAACACCAACGAAACGAGAAGCATAAAGCACAAAAAAATACAATATACACCAACGAAACGAGAAGCATAAACACAAAAAATATCCTCATCAACGAAACGAGAAGCATAAAACAAAAATATACTATTCACGCCAACGAAACGAGAAGCATAAAAAAATACAATCCACACCAACGAAAGAGCAAGCATAAAACACACAAATATAATATCCACATCAGCGGATGAGAAGAAAAAAAACACAAATATACTATCTACACCAACGGATGAGAAGAACAAAATACAAATATACCCTTTACACCAACAAAACGAGCAAGCATAAACCACACGAATATGCTATCACACTAACTAAAAGAGGAATCATAAATCGCACAATATTCTATTTCATCAATGAATGAGCTTGCATAAAACACACTTATATACAATTCACACCAATGAACGCACATGCAAGCACATACTCACACGTACTAGCGCACACAAACACGAGATTACTTGTTATAGCTGTCGCAAAAAGACTATAAAATCTTTTTACCATGCCAAAACCGTTATCATTGGTGATACAACAGATTCCTTGGAAGGAGATCCATGACCATATTCAAACAGTGGAGGATTACCATTGTCTTTTACGAGAACTGTGTCCATTGAATTTGGGACGACGTGTCGTGTGTGTCTTAGTGACTTGCTTTCTGGGATTTCGTTTACCGTCCGATAATTTGTGGACACTTTACTAACAGTACGTACCACTCCAAAAACAAAATATGAAAGTGATACCTTTAAATACTCACGAGAAACTCATTCTCCTGAAAGCTTTGCGCTTTCATCTGGATACTTCTAAACCTTTACGGGAAAACAAGATTCGTCAACTTTTAGGTACCGAAGAGGTGTATGAGGATGTGTGTGTAGCTTGTGACTTACACCCTCACTGGACGTGACTGGAAAAGTGTGGGCTTTGAGGCTTGGACTAAAGAAGTGGCTAACTGTGCTCGAGATTTGTAATCCTGAAACATTAAAACAATCCGTGAGAAAAGTCACTTTTCATTCTGTGTTAGTGACAATACCAGAGCAAAAAGTACAGTCTGTCACGGAGGAAAACCATTCTCTTCAGGACAGGACGGTCCTTGACCTTTCCGAAAGGCCATTCCAGGAGAACCTTTGTGTGACAGTACCAAACCATGTACAAACGTTTAGAACATTACACACTGTCCCTAGGACACTACATTTGAATGACAAAAAATGTTGTCAAGTAGAAACTTGTTTATATTCCACGATAGTTGTGTTGATGTGTCTTTTAATCATGTACTTAACCATTTGGCTATTATGTATTTATGTCTTTCGTGTCATTTCATTTTAAAGTTTGCAATAAACGTGTCCTGAAAAAGTATAAAAACTCTTGTCTTGTTTGTCATCGTGTTACACGAAAGGTGACATTCCTGACACTACTATGGCTACCTGTACTGTCTCTGCTCCCTCTTCTTCCAAAATCAAAGTCATTGACGAACATTTAGATCGTGCTAGTTGGGATGCCTTGTATCTTCGACATCCCTTCAACATGCTCATTGCTGGACCTAGCGGTTCAGGCAAAACCGAATTTGTCAAACGTTTGATCGAACATAAACATCATTTGATCGATCGTCCACCTCAAAGTATCGTGTGGTGTTACAAAGAGTGGCAATCCGCGTACAACCTTCTACGAGAAAGTCAAGGTGAATCCATTGTGTTTGTGGAAGGCATTCCGGTCGAAGACGACGGTATCGTGTCTGACCCCAGTCAAACCCATTTGGTTATTTTTGATGACATGTTAGGAGAAGACGAAGAAGAAATTAAACTGTGGTTTACACGCAATGGGCATCATCGTAATGCCAGTGTCATTTACATTACTCAAAATTGTTTCAACAAAGTACAGCCCATCGTAAAATCAGTCTCAATGCTCATTACGTGGTCTTGTTTAAAAGTCCTAGAGATAAATCCCAAGTGCAAGTCTTAGCCAAACAGTTAGGAACACCTTGGCTAACTTATGCGTACGAAGATACCACTCAAACTCCACACGCCTATTTACTCGTGGATTTGAAACCCACTACCCCCGATTATTTGCGATTTCGTACCCATCTGTTTCACCACTGGTGTCAAGACGGAGGAAAAGAAAAAATAGTATAAAAACCTTGGTTACTTGGATTCTGTCTCACACATCGTTAACATGACGTCCCTTCAGTCTCATCTTCCCGTTAAATTGATTCGTGCCTTGTATGGCATTAGTCGCGAGAAAAATCCATAAATACGTGCTCGTGTCTTAGAAACCAGTCTCAAAGAAGTCTTACGATGGTTTACGGTGACAGCACGTCAATTACTGCAAGGCATCATTCAGATTCCACATCAAACCAAACGTTTTTTTGACAGAAATAAAGTAGCCTTGACGCAACTAGCTGATCCTCGCATTGACACTCAAACCAAAAAGCAAATCATTTTGAAACCTGGAGGTAGTGGTTCACTAGGAGGTGTCATCATTCGTTCCCTCCTAAAATGGGATTCCAATGCACCCAAACTTGTCCCCAAGAAACAAGTTACTCCCAAACGTACCCAGAAGAAAAAGAAAAAGAACCACGGTAGCAAAACCAAGTCACCACCTCAGAAAAAGAAAAAGAGCCGCGGTACCAAAACCAAGTCACCACCTCAGAAAACGAAAAAGAAAAGTCCACCGAAAACAGTTTCAACCTACAAGAGATCGTCTCCAAAAATGTCTTCTCCAGCAGTAATACCCTCTTCCTCTTTAGCATCAGTGGCTGCTGATCACAAAGTACCTGCCCCCAAAATCAAAGTCCAAGAGAGATCAGGTGTGTTACAAAGTTTACTCGATTTGTCCAACCAAGAATTAGCTCGATTTAGCCCTTTGCGAACTCCTCCACGACGTGTGTTGCCTGTCATCAAGTTGATACGACGTAAAGACAATCATTGGCGACGCATTCCAGTATAAAAAGATCTGAGGTCCATTTTAACATCAGTGTTTTTTTGTGCTGCTAATCACCTCAAGATGGCACCACCAAGAAATGTACACCATCACCATCGTCGTTCTTCTGTGCAAAAAGGAAAAGGAAAACGAAAACGTCAGACACGTCATCCTAAGAAACGCTTTGTTCAGCATCGACGACACCTACAGAAATGACACAGTCGTTCCAAGAAAAAAAGAAGCCACCAAAGAGGAGGTTTCTTCAGTCCTTTTTTTGTTTACAGAAATATTGACAACTTGTTGGGAAAGCTTGACCAATTTGTAAAAGAGAGACAACAAAAAATTGATCAGGGACAAAGGCCATATGGATAAGGGCTAACAAGGACGAACTATGAAGTTAAGTGGCTGTCGTGTACCCAAAGATGTATCGTTCGCCTGTTCCAAAAGGAAACAAGACAGTTTCGTTGTGCTAAAAAAGGATAAAAAGGTCATGTACCCAAGTGATTGACGTTAATGTACATTTTGGTGTCTGCCCTGGAAACAATTCACAAAAAAATGTCACCCTCCAAAACCCATTCCTCTTCTACTCCTAAAGGAAAGAAAAGAAAAGGACTACCTCCTCGTTTAGTCAAACATTGGGACATGTTGTCTGTCCTGTCCAAAGCTCCTTCATCCATGCAATAAAAACTCATTCAAACCACCTCGAAGGACGTCATTGATACCGTGTGCGAATGTTGTCTGAATGTTTTGAAAGGCACGATTCCTTTGTCTACACATCAGAAAAAAAATGCTTAGCCAAACATCGACACGTTCTTCGCCAAATGGTCGAAAAGAAAATTCCTATTCGTCAAAAGAAAAAGATGTTGGTGCAAAGCGGAGGAATTGCTATTTTACCCCTGTTAGCACCCTTGCTGGGAAACAGCACAACCCTTGTTGCAAGGAGTACTGGGATCACTTGGAACTATCCTGGGAGGACAAAGATAAAAGGAGAACACTGGAGTCAAAAGATCCCAGACGTGATTCTTGAAATCTAATGGAAGGACGAAAACTGACTTTAGTCCCTTATAAACGATGGATGGAATACCATCGTTGGCAAGAACAACGGACCCCACAATTACCTCCCAATCCTCATTTGACCGAAATGTCTCAGTTACAACACGAATTGCAATCGTTGATGGATCGTAGCGATTTGTCCGAAACGGAAAAATCTCAACGGTGCGGTCAATTGTAGCAACGACTGCAACTCTTTCACCAAAAAGCATTAGACGAAACAGCTGTACCTTCTTTAAAAGTTTTGAAAGCCCTGATGAAAAGTCCATCACCACTATCCTCAGCGGTTAAAACAGAAGCAGCCCAACACATACCTGAAGAAGAAGTAGAGGTACGAGAAGTCTTTCAAACACCATCAGCAGCTCCCCTTCCTAGTAAAATTGCAACGTCCTTGTTGACCCCTTCCCCTACACCTCAACGAGAAGATCTTAAAGCTTGGGTTAAAAAGTGGATGTCCACTCCTTCTTCGACAGAAGTAAAAAAGAGAGAAGGGAAACCAGAAGTGAAAAAAGACAAGAAAACCAAAGAAATTTTCTTACCACCATTACCACCTCCAACACCATTACCAAAACTACCTTCCACTTCGACTCCTGTGGCACATCGAACACGTAAAGCCGTTTCCAAACCACCCTCTCGCTCCATAGCGAAAAGCATCAGCGAAGATTGGATCACTTATTAAAAAGCAAATCAAAAAAGAAAAAAAGAAAAAATGGAGAAGGTCTTGCTAGCATTTAGTACGATCCATCTCATCCAGCTGCCTACGGAGGTGTTCAAAAATTGTATCTTGCTGCCAAAACAAAACTGAAAAGTGTCCGTTTACCTCAAGTGCAACGATGGTTACAAGAACAAGCTACGTACACCTTACACAAACCCATTCGACGAAAATGTCAAGAAGTCGCACACAAGTGGAAGGTATCGATCATCAATGGCAGTCGGATTTAGCCGATGTCTCTCATTTGGCCACCTACAATCGTGGCTACAAATATTTGTTTTGTGTCATCGACGTCTTTTCCAAATTTGCTTGGGTCGTGCCTTTGACTTCCAAATCGAGTAGTGCATTAGTGCGAGCCTTGAAACTGGTGTTGAAACAAAGTGGTCGTCACCCTCTTCGATGGCAAACCGACAATTGTACCGAATATCTAAACCAAGCTTTCCAAATAGAATTGAAGAAAGGTGACATTCATTTTTTTACCACCGAGAATCCCGAAACTAAAGCCAGTATCGTGGAACGTTTTCAACGCATTTTGAAAAAACGCATGTGGAAATATTTTACGCATCAACACACTCTCAAGTACATCGACGTCTTACCACACCTCGTTCAATCGTACAACCAATCTTACCATCGGAGTATTGGGCGTGCCCCTCAAGACGTGACTCCCGACAACGAAATGACCGTCTTCGAGCGTCTGTTTGGTACATCTCCGTCAATCACTGGTTGCAAGAAAGGTAGACAGTTAGCCGCAGGAGATTGGGTACGCATTGGCAAAACCAAACGTACTTTCGACAAAGGTTACTTGCCCAACTGGACCACCGATTTGTTTCGTGTCACTGAACGAGTGCGTGGTCGTTATCCTCCCGTCTATAAATTGGAAGACATGAACGGAGAAGTGTTAAAAGGAACGTTTTACTTACCCGAGTTACATCGTGTGACCAAAAAAGAAGACGACGTGTACGAAATCGAAAGCATTCTCGATCGAAGAACACGAAAAGTGGGAAAACGGCGTGTAAAAGAAGACAAAGTACATTGGAAAGGATATCCGTCAAATTTTGACTCCTGGATTGACGCTTCTCAAATCATTGACTATAAAAAGAAGTGACCATCAAGGTCTTCAACACAGCCTCAGTTCCTACTGTGAACGCTCCTTCCCGCAGTTCTTCTCTGCAAGATCTACAAAAGCAACCCTTGTGGGTGTGGTGTGGAGAACGTGTGCCTAAAACACAAATCGTCTTTTTCTGCCAAATCTTTGTGGTGTATTGTGTCATCGGTGCAGCCATTGCCAATCTAAGTTTACAACAAGGAGACAAACAAAATGTGGAGCATTTAACTCAGCAGTTGCATTGGTTACCTTCTTCCCAATCCGTCCCTAAAATATTCCTCTAACGGAAACAACAACAACGGGAGTCTGGTGTCCAACGTCAGTTCCAACATACATCCTAACCATCCTCTTTTAGACACTCCTCTGACCTCCAGTGACTCCTCGGACACTAGAACTGTGGAATTATGAACAATCAATTTTACTTAACCTTACCCAGTGACAGTTCCATGGAGGTGTTTCCCAAAAACACCTTGTGCTGTTACACGGCCAAATTACCTCATATCATTCAATTTGATGACGAAGCCCATTGGGAAGTGGCTTTGGTAGAAATGATTCACCCTACACAAATCAAAAACATCGTTGAATCTCAAAACACTGTGTCCATAGAAGTTGAAGACGATCAAGTGCAACAAGTCATGGATGAACGTAGTGATAAAGTTGACTTTCCCAAAACAAAGAATCCTGTCACTAATCGAACCACTTACATGTTGAAAATTCCTTCATGTTATTATTTTAGCGGTCAACATTTGGTGAACACCCTTGCTGACAGGTTCAATATCATGTTTGAAAAAGCCTTGGAGAAAACTAAAAAAAGTGTCAAGATTGAATACCACAAAATAGCTCGTCGCCTCCTGATGAAATTTTCACATGACAAAGTCTTGGCCATTACATTTTGTCCTGAATTGTATCACATTTTAGGTGGAAACCCCGAAATGGTCAAGAATC
The DNA here is from genome assembly GCA_016746295.1 of Potamilus streckersoni. Lineage (NCBI taxonomy): Eukaryota > Metazoa > Mollusca > Bivalvia > Unionida > Unionidae > Potamilus > Potamilus streckersoni. The sequence continues at coordinate 48,097 of JAEAOA010001343.1, forward strand.
ATCCAACCAAAATGCCACCCATAGGTAGCAATTTGGATTTTGCCAAACATTTTCATTTCCTTGTAGTAATGAACCAAGGACTGAATTTGATTTTTGTGTACTCCGATGTAGTGGAGTACAACGTAGTAGGTCACACCTCTGTACCGTTACTGCGTGTCATTCCTTTCAAAGTGGATTCTGCCACGGCTGCTGACGAAGAAGGTGGAAACACCTATCACGTTCACCGTGAATTTGTACATCCTCACTATTTACCTGTCAGTAAGTCGTATTTTGACACTGTCAACATAACTATAAAAGGAGATCTGGGACAAAATATTCCATTCACCCAAGGGAAAGTCACTGTGAAACTCCATTTTCGAAAAAGAGTACTCTAAAAACTTTTTTTGTCAGTCATGTATCCTGTGTACCAAGGAGTCACTCGACAACGAGGGCATGGTTTAGGGGATATGCTCAAATCGGTCTTTCGTACTGTGGTTCCCGTGTTAAAACCAATGGTGACACGGGGATTGCACGCCCTGAAAGATGCTGCGATGACACACGGTAAAGAATTTCTCCACGATGTCATCATTGACAAACAAAACCCCAAAGAAGCTTTCTTACGAGCAGGCAAAAATGTTTTGCTTCAAACAGGCAAAGATATTTTGGGTCGACGAGAAAATCCTATAAATGCCCCGTTTGCTGAGGAGTCGGGCATTTCTGCTTCTCTGAGGTTCCAACAAGGACAAGGCAGAAAAAGACGACGAAAACACCCTTTTAAAGGACTTTATAATCTCAAAGCTAGAAAGACTAAGCAAAGAAAATCTGTTCGAGACTTAGACGCTTTTGATTATTAAATTGTAAAAGAAAAAAACAACTGAAAATGATACACCGAGAGTCTTGTGCCTGTTCCAAGTCAGAACTGGATCTGTTTGCCATGCCACCCACTATGATGACCATGCAAGAATCCCAATGGGTCGAATTTCATCCTGTTTCCTCTTTGACGGATTCCGCTCCCATCGAGTTTGAAATCAAAGGACAACCGGAAGATTACATCGATCTGAATAGCAGTTACTTGTATCTGAAAGTCAAAGTGCAAAAATTCGACGGTACCAATCTAGCAGATGATGCCAAAGTAGCTCCCGTCAACAATTTCATGCATTCCTTGTTTAGCGAAGTGGATTTGTACTTGAATAACAAACTGATCAGCAGTAGCATGGATACTTACCCTTACCGAGCGTACCTAGAAAATCTCTTGACGTACGGAAAGGAGGCCAAGAACACTCATCTGGATGCTTGCGTGATTTGGAAACCTGACACACCAGAAAAGTTCGACGAACTAGATGAAGACAATAAAGGATTTGTTGCTCGTCAAAAGAAAATCGTGGGAGCCCATAATTTAGAACTGATGGATCGTTTGCATTTGGACATGTGGTTGCAGGAGAAGTATTTGCTGAACGGAGTAGATATTCGTCTGAGATTGAATCGTAGCAGTACGGCTTTCCACTTGATGGCTGAAGAAAATGTCCACTACAAAACCAAAATTCAAGAAGCCAGACTTTACGTGCGTCGCGTAGAAGTGTTACCTCAAGCGGGAAACGACATCAGTCACACCTTGAGCAGAACCACTGCCAAGTATCCGATACGGCGTGTAGAAGTGAAAACATTCACTATTGCTACTGGACTCCGATCCAAGATCGAAGATCATCTATTCCAAGGCCAGTTACCCAAACGTTTAATCGTTGGCATCGTTAGCAATGCAGCCTTCAACGGAGCCAACAATGAAAATCCTTTTGAGTTTAACCACTACAAAGTGTCCAAAATTGAAGTCAGTCGCGATGGCAAGACTCTGTGTACCAGACCCTTTGAACCTAACTTTGACCAGAAGAATTACTTGAGATCGTACTTGTCCCTGTACGAAGCTACCGGTCAACTAGGAACCAACACCAGTCACGGCATTTCGTACGACGATTATGCTGGAGGATACACTTTGTGGGCCTTTGATTTCACTCCAGACCAAGGCAGTGACGAGGGACATTTCCACCCTATAAAATCCGGTCAACTGCGAGTGGAACTTCAGTTTGCAGATCCTCTACCCCACACAACGAACGTCATCCTGTACGCTGAATTCGATAATACCATAGAAATCAACAGTTTGAGAGAAGTTATTCTAGACTATTAGTCACTATGGAGGACACTTATCCTTCTTTGAAAGTGGAAGAATCCATGGAATGGGAGGATACCGTGAAAACCAATGTCAAAGATGAATACAAAGAAAACGAGGTCGTGAAGTCAAGATGGCCAGAACAAGAACAACATTTAGTCTCCTGTTTTGCTAAACACTTGGCAGATAAAATTACGGAATTGGTCAAGAAAGATTGCTATGGATGTCAAAACGATCATCCCAGTCAAATTCAACACGATAAATGTCTCATGATGAGTCAAGAAGAAAAATTGGACGAGTATCTGGACGAAGCTTGGAGTCTCATCGCAGAAGAAACCGTGTTGCATGAGTGGTATAAAGGCTTGCGTGATCATTCCTGTCCTCCACTGACTACTCGAGAGATCTATCACATCGAAGCTCTCTTAGCCCAGAGTTGGGAAACCAGGCGAAGAAACGGTTACTTGTCAGAACTTTTCATGCAAAAAGTCAGAATTGAATTGATGACTTATCATCCCTTGTGAAGAAAACAAACAAGAGAAACAAAACAAGCAGAAAAATGGATACCTGGGAACTTTATTACCTTTTGAATAACAGTTCGTATACTGCTTCTTGGAATCCTGTAGTGTGTGCTAAAGATGAACTCCCACATCGCAAAACTCAAGACCACCAAGCTTATGTCATCAACACAGACGACAGTCATCTTCCAGGAACTCACTGGGTAGCCGTGTACTTTCCTCAGGTCAATTGTGTGGAGTATTTTGATTCGTATGGATTACCACCTTTGGAAGACGATATCATTGACTTTATGAGAAGAAATGCCCAGACGACACGATTCACTAATGTGAAGTTACAAAGCTACGATTCCATGGTGTGTGGACAATATTGTGTGTATTTTCCTCATCATCGCAGTCTGGGACATTCTTTAGAACATTTAGTCACTTTTTTTGATCGTGACTCTTCTAGAAATGATGAAAAAGTAGATCGATGGTTTTGTGACCGTTATGGTTATCTTTTGTCTTTAGCTAGAAAACGTAGTGTACATCAATGGCCTCATGATATGAATCAATGGAAATCTCACATGATTTCACAACGTTGTCAACCTTGTCAAAAATAATTTGTATTTTAAATTGAAATGTTGTTTGTTCCTTGTTCCTTTTTAATTCTATTCATTTTTAGTTGAATAAAAAATGTTGTATTTTGAAGAAAAAAAACGTGTCTGTCGTTTGTTTAGTTATAAAAAAGACCCACAGTTTGAATATATGCTCTTTGACTTTCTCTCTATCCCTCCTCATGACATGAGCTATCCTCACGTTTCAATAACTAAAACTCAGTAGGGATGTTTTCTATCCCGTCCGCGCTTGTACCATATAAAGCGAACGGGTCTCCAGTCTGACCATTCACTGTTGACTCGTCATCCTACGAAGATGCCTTCCAGACTAGCTAAACTCAACGAAGCTTACGTTCAATTACATCGTGTCAGGCTAAACCTGATACCGAAGCCTGAAGAGATAGAGAATGTCAGAATGCTCTCTATAGCCCAAGATCTCATAGAGAATGTCTTTAGAGAGGAAATTGAGAAAGAAAAAGAAGAATGGACTGAGAAATACAGAATTCAGAAGAGGCAAAGAGAAGAGCAGCAACAGCAGCAGCAACAACAACAATATCAACAACAAGAACCAGACAAAGGATTTGTGGACTGTCGAATAGACACCAAAGACTTCTCTTTCTCTTTTCGCAGAAGCAGACCTTATCGTGTAGGAAAACCTGCTGCCAGACGGGGTTGCAATCTTAGACAGTAAAATTCAACAAAGATTGCCTTTACTCTTCGTCAAAAAAAACCAAAAACAATCAGCCCTTTTCAGGGCTATTCAAGACTCTCGAAAAGATATACTTCTTTCATTTGCCTAAAAAGTTTTAAACTTTTAGAAGTGTGACTATAAACACTTCAATTTTTAGGGGGTCAGTAAAAACACAAAACGAAACAAACAAAACCCACCCTTTTTCTCTCTGTCTTGTCAACAACATACAAAAAATTCTGACTGTGTTGGTAAGTCAAAAAAAGTTAACGTGAGAACTTCTTTTAAGTCCGCGCGTTTCATATCATGGTAAAAAATTAGCGGATGTTTTCCATCACGTCCGTCCTCCAAGGATATAAACGTGAGCATACGTCAGTCTAGCTACCATTGTGGACTCGTCAACATTTTATTTTGAGTAGTAGTAGACTACAAAAACTCTCGGAACTCCAAATGCATCTGGAACATGCCAGACGTCTCCTGGACGAACTGACTATGAAGAAGTGAAACTTAAGGAAGAGGAGGATACAAAGAAGAAAGAAGAGGAGATAGAGAACCAGCGAGGATCCTGTTACACCCTATGATAAAACTTGTGTGTGTGAGGTGCTACCTGAGGTGAGGACACCTCCAGCAGCAGCAGCAGTTGCACCGCAGAGACCAAGACCTCAGGAAATGAGACCAGTTATTCAATCCCGACTCTGACCCCGAAGACAAGAGGTACAGCAGGTCTTCACTATTCCACAAACGGAGGAGTGGGATAGTGAAGTAACTCAAGCTCCGTTTGCTCTGCAGGTCTGAACAATAAATTGGGAGAATGACTGGAGCCGATGATGTGTGTGAGATGCTCGTCCTGGAAGATGTCAGCGTTAGCCAGGTGTCATTGGATTTCAATATAAACAGCTCTTTTCAGGGCTAACCAAATCTCTAGAAAAGAAATACTATTCAATTTGCCAATTTGCTAATTTGTCTGAATATAGTGAAGTGTAACTATAAACACTCACTTCAATACAGATGTGTGTGTGTTTGCATGCGCGTTCGTTGATGAAATGGTATAGGGTGTGTTGTGTTCTTCTCTTTCGTTGATGAGATGGTAGATTTTGTGTTTTGTGCTGCTCATTTCGTTGATGAGATGGTATATTTTGGGTTTTATGCTTCTTCTTTCGTTGATGAGATGGTATAGGGTATGTTTTGTGCTTCTTCTTTCGTTGATGAGATGGTATATTTTGGGTTTTGTGCTTCTTCTTTCGTTGATGAGATGGTATAGGGTGTGTTTTGTGCTTCTCTTTCGTTGATGAGATGGTATAGGGTGTATTTTGAGCTTCTTCTTTCGTTGATGAGATAGTATAGGGTGTGTTTTTGTGCTTCTTCCTACGTTGATGAGATGGTCTCTTTTGTGTTTTGTGCTTCCTCTTTCGTTGATGAGATGGTATAGGGTGTGTTTTGTTCTTCTCTTTCGTTGATGAGATGGTATATTTTGGGTTTTATGCTTCTTCTTTCGTTGATGAGATGGTATAGGGTGTGTTTTTGTGCTTCTCTTTCTTTGTTGAGATGGTATAGGGTGTGTTTTGTGCTTCTCTTTCGTTGATGAGATGGTATATTTTGGGTTTTATGCTTCTCTTTCGCTGATGAGATAGTATAGGGTGTGTTTTGTTCTTCTCTTTCGTTGATGAGATGGTATATTTTGGGTTTTATGCTTCTTCTTTCGTTGATGAGATGGTATAGTGTGTGTTTTGTGCTTCTCTTTCGTTGTTGAGATGGTATATTTTGGGTTTTATGCTTCTTCTTTCGTTGATGAGATGGTATAGGGTGTGTTTTTGTGCTTCTCTTTCGTTGTTGAGATGGTATAGGGTGTGTTTTTGTGCTTCTCTTTCGTTGATGAGATGGTATATTTTGGGTTTTATGCTGCTCCTTTCGTTGATGAGATGGTATAGGGTGTGTTTTGTGCTGCTCATTTCGTTGATGCGATAGTATATGTTGTTTTTTATGCTACTCGTTTCGGTGGTGAGGATAGCATGCATTCGCGATAAAAACCTTTTAGAGGGTCAGTCCACTGTCTCGAAAAGACTTATTCTTTCTTGCCTGAAAAGCTTTTTTAGTTGTTGTATAATTTGTGTTTAACTCACAAAAACATTATTCTCGGTTGCATGTGTCCATTAATGAGACGTTACCTTATCTGTTCCATTCCTATTGTTCCCATACAAACTTCCCGTTAGTGTCCCAGGGTGTTCCATTTAACGCTATAAATCTTGACTCTATAGTACAAAGTAGGGTTACTTAATGCTAATATTAACGCTATAAAATTTGACGCTCTATTTAAAAAAGTAGGGTCCCATAATGCTAATTACCATAGATGTAATATTATCGCTTAGTTTAATTTTTATTTACAATTTTTCAGTTTCCACGAAGGTCGGTATGAGTTTAGATAATTTCAGTACTACTTTAAGTCTTGGTAACATTTTAAAAAATTATCTATGGATTATTTTCAGTCTCCGCTAAAGCCAGGTGCAATTTCAGAATTTAGTGCTACACTTCGTCTTTAACTATTTCTAACAACCAATACATCTGACTAGTTACCAGTTTCCATTCAAGTCCGCTATTTCTGAAATTTAGTGGAATATTTTAAGTCAAGGCAATCTGAATACAATCCTCCAGAGTATTTCTCAGTCTCTACTATGGTTTGGGAGATTTTGGTAATCTTAGTTCTACTTTTAGACTAAGCAAATATAACAGGGTTCCTGCAGACTTAACAAAAATAAATTCCATGACTTTTCCAAACCTTTTCCAGGGCCATTTCATAAAACTCAAGGACCGCGCTATCTTGCATTGTCAAGTAAATGAACATAAAGAATAACATCTTTCAATTTAAAATAAGAAATAAGTTAACAACAAATATATTTAATATGTACTTTTTAAATTTACATGGGCTAGCACACTTTGACTTTATGTAGTAATTCATGTCATAATCCAATGATCAATGTAATTTGTATTGAAAAGAAAAAAGGAAACAATTCTTAGTAGTCTTTGTATGTGTTCCTATTTGCAATATTAACAAAATACATTACTTTCCAGTTGCTTTCTTTTATTTAGTGAACTACACCTGAAATCATGTGATACTTCCATTAGGAGAACTTACTCTTATTATATGAATTGAAACCATTTATCGATTGTAATTTTATCATTTTATTTAATCGGTTCTCGGTGCTCTATAAAATTTAAAGTAATCAATATCTTTAACTCCATTGTCACAAATTCCATGACTTTTCCAAAACTTTTCAAGGTTTTGACAAATTCCATAACCTTTTCAAGACCCTTGAAATTTTTTTTTAAATTCCAAAATTTTTTTCCAGGATTCCATGACCTGCAGGAACCCTGATATAACTTAATCTACTGCGATAAGTTCAGTCTCCGTCATATTCTGGAACAATTTCGTATGTTTAGCGTTACTTTTAGTCACAGTCACTTGAATATTAATGTTCCAGATTTTTCTTAATTTCCACTATAGTATTGGACAATGTCGCAATTTTAGTATTAATTTTAGTCTAAACCAATGTAAATTAATGTTCAGGGACATGTTTAGTCTCGGTTAAGTTCTGGGACAATTTCGTCATTTTAGCGTTACTTTTAGTCACATCCATTTTGGTGTTAGTCTTTTCCTTGATTAAAACTATTTATAGCATCATTATAAATATGCAAATTTATGAACACCATCAACATATTTCAAGTCTATGTAATGCTTTTTATATAACTCTAGGTTTTATAGTAATATATCTCGGTTTCTATGTCTATTTTATAGGTCCCTCCCTAGAGTCGTAGTGCTAGCTGCGTGTATTTAGGACAACTAGGTCAGCTCCTTGCAACACTGTTACCAAGTGTTCAGTACTGTGATGTCATGTCACCTGGGACCATTCCTCTTGACGCTAAACAGACCCAGGGTGTGCTAATACAAAATTCCCCTTGTCGCTATAAAGGCACGGCTGTGCCATTTGTCGCCAAAAATCTTGTCGCCAAAGTACCGCGGGCCATATTTTAATGATAATTCCCATTGTCGCTATAGTACCACCCTTCACTACTTTGGTGTATTATTTTATTAATATATGCATGCATTATTTCAGTGCTTGGTAATTTTACAGGTTGAAGTTTTCGTCGTATTAATCGTGCTAGCCTATCTTTGATTGCTGAGAATGCTTTACAAGCAAAATCACCAGCAGCTCCAATACCTCTTTCACGAACATCAATAGCTTTCATTCCTAGCTGCTTTGCAATCGGTATTGTTTTGTGGGCTATCCTTTTAAGCAAACCCAGAACAACATCACCTAGTCCATCTCCGTAGGTTGTTTTGAATAATGGTAATCGAGCATTTACTACCCTGACTATGGTTGGTCCAAGTTAAGTACTGTGTACGTTTATTATAATTATATTTAACTACATACTCAATCCAGTGACTTAGTCACTATGGCAGCCATCTGAGATTTCATTAATGAGGGACCTATATACATTAATATCCATAATTCCACCTGTAAATAATCGTTTACAAATATCAGCTGCTTCATTAATGATTTCTGGGGAATTTTTACCAGCTCGTTTTCCCGAATGAGGATTTTGAGTCGATCAACATCAGTAAGGACATTATTGGGACAAGTCATTAAACCACTCCCTAAACCACTTCCAGTTGCTCCAGGAGAATCAGCAGAAAACGCACTGTGATCAATTTCAGGATCTTGATATTCTTCCTTTGCTGTTCTGACTGGTTGTCGTGGTGATTTCAATCCTTTCATCTTTTCTTATCGTTATTGTTCTCATTGTTTTAGCTCTTGTTGTAGTCGTTGTGATCTTTGTTGTGATGGTAATTCAGATTGTTGTTGTAGTTGTGGTAATGGTCGTTGTGGTGATGGTAATTTAAGTCGTAGTGATGATGGTGGTGATGGTGACAATCGTTTTCCTTGTTCAACATCTATATATTTATTTATAATCTCATTAAATCTGTTAAAGCTTCTAATATCGTCATCAGATTTAATTGCTAAAATACCATTAAAAACGAAAAAATACATCCCCGATCCAATTGGCAGATCGAGAGATTTAACATATTCTGGTTTTACATATTTTTCTCTTTCATTATATCCAAACCCAGCAATATTAAGTATTTGGTTTGGGTCCCTAATAGCGACAGTACCTTCAGGCATAAATTTGTTATCTTAGGTCTTGGTTGTTTAGGTGCTGGTTTTGGTGCTTGTGGTGGTGGTGGTGGATCCGCTTGAACACGACCAGCAATATCAACAGGCAATGTTTCAAGAGCTTTCTGTGTTGCCTCAGTTGCTGTAACAATTTTCTTTGTTGGTTCGACAATCAGTTTAAATAATTGTTCTGCGCCTTCTGCAAATTCCACCTGAGACATTTCTACGAGATTGTAGTTGTTTAGTTGTTGTTTAACTAAATCAAGGACGGATAAATATTTTCTAATTGCTATCTATGGGGTAACAAAACTGAGCTAACTAAACCGATTTATTATCAGTTCTTAACTGTATGGAAATAGACAATATAGAGAGACTTCGGTTTAACGTTATTGACCTTGTTTTTCAGCCCTTGTAGGAACCCTTCTTTTTCGTAACTAACTCGAGCAAAAAAGTTGTTGGGTTCGCCCTCTCTGCTGCTAAAGGACAAAATAATCAAGAAAAAAGTTCTAAATGTTATTTATTGAAAGTAGTGCGCAATGAGTATTGCAAGCCACATGCTTTCGTGTTCCCAAATACTGCGCATTAAGACAAATATGTTAATGAGGGTCATTGGGTGACTTGTGGACCCAAAGACACAAGTACTACGCATGAGAAATACAGAAACATGAAATCATTTGATATTATTGCTATATTCTTATATTTAAACGACGGATGTCATATGAAATTGACAATAAATTATTAATCTTTTATAATAGGTATGTATTCACATCAGAACATTTCTAACCCATGGCTTTTAGAAATTTATATTTTCTGTCCTGGAAATACGGCAAGTGTTGCTATCAATGATATGGAAATCTTTTTGTGAAATAACGGGCACAGATGAAGGAACTAATCTCTTGGTAAGTGCGTAGAGTTTTCATTGCAACTGCATTCTTATGTATGATCCAACTGGGGCGGATTGTTGGTGTTCGACGTAGTTAAAAGAAACCAATTTAACAACACATTTCTGGTTTTTGCCGGATTCACGGGAGCACTTTAGAGAGTTCGGTTTTATGTGCCCAGGGATGTGTATTGCCTGCGTGTCTGGAGCTCTATCAGATAGCTCGACTTGTGTGTGGATGTGTGTGTACTTTATAAGTTAATTTTGTTTGTTATATATCCGTTTGTTATTGTTGTTGGATTGTATAACATTTTCGTCAGGCACAGCAGATAACATAAAGTGTTTCGTTTTAAAAGTAGTTCTTAACGTGCGTACACCTTGACTAAGACAACAAGTCTGAGATATCCATGCCGAGATAGGAAAATTAAGGTTAGCAAAACATGTAGATTTCTGTCTCATGAGTGATAATTATTTATCACATGCAGGTTTCATAATTTTCGTGTCAAGAAAACGCTGGAAAAGAAACAAAAAAGGCCATTTGTGTCTTAAAAAGAGGAGCAACACAAGACTGAAACATCTATTTAACAGATATATCCATCTATTTAACTATTAACGGTTTGTGCATGCATACAATATGTGGTTGCCGTTTTAACATGTATCAAACTGTGTTGATATTTTGTTTTAACTTTAGCCCCAAATATTGAAAATCAATCAAGTTTATATTCCAATAATTATAATTACATCCATCGATCTATCGATCCAAAAGCTAGGTCTTATTTTGTCTGTCTATTTATAAGCTTAAACTCTTGCAGGATGCCAAAGACGAAGCAAATGAAGAACATATAAAGATTTAGAAGCCGCTGTATCATCTATAAGAGCTGAGTTGAGCTATACGAAAGCCAGCTTGCAATAAGGAATCCCCATAGCGACCTTGGTGTACCATTGCAATAAGGAATCCCCATAGCGACCTTGGTGGACCATTGCAATATTGAATCCCCATAGCGACCTTGGTGGACCATTGCAATATGGAATCCCCATAGCGACCTTGGTGGACCACGTAACTTATCGTTACCTCTTAAGAGTCCAAAACCATGACGACCTCAAGTTATATCAGCAAAGCTTGAAGAAAGCATTGTTGCGAAGTCTCTGAAAACATCGTCGAAAAGATTCAGGATTACCAGAAAACAGCTGTTGAAGACCGACACATTTTGAAAACGAACGAAAATTAGTACACCATTTAAAAACGAGATACCAGGAAAAGATTAGTGGAAAGGTTTAAAAGCTCGACATACAGAATTGGCACTCAGGAAACCTGAGAAGTTGTCAACATCAGGTACCAGAATGATGAACCCCTCAGATGTCGACAAATTCTTTTAAAATCTTCAAGAAATATATACAAATTTAAATCTACAAGGCAGTTCACATTTAATATGGAATTGTGGCGAGACAGGAAAGCAATTTGAACACAATCCAACAGCTGCATGTGCCAGAAAAGGGCCAAGACGTCTAATTGGTAGAACATCTTAATCTAGAGAAAATGTTAAAATCCTCGCCTGTGTCAGTGCAGCAGGAACAGCAATGCCTCTAATGTGCATTGCCAGGGGAAGACAAAGAAGTGTTTGCAGTCATTTAACTGTATTGATGCCCCATTTGGTACAAGATGAACCTACCAGAAGAAAGCTTGGATGAGCGATAGTTTAGGCAAAGAATGGTTATGGAAAGTTTTCTTGAAATATTGTGGCCCTGAGAGACCACAACTTTTGATCCTCGATTCTCATGGGTCTCATGAAGTGAGAGGATTACTAGAAGAGAATATCCATGTAGCATTACAGACACACACCATCCACTATTTATAACCCTTAGATAAAAGTGTCTTCAGGACTTTCAGTAAAGCCTATAACAGGGTATGCACGGATTTCCTGACAGAAAATCCTGGATTACTTATCAATAAGTCTACATGGCCAATATTATTCCGTCTGGCATGGAAAGACGCATTCACATCCAGCAATATAACAAGCTTTTTTCAAAGGAACTAGTCTTTTCCTTATCAATAGAGCAGCTATACCAGTCTGTTTTCTTGCCATCAGTACCATATAATAGGCCTCTCCTGAGCCTGCCCTTTTTAAAGCATCATCAATCAGTTGTCTCGTCCACATACCATCTGTTTAAACAACTTCAGACCCTCGCTTCTCCATGTAATGCATGTAACACAATCTCTGTCACAAAAATTCCATCAGCCTCAATGACAATTCAGGATTCTAATGATACCGAAACAACATCGCACGAAGGACATTTTTTTAAATTAGAAGTACCCAGCGAGGCAACTGAAAACCTTCATCATTCTCAATACATCATTGACTCAGACATGCTTATGGCTAGTTCAACCACTGACGAGCTTGATGTCAGCACACTGCTCATCGACCTGGCAAATGTATCGTCACTGTTTGAAGGCAGAGATGAGAACAAGATAGAAATGCCACGTACTTCATTGTCACCAGAGTGCCAACTTTAATATCGGGGTATTTTGGTCTCCCGAATTAGTATTTTTGGTACTGCCATTGCAGACGGAATACAAAGGCCAATATCGAAACCTGCCATCACATCGCATCGTCCTTTGACGAATGATGCCATAATGTATGAGAAGAAAATGGCTCTCGTTCTGAATTTAAAAAAAAAAGTCAGCGAAGAAAGAAAATAGAAAATGAAAAGCTAAAGAGAGAAAGGCTAAGAAAGACTGAAAGTGGGGCATGAAAAAAGCGAAATGAGAGAATTTAACAGATGAATAATGTAATAATCTCGGCAAGAAGATACCAGTCTTTGCAAGAAAAACATTTATCGTTGTTATCCTTTCAGTTGTGGACAACTTGCTAACCTTTCATGTCGGAATAATTATCAACCCAAATGTACTGAAATTAAGATCGCTTTCGAAAGCTATAATAATAACAATAATAATTATTATATTGCCTTTTAACACCATACAAGAATGTAGCAATACAGCATAAATACACACAATATTAAAAAGAGGTAGAGTTAAAACAAATGTATGACTAAACGAAACCACAAAACAGACAGAAATACATACACCTTGTATAATAAATCGCCCCAAACTGTCACTGATGCATGGCACTTATTTTTCTCTTGAAAAATCGATCTCTTATTACTTTTACTCTGTCTTTAATTTTTTTTAAAAACTGTTTCCTTACATAATCTATTGCACCAGTCTAACTTGAATATGGGATAACTGATATACATTTTTTCCTACTATGGAGTGTGCACAAGCCTAAAAAATATACATTTTTAAATATCTTACATAATTGCAGGAATTCGTATGATAATAATACATTGCTCGGAACTAATTAAATGATTGAATTAAAGATATGTGGATTATGTTGTACATGGTTGCACTGGAACACCCATTGGTACGAACTACCCATTTACCGGTCGGAATTACCCGCACGCTGGTCGGAATTATCCTTCTCTGGTCGGAATTAGCCAGGTCTTTTAGATGGAATTATCCACGACATGGTGGGAATTACCCCCACCCCCAATCAGACTGAATAAGATCTTATTTTCTGTGGATGTTTTTTGTCCGCGACTGGTTTGACCTTCGACCTCTGACGTAAGCCTTACTTTCCGATATGTTTATAGGGCAGTGTTGGCTCCAAAGCGGTCGGAATATAACCCATTTACCCCTACGGCAAAAGGTCGTGTCTACTCGCACTTGCCACCATGTACCAACGTGTGATCACAAAAGACTATCTGCACGGCGAACTTAGGACAAGTAAAAACATACTGCCAATTATATATACAGTCAACGAAAGATGAGATATACCGATCAAAACCCTTATAAGTTTGGCGGCCAATTGACAGGTCTACAAGCACCATGAAAAAGGAAATTGTACAGTAGTATGCAATTGCGTACTATGAATAAATCGTGCCCGGTTGTTTGTACCTCGCCACTACCGATTTCAATTAATGGAAACCTTTCATGTGATAGAAAGTGCAAAGGAACTTAATCAATTCATTCATTGATTTAGATTGTCTAACCTAACTATGAGTAGCTTGGCCCTAACACCGTCATCGTCGGTTCGTTTCATGCTTAGCGGAAGTTTTCAATATAATATACGGATATGCTCGAGATCAATTTCCAATCCCAGGACAAGTCCATTTTCAGCAAAGGTATGTGTGTGCACAACTACAAATGTGCATACATATGTCGTCTGCTTCCGATATTTACACTCTGGGATAACGCAAAGGAAAAGAATGACGGCAACAAATTTGCCTTTAACGTGGATTTAACGAGCGGTTTAATTTATATGTTAATGTGTGCAAAGGGATATAATTCCAAATTCTCAACGTTATGGTAATTTAAGAAATTATCCGGCAGTAACCGAATTGGATGACTACGTCATTATGTTGTCTGATGGAAATAAACTAGCCCAAAGTGTACGCAGTATGGTGCCTTGTTAGTATGGAAAGTCCTTTAAGCATGAAAGGTGCAAGGGAATACCAGTATTAGTAAAATTCTGGTCACATTTAGGTTAGAAATTATAACTCAATGATTCGATTGTCTTTGTTCTGTGCACTTTTATCACATTAAACGTTTTCGTTATTTAAATCGGAAGTGGATACAAACAAACGGAGATGTAGACTATGGTAACATAGTCATCTTCCGACCAGGAGGTTAAGTCCAACCGTTATGTACCTTCCACTGTTTCCAACAAAGATATGTAAATTGCTTGCTGCGTTCTTTGTTTTTGTTTCTGCATGTGCGCATGCAAATTATTAACAATGTATCCTGGAGGGCATCGCATGACAATATGACGTAATAGCCCCAGTATTCTCGCTTCAGCGCGAGTTCAGAAGCGGCCTTCAGAACTTTGTTTTTTGGGGGTTTTTTTCAGGACCCAAGTCAGGCATCAATCATCCAAGATTTTGTATAGCCTTCAATAACATAACAATTGTGCTATTGTAGCTTTTAACTAATATTTTGTCTCTCTAACAAAAGTAAAAATTGCACCAGTTTTATGACAAATAACAATATTATGCAATGTTCCGTATCGTGGTCGGATTTGCCCCAAGTTATTTTTCATAAGAGGGAAATTCTGACCAAAAACATAAGCTTAAAGAAAATGTTGAATTATGATTAGTTTGTATTGAACTTTGAAGAAAAAGAAAAACAAGAATTAGTAAGTAATTAAAGACAAATAAATAATATATTAAAGGTATTAATCTAAATATAAAAAACGTTAATTCTCTCCACAACTATCTCCATAACAACATCCACAATTATCTATGTAGCATTATCACTTTCTATCTATTATTTCTCTATCTGAAAAGAATAAAAGCAATTAAAAGCTTTAAATATGTTAAGACAAAAATAAAATCTTTGTTTTTTTTTCACATATGAAACTTGTATGGGTACGGCCCATATAAGGTGGTCGGAATTAGATATACCTGAGGTCGGAAAAAGCCACAGGCGTGGTGCAAATAAGAATATCATTCAGTGGAAAAATAAAAGGAGAAGATCGAAGACAAAGAAAATGTTTAGTAACAGTGAAAAGCCGAACGAGTACACAAAAAAGCATACTAGTGATAAAACAGTTCAGTGTGAAGTATGTGATAAAACATTTAGCTGTAGGGATAGTCTAACGAAGCACACGAGGGTACATACTGGAGAAAAAACATACCAGTGTAAAGTATGTGATAATATGTTTAGTCAGAGCGGAACTTTAAAACTGCACATGAGGTTGCATACTGGAGAAAAACCATTCAAGTGTGAAGTGTGTGATGAAATGTTTAGCCGTAATGGCGGTCTGAAGGACCATATGAGGATACATACTGGTGAAAAACCGTTCAAGTGTGAAGTATGTTATAAGACATTTAGCTTCAGTGGAAGTCTTAAGAAGCACTTGAGGACACATACTGGAGAAAAACCATTTAGGTGTGAAATATGTCATGAAACGTTTTGCCAAAGCGGAGGTCTAAAAGCACACACAAGGATACATACAGGAGAAAAACCATATAAGTGTGAAGTATGTAAAGTTACGTTCAGTCGGAGTGACACTCTGAAAAAGCACGTAAGGATACATACTGGGGAAAAACCATTCAAGTGTAAAGTGTGTGATAAAAGTTTCAGCGAGAGTCTAAGTTTAAAGGTACACACTAGGATACATACTGGAGAAAAACCATATAAGTGTGAAGAGTGTGATGAATTATTTAGTCGTAGTGTTAATCGGAAGCTTCATATGAAGATACACGGTGGTTATAAAACATTTAAATGTCAAGTGTGTGACGTAATGTTGAGTAGTAATGGATATCTAAAGATGCACATGAGGTTACATACGGGAGAAAAACCATTTAAGTGTAACGTATGTGATAAACTGTTTAGTCAGAGTGGACATCTGAAAGTGCACATGAGGATGCATACTGGAGAAAAACCATTTAAGTGTGAAGTATGTGATCATTTATTTAGTCAACGTAGCGGTCTAAAAGTGCACATGAGGAAACATACTGGAGGAAATAAAATATTAAAAATACAAAATTGTGATAAAAACATTTAGTAAGAGGCTTTATACTGGAGAGAATACCAATCAAATGTGAAGTTTTGGCATTGGCTAATGTTATTATAACTTACTGCGAAATTGTACAACACAAAACATACTGTATATCAGAGGGAGGGTGAGCCCTACAACTTTTTGCCCAAGTCCTTTACCTAAAAAAAAAAAAGGTTCTTACAACTGGCTGGAAAAAAATACGTCAATAACGCTAAACCAAAGTCTCTAACCGAGTATATTTCCACACGGTTAAGAACCGGTAATAAACCGCATAATAAAGTCATTAGTTTAGCTTAGTTTTGTTACCCTATTATTGACGTATTTTTTCATGATTTTGTTTACTTGCAAAGCGACTCAATTGTTGTCCTTCACCCTCTCTGCTGCTCTGGATTAATCAAAGATTTTATCCAGACCTAATCAAAGATTTTATCCAGACCTATACAATATCTGGATCTTGGGTCATGTAGATTTATTGTTATAAATCCGAATGGAACGGCTTGTGCTTTTAAAAAAAGAAGTTTTTAAATTGAATCATGTCCATATCCCCTGAACACCAGGTATAATAAATATTATGTAGAGTATAAATATCTATGCCATTAAATACAACTAGAATAGTAGTTATTTCTGATCACCTTAGGTATAGGTGTGTATCTCTCAGAATATAAATCACGTCCGTGTTTTTATGTCTACCTCCAGAAAATATTCTAGCTGGATTAGATTGTTTGTCCAGCATCACATCATCATATACTACAATGTTATTACTGAATCCATCTAAGTCATCTACAGACCGGGCTTCATCTATATTTGTGATAAAATCAATAATATCGTCCCTGTCTTTATTAATTGATTTTGCTTTGTCGTTAAAATCCTTAAGTACTTCGTAACAATGCTGATCATCTACAGACAGTGCTATTAAATATAGTTTCCTCCATCTCAACATTAAATTTATTAATAATTGTGTTTTACCTGATCCAGATGGACATAATCATCCTTATCGAATTTGGTAATGCTGGATGGTGCTTTACTAGTTCCTGTTTTCGAGTCGCCGAAAAATCAATTACTGTGTCCATATTATTAATAACACGAGTCTTTTTTGTTTTCGATGTAAATTATCTACACCCACCACTGGATTGACAACGATAATAACGAAAAATAAACGAATTGCATTAACAGGTAAATGTGTGAAATGTGGTACACAAAAATATAAATTTATCCCCATGTCCATCTAATTCAGGAACAAAGACTGGTGGAGATACTACTGCTTCTTTAGGAAAATTACCTGGATTACCATGGGCTAAATATTTTGGTGAGAAACATCTTCCTGGATACAATTATTGTGGTACTGGAACTAGACTTGATATCTGACTTGATGATCAAGACCAAGAGAGCATCCAGTAAATAAGATTGATCAACCATGTCATGTTCACGACGTTGCCTATAAAATAAAGATTTGCAGCAGCGGAATCTTGCAGATGTGAAATTGATTCATGCATTAAATTATATACCTTATAAACCTCTCAGAGATAAACTGCTAGTTTTCTGATAAACTCCACTATGAAAAGTAAGATCATGCTAGGGGCTGGTAATTAATTATATCATTATTATAATGGAATCTATTTATTATAGCCCAAGACGGTATTGAAGAGGCAGCGATCACTAAACTTGCTAAAGCAGTAAAGGTTTCGCGTTCTGTTGATGCAAATTAGTTAGCAAGACAGGCAATATGGCAAATTTATCTACCACCACCCAAAAAAATTCAATACGCACATTTTGATGTCAGTGTTCCTAACGAAGTTCAACAAGCAGATATTTTGTTTTTATCACACGATACTATTAAAACACGTGGACGAAAGTCACGCACGTACAAATATGCATTTACTGTTGTTGACGTTGCAAGTAGATATAAAGAAGCGGAACCTTTATTAAAACTGCGTTTGAGCGAATTTATCAACGTGGTGGTCTACAGCTATTAGTTGATCCTGGCACAGATTTTCTTGGCACAGTATCATTTTTAACGAAAAAACAACGTTAAAATCAGACAAGGGCAGACTGAAATTCATCGTGATCAAGCAATCGTTGAACGATTTCATGGAACACTTGCTGAGTGGCTATTTGGATATCAATACTCGAAGGAAATATCTACTAACTTTAAGGCCGGTGAGAGATCTCGTGAATGGGTTGCAAGGTTACCAAGTGTGAAATCTGCATTAAATAATGAAATTACTCGTGCAACTTCCATGAAACCTAATGCAATTCCAAAAGAATATATACCACGTAGCGATGAATACGGACAACGAGGTCAACAACCAGTATTAGGTAATGTAATTGTAAGATATTTATACGAACATGGGGATCTGGAGGGTGGAAAGAAATGAGCTACTGACCCTATCTGGAGTGTGAACACATACAATTTCTAGCGTGGTTATATCCACTGGAAGACCTGCCATATATAGACTAGATTCTACTGCCCCTCAACGTGGATTTATGCGTGAACAATTGCAAGTAATTCCTGCAGATACACAATTACTACCGCGTCCACTTATGTAAACTAGAACCTCTGCGTCGAGTACATTCAACGAAAGGTCAGCATCACATTTTCACGTGTGTGACTAAGATCACTATTAATTCTGTCCACGGTAAATTGTCTTGGATTATTATTCGAATATTGCCATAACATTATTGTGTTATAGCTTGCACAGTGATCTGTAGTTGTTTTAGTGTCATAATAAATTTAGTATCAATATCAAAGTCACCCTTATTTTTTTGTCACATTGCTTATAAGACGCTAATTTTGTCTTTATTACAACAGCGTCATTAATACTCTCCTCACTTATCACGTGATCTATAATAACCCTATGTAGTTGAGTTATTCGTCTGGCCTACTCTTTATAATGTTCCATACAAATGATATTACAACAAATGATCCATTACTAGCAGTGCATTTGTGGAATGTTTCAATGAGATAAGTAAGGAGACTGAACAAACCCCATATGGACCCAGAGTGCAGGTTGAGGATGAGAAAGGACTCCTGGATCCCTTTCTGGAATTGGATCCAGATATTCTTGAGAAACAAGAAATATGAATTGACTGACTGATGTTTTGAAGCAGGATTTGATTTATAATTCTATAATTCTGCGTTTCATATGATAATGCTATTTTATGAATAATGTTGTTAATCTCAATACAAGTGTGTGATATTATTTTTGGACAGGACTAGTACAGATTTGGGAGGACTAGTAAATTTCTCAGCATACTAGTCTTTCTGGCTACAAAGAAATTTGAGATAAATTAGAGCCCTGTGGTTAAAAAATATATATAAAGAATTGAAACGTTATTATGACAAAAAGATACTTTAACAGGTAAATTCCATATAAAGACAGAAATGAATTATCTGACCAGATTTCAAAATAATGATTTAGACAAATAATATATACATAAATGGAGCAAAAAGAATTTGTGAGACATCCAGTATATACAAACTACGAGGCGTCACAAGATGGTGTGGTTAGAAATTGCAGATTGAAAAAAAATCCAGTCGGTAGACTTGATAATGCTGGTTATTTTAGATTTACCATTGGACAAAAAAGATACCTATCACATAAATTCATCTTTGAATGTTTTCATGGAGACGTTAAAGATGGACATGTAATTGATCACCTTGATGGAGTTCCCCAAAATAACCATATATCTAACCTGCAAGCTATTACGTGGAGTCAGAATTGCAGACGTGGAAATACAGGAAGGTGTAAAATCTTCTAAAAGAGAGTGATTAAATCCATAAATGCAGAAACATATCAGGAGATAACCTTCCCATCAATTCCTGCAGCTGTCAGATATTTTGATATATATCCACAATCGGTACAAAATGTTGCAAATAAAACATACAAATCTGCATATTCAACAAAGTATGTCCAAAGAATATTATTTCAATACATCTAATAAATGCACTATTCACTCAGAACAATAATTTCTTACAGTATATAGTTCGACTCTATGAATCTTGCCAAGGGTCTTGTTTAGCCACAACTACAGATATGGGCCCGCCTTCACTGTCGCTGTCCTGAGTTTCACTATCATTTATCACAGAATCAAATAACAATCTTTCTCAATTGCATTACACGATTGTTTATCACCTTTTCCTTTCGTATTCGCGAGACAATACACTTTTTATCTTTTCGATTAAACGCGCAAGATGTGCACATGCTTCACCTGTGTGTCATCTACAACAGCTAAAGATTCCAACATAGAATTATAAATTGATTTTACGAATTGGTAATTGGAGGGCAATGTGAATTTATTTTGAAATTTTCTCTTCTGTACTGATACAAAAAACACACATTATCTTTTCAGGAGCAAGATTACTAGATACATTTATTCCGTCCTGTTTTAATTTTATAATAGCTGAAATAATATCAGCAATATTTTCACTGTTCATTATATATATATATATATATATATATATATATATATATATATATATATATATATATATATATATATATATATATATATATATATATATAACTTTAAAATAACAATAATTGACATTCACAATTCAAAAATCAGTATTTTTTCTTCTAATTATAATATTTATTCTACGAGCGTATGTATAAATTAATATATAGAGTTTCGTTTCTCAAATCAATAATATCTCCATCCTGATTTGTGAGTTTGAAATTCATTCTTGACAACAATGGATTATGTACCCGCAGGTAGACTTGATTTATTGGCTTAGATACAATGAGCTGCACGGGGGTGATTGAATACTGGATGAATATAATATATATCCCTGCTGGGCCTGATTAGACATAGAAAGGTCAACGTGGTAACTACTGTCAATTATATCGCACACCAGATTCACTGCAATGGTGGATGTTATATTAACAATATTAGGTGAAATATGAAGACCTGTTCCATATGGGTCATTATTATATCTGAGAACTGTTGTTAGTGGGGCTAATTGTATCTATAAATGAAGTATTTTTGGAAAATATTCATCGATATTAATAAAATCATGAATATTTACTTCAGAAGCAAGATTATTTGATATTGTTTCTTCGTCTTTATCGAAAAGAACAGCTACAAATCTAAGATGATAAAGTACATTCCTGACTAAAATGCGCTTAAGATAATTTAAATCATACAATATTGAATTTTAATGTCGAATTCCTTCAAGGATAATTTCTTTTGTGTCATTGCTGTAATGTTGTATTATGCTGGAGATATGATTTTTAACAACATTGAAATAATGATTAAATTTATCATTCATTGCCCTATCTACAGCATTGATAGGTATTTTGCTCAAAAGCCATTATGGAGGTCATTTTATGTAAATTTCCATTAGATTAGGAATCTCCTTAAACTTTCTATTATCTGTTTTAAACTCCTCGATTTTTAGCTCTGTCGCACCGTGATAAGCTGGTGCAACTACAGGCCAACCTAGTAATGATATAATCGAACTTTGATAAATATCTGCAGCATACTCAGGGGAATTTAATTCAATCGCCGACGATAATGTTGGTTCGTAAACAATAATTGCTATTTTGGATTATTTCCCTGTAATAGATTTAATTCTGCGTTGAATTTTTTCATTGATTTGCTCTATTTGATAACTGCCAGTTGGAATACTAACTATTTGCCAATTGGGAGTTCCATCAGATTTATTCTTATTTGCGAATACTAGTGAATTATGTCCACCAAACGGTTTTGATCTAATATTAGGCCAGCTATACCAAACACATAACTGAGCTAGTGCTATCTCTTTTACTGGAATTGCGATTGGAAAGTTAATGCTAAATTCAGGATTGGTCGAACTTATTGATATAGTCGTTTTTGAAGGAATTATCTTAGTGATGATCTGCTGTAATAACTCTCTCGACTCAATCACCGAACGATGTTCAGATGCTGACATTATTATTGTTGTTATTGTTTAATTTTTCGTTTATTTTTTATTTTGGTTATTGTCACCAGAATCACTCACGATTCTGAATGCTTCATCGTATGTTTTCATTATCGTTGCGAACTCCTCGTCAGATATTTTACCATCACTGAGATACGTGGAAATATACCCAGATAGCTTAGATTAGGTTGCTGTTGCTGTGTGCAATTTTATCATATACTCACGCAATTTATCATTTGCCCATGTAGCTATCTTTTTAGCAATAATACAAAGAATGCCTACTATAGTCGTTGAAGTTGAAGCAATAATTGTTATAATTGCTGGAGCTGTCATTGTTAATGTTGATAATATGAATCTGGCTCCAGCAACAATAGGAAAAATTAAGTTAACAACTATATCAATGACAACCATACGTCTACGATATGTTTTTTTAATTTTACTGTATAATTGTCGATGGTATATTTTACTTTGGTCAGGCATTTACATGCTTGATTATATCTGTGACGTTGAACGTCTATAGATGACGTAGTCATTTGATCTATTATACTATGACGTGAAGTAATTGAGTTACAAATTACAAACACCACCAGTATTTAGATGAGGCCATATATTTATCAGACGATTCCAGAGTAAATGTTTCCTCAGAATCTTTATCTAACCCTACAGATACAGTTAGACAAAAATTACCAGTTGATGGAGGTGTAGTGGATATTCTAATATCTATACCGCTAAGTACGGACATCCTATATACGCCATCGACTTCCTCTGTGTGTTTGATAGTTCTATATTTTGGAGTCCATATGCTAGACTCAGATGCAACTGTATACGCAATACTTTTTATCTGATTGTGAGGAATTTTAATCAGGCTCTTTTTTGAAAAATATCCGGAATTCAACTGATAATATCGTTCAGTTTTGTGTTAATATCAGTGAGTTTTATATCAAAATTTGGTGGACTTCCAAAACATTCGTTATTAAATATGTTTATGCTTCTGTGAATACTTAAAAACGTATTCAAGTGACCGGTAAAATCAGTTTTGATTTTGGCAATTTTATTGGTGATTGGAACTTCTTTATCATCGACATATTTTTTCGTTGCAGTATCAAACGCTGATTCTGGTGTTCTGAGATTATTAATGCCATTATTACTCATGTTGAGAAATGCATGAATTATATCCCCGTTGGCAAATACGTACTTAGATTCTTGATCGTCGACGTATTTTTTTTTTGTTGCAGCATCATTATCTGAGGTTGGATTTCCAAGACCTGTAATTTTATTTCTGTTCATAATAATATTTCCACTAAATGAAACGCCAGCCTTCCTGATATAATTGTTAACTGACTTACCGGAATATTGTATTTTACCCTGATCAGTAAAAGTAACGATATTATCAACAACTTCAGTAGGAATTCGTATAAATAAGTCTGGTAGTTGTATATTACTTGTCTTTAATCGTCCTTGTTTGTCCTGAAAAACAACCACTTCATTTTGGTCTACACATGTAATATTTAATAAATCATCAATCTCATTTATGTGTTGATCAAGGGTAGAATATTTAGATAAATCACCTTGCTGCTGAGCTTTACCACGAGCAGATCTTCCGTCAAAATCTACCATTATATTTACTGATGTCTGTTGAAATGTGACAATGTGGTATATTCATGCACCACTTTATGAGGTGGTTTTGTTGATTTTAATATAGCATCAAGTACAATAAGTACTTCACGACCACATATTGGTGGATTAGTCAATGTTTGTGTAAGTAACGTTGAATACCAGACTTGAGTACGTTGCATGTTGTTAGCATAGTCTAAAAATTTCTTTGGTGGCGCTAATCCATATGAATCGAAATAAATAATTCCACATGGATCAATTGCATACGCTACCCAATGGGTACCTGGTCCAGACTTTTTATCAAGATTAATAATACCTGTTTCAGTATTGTTCGGTTGTTTTGGTAATTGATCGCGCATAAAACAAAACATCTCGAAAGTTTTTTATTTTTTGTTTTTTTAGCAGCATCGAGTAAATCAAAATTAGACATAGGCGATATCAGTAAACTGTCCCTGTAAGTCTTAGACCTTTTCCGTACCATGAATATGGGTTCCCTGGTAATCTGAGACCTCTTCCCTTTTTTAGATGTTCGTCTTATTCCAACAGCGCCTAATGCAACTGCTTTTGCAGCGGATATTAATGCTGTTATAGCTGCGAGAAGGGGAAACACACCACCCGTTTTAAAAGTATCTTTGATGGCGCCAGCAGAAAGACTAACTTTGACACCTTTATTTGATTTTTTGCTTCATTGAAGTTTTTGAATTGACGATCGGTCAACGATAATTTATTTGAACCGCTCATCTGTTCCTTTTTCAACGATATTTTCATTCCACAGTTATTGTTTGATGCTGATTTCAGTCTTTTGATCTGACCAGGAGTCAGGGTAACAGCGTGAATTATATGACATTTTAATATTCATAAAGGATCTAATTACGTGTTACATATTTTCTACTGGGACATCAACGACTCTCATTCGTCTACCTGTACCTTCAAGGAGCATTGATTTATCGCTAAGTATAACAGCAATTGCTCTGTAATTAGCAAAAGCTCCTATTGCTTCACTAGCTCGAAAATGTATATCGACTACCGATTGTCTGGTCAAATCTAAATGTTCGAGTGAAAAGTAATAAATTGGATATAAAGTTGTAAACTCCAATTGTGATATTTGTAAACCTGTATCAACATTCTGATCACGCTCCATAAACGTCATAAGACGATGATATGCACGTGTTACATGATTTTGATCGAAATTAAGTAATATATCCTCGAATGGTTCTTGATGTCCATTTATCCTTAATGAAATCTCAGAAATACCAAGATTGTCAAATATCATAATACTACGCGTTTGATCATTTACTCGTGCAGCATCTTGTAATGCAATAAATATGTGTCTTGGTGCAGAAACAACTTGCTGAGAGGCTATCTTCCATGTAAATAAACCGATAATAATTCTCTGGATAGCATCTGTGATCATTCTCAGCCATGATAGCATTGATTTACCCCCTTGACTCATAAAAGATAGTAGCCGATTTTCTTCAAATATTGATGGAGTTAATACAAACATCCATAGTAAAAAAAATCTTCGTAAGAATTACCCTACCAGCATCATCGTCTGTAGCCTTTGGTACTTGTACAACTGTATGTTTGGCTCCGAAAATGACTTGTATGACATTTCTACAGAATCCAAAGATATGTGATAGTGGAATTGCACATGAAAAAGCTCTTCTATTACCTTTTCACATCGATCGACGTGATCTAAATCCTAAATTGAAATCTGGAAATACATTAATAATCATTTTTTGTACATCCGCATTGGCGTTTCTAGCAAAAATTTCTTGGTTGTCCTATTTCATATTGTTGATATTCTGGAGAATTAGAACTATCTTTTACCAAACATCATTGATGGACCAGTTGATCTTGAATACTCACCACTGTATCTTGCAAGACCAAGTATTTTTGTAGCAACGTCAACGTCTTTCTCAACTGATTCAATATTTTTTTCCATCAATAGCTTTCATACCCAGTTGCTTTGCTTTTGGTATTGCTTTTGGGGCTATCCTTCTAAATAGACCCTGAACAACGTCACCTATTCCATCTCCTTAGGTTGTTTTGTAAATCGGTATTCGAGAATTGATCGCCCTGACCATGGTTGACTGCTATGTACTACCATTTTATTAATAGTCATTATATTTGATTACATACTTAGTCGCTATAATAATCATCGGCCATTTCATTAATGAGAGACTGATACACATTAATATCCATGATACCGACTGTAAATAATCTTTTACAAATATCTGCTGTAGTGGTGGTAGTAATTGAGGTAATTATTTTGGTGTAGGTGACTGTTGTGGCATTGGTGGCACCATTGGTGATCGTGGTAATTTATATCGTGGCAATTGTTGCGGTGATGATGATAATGGTAGTGGTAGTTCCAATATTGTTTGAGGATCTGGCTGTAATTCCGATGTTGTTTCAGGAACTGTTTTTTTTTGTATATTTTCGTTTTTCTTTTCCTGCTGCTTCTTTTCTTAATTGAATTAATTCATTAATTGCCCTAACATAATTCTGATATAATTGATCATCATTTTTAACTCGTTCAACATTCATACGTATGCGATATAATATTTTCTGCCATTGTTCACGGGTTCTAATATCTTTAGTGTATTCATGTTTCATTAATTTATCTCTTCGACTAAAACCATCCACAGCAAACTCAGCTAATTGATCTAGGTTTTAAATGCCATTAATTACTTTAGCAGTATCTTCATTAAATTTATTTAACCGTTCAGCAGTCCTACTCACTGAAACACTCTTTTGTTTATGTGCTGGTGCTTCAAGTATTTCTTGCATTGACTGAGCAGCAACTATTTCGGCAGGAAGTTCTCTAAAAAAAAATTTGTTTTCTTGGTTCTTTCTGCTATTCGGGGGCCCCGAGTGGCCGAGTGGTCTAAAGCGCTGTCCGTTACGGATCACTGCCATCTCACCTCTGTCTGCGTGTGTTCGAGTCTAGGATTCGGCGAATGTGGATATGTGAGAAAGCTTGCCAGTAGCTTCTCGTGGGTCGGTGGTTCTTTCCGGTGATTTCCCGGTTTCTTCCTCCACCATTAATACTGGCCGCCATGAATAGCCTATCGTGTGCTGAAAAATGGCGTTAAGCCCAACAACAACAATCTTTCTGCTATTTAATCTAACAAAGGTTGAATAACATTAGTGGTGTCAGTGATAGGTTTTAATAATTGTTTTCTGACTCTTCAAATTCAACTTGAGATTCCTGACGCGACTGTAGTTACTGTTTAACAGAATCACGAACAGGTAAATATTTTCAATTGCCTCTAGTCGCTCTCGAGCTAATTTAGCTGAGTGAGAAACTCCAATATTTATTATTAATACTATTTATAATAGATGATTAATTGTTGTTGTTGTTGTTGGGCTTAACGCCATTTTTCAGCACATGATAGGCTATTCATGGCGGCCAGTATTAATGGTGGAGGAAGAAACCTGTTAGTCTGTATGTATGTATGTAATGTGTTTTTATGTATCTTTCTAATGTTTATGTCTGTAAGTAATGTATGTATGTCTGTATATCTGTCTGTATGTCTTTATGTATGTATGTATGTATGTATGTATGTATGTATGTATGTATGTATGTATGTATGTATGTATGTATGTATGTATGTATGTATGTAATTTAATTTAATTTATAAAAAAAAATAATCAGCATCATCCTAAGCGGTTACCCTTCACGGGACCCCTTGATAGCCTTTGTGACTTTCATGGGGTCCTTACACTGTCGTCTCTCTTGACTGTTATGAGGCACCCTCATGTTCTGTTTCTTTGTGGCTAACATCCTTTCTGATGCTACTGATAATTTTAGGGGGACATCTTGCATAGACACACACACACACCCCGGCGAATTTCTAATCGACGAAAGTGAAATATTAGAAATTCAAAAGGCGGTCTAGGCATTGCGATTTCAATAAAACCCCTACCGAATCACCACGGGTTAAGATGCCAAAACGCAACCTACCACGCAGCGACGAGGATTTTATCGAAATCTTAGGGAATATCCCCCAATTATAAAAAAAAACCTTGGCAGCCCCTGGACCAAATACTCACCCGGCGGCCATGAGGCGAACGCAGAAGTTCAGTACTAGAGTCCAACACTCTACCACTGAGCTAACATTTTTACGTTTCAGAAATTATTATATGGTTATCATCATACAGTAGCATTAGATCTGATTTTTTAAATGAATCTAAATATTTATAATTTTATTAAGACATTTAACCATTTACATGTATGAACTGATTAAAATGTATTACAGTTTGTGTGTGTATATATATATATATATATATATATATATATATATATATATATATATATATATATATATATATATATATATATATATATATAAACAAAAAAATTTAAAATTACAAGCATGAAGACAGAAATAACCGCTGCGCACAAATCCCTGGACGATCGATAAACACATCCGCTAGACATAAGCTGATGTTTGAAAGCCTAGATGTATATGGAATCAGTTCACAATTAATAAAATCCGTAGTACCCACGAATGTAGTCCCAGTCTATTTTTAGATCACTTTTTCCTGTCAAAGTTTGGTGGCGATACTAGAGGCAGATTTTGGCATTCTTGGTAAGGATTTAAAGGCAATTGTTTATTCTTTAAAATGTAAGCTTATGGTGTGGTTGTCTGTGTGTATTTCGGTGACAGTGCACATTGAGTAATAAGGTCATGGTGATGATCCGGAAGTGAACTCTGTGTTCCGTTACCTGGTGTTTTGTTTACAATTCAGCCTCTCAAAAAAATGCAGGTCAACCCTTGACAAGGACTAAACCGTAAAGTCATCTTTGAAGGTATTTTAGATTAACATAAGATTTGTATTGATTGTCACACAGTGGAAAGTTCAGTACTGAGAAACAAATGAAGAGAAAATATAGTGAAATTAATTGTGTACTATGGCCTGTCAGTACAAACTTGAAACTGATATAAAAATTTTATTATTAATGACATACACATGAAATTTTAATAGGTTATGTATATTGACTTTAGAATAATAAAAATGAAATTAAAAATAAAAAAAATAATTTTAATTTTCAAAATTTAAATGAAATTTAAAAAACAATTAAAAAATAAAAAATTTCCACCTAGTATACACATATATAATATTTATTTGGAATGATATGAAAATATATCAGCATATATATACTCCTACACCATATACAAGCTCAAATGATGGATATTTGTCAAATTTGATCAGAGAAAATATCTTTATTAGTCAAAATGAGACCCTCATTTAATATACATGAAGACAAAATTCTACTTTGCTTTGTACCTTTAGGTCATTGAAACTATTTATTTGGGGTCCAAACAGTTAATTTATGTGTTTATGATGGGGTGACTTCCTGAGTAACACATATCTGCTTGTATAGCTATCAGTAATTGTTTATAAACATAGTTATAGGGTATTTAGTGAGAGGACAGAGATGAAGACTTTATACTAGAACCTGTTTAAGTTCTCCACAAAATCATATTAAGCTGTCAGAGAATGAAATACAGGTCAGAGGGGGTAAAATATACTTTACCCAGGTATATTTACCATTGCATGTAAGAAAACAGCAAAATGATGTAAGTTGAACACAGAATGCATTCCATTTTATTGTTCAGTTTCTTTAAGATGTGGATTGATGTAGTGCGGCATTGTGGCCCAGATGATATTGTGAGAATTCTCATGATCCATTTTTCTTTATGCATTATTAATGACTAATAATATTTGGTATCTGACACTTTAAAGATTACATAAGTAATATTCAAACAGAGTATTTGAATTTAACTTTTTACAACTGATCCTAATATGGTTACATAGCTGACATGAACAAATATGCATATATTTTGTAATGTTTGGAATCAAAAGTTGACATTGTTAGGCTGACATAGTACCTATAGTGAATCTGTAAGGCTCAGTTTTGACTGTGTGCACTTAAAATATCCCAAGATGTTATTTTCATCATGAATATGCCTCTGTAAGGTAACACATTTCAATTTAGTACTTTGACAGAGGGCGGTATTGCAGCATCAGCTGATATCTGATTCCATTGAATCATTGAATCATTGAACTTAATAACTTGGTAGCCAAGACTCTTAAAAATAGACTGAAAATGTTCAAACAGATTATTTGAATCATGTTTGCACATGTGATGTTACCAAGTACATTGCATATGT
Source organism: Potamilus streckersoni (assembly GCA_016746295.1). Classification (NCBI taxonomy): domain Eukaryota; kingdom Metazoa; phylum Mollusca; class Bivalvia; order Unionida; family Unionidae; genus Potamilus; species Potamilus streckersoni. Next base: position 78,336 of record JAEAOA010001343.1, read on the forward strand.
CCCACACATGCAAATATCCATCCTTGTTTGCAAGTTTTCGGGATGAAAATTTCACATTTAGTTGATGATATAGGATCTATTGGTACCTATAGTTGATCTGTGTGGCCACATTTTGCTATATTCACTTGCAATATCTAAAATTGTTTTTCCTTCACGAATAGGATTGCATATAGTAATAAATTTTAATTTGGTACATTGTCATTTGACTTTCCACTATACTGGTATGTATCAATGTTTGCACCAATGATCAAACCTCACCGTTCCAACATTGCCTTAAACTTTATGATACATACTCTACCTGATTAGTTATTTAACCTGTAAATGGATAAATATGCTTGTAGAAACTTCATCTATTTTTAGTATGCATTTGTCACTTTAATACATGCCCATTGCTTCACATCTTTGAGTGTTGCTCTATCAAGGTTACCTTTTTTAACCCTATTTGCAACCTTAATGTTATTTTGAAATCACCATTTCTAACACATTTTAACTTCATTTGCCTACATCTTTCTGTTGTTTTTAGAATTAAGTGAAACATGTTATATCTTTTCAGGTCTAGCCTGGTGTCTGGAACAAAGTTTTAGAGTTGTATCATTTTGGAAGCTCTCCAGTAGTCCAATGGTGATAGCAAGGTCTCATAAGGACATGTGCAGTGTGCTGCTATAAGTGACCAAGATGAGCTCATATCAGTACACTGATATACAGCATCTCAAAGACATGGCTTAGATCTTCATGACAGAGATTCACATCATTTTTCAGTAAGGTGGAACTTCCCTGAAACTGTATTTTCATATTGCATTGTTGACTTTTGTAGTTATCGGCATTAAAATGGAATGCATATTTGCTATAAAACATGGTAGTGGTCCCATCAAAACTTTAAATTTGAGTGGGATATTAGTTATACAAACAACTGCCCAAGTAACTAAAACAATAAATGTGGAACATAGCACCTGTCATTGTTTCTTTAGTATGTACACCTATATGCATCTGGATAGGCATGTTGCAATTTGCTGTCAAAATCATTGAGCTATCATGCTTCAGTACCCCTGGGATTAATATTATCAGTTGCACAGACCTAAACTACCATTTGTTTTAAAGACCATTCATTAATCAACTTTTCTGCCTTAAATTTGTCAAACTGAATGTCATAACTTGTATGAAAATTTAATTTTTGTACAAAAAAAAAGTTTTTAAAATTTATATATTTATTTAAATTTTCATCAAAATTTAATATATCAATATCTTTAATTTCAAGAATATTTTCAGACAGGCCTTGTCAAGTATTACAATTAGGTTTTTACTGCATTGAAAAATTCCTATAATTAAGGAAGATATAGCAAATTTAGTTTTGGTTTCTTAAGAACAATTGGATCCCTATAGAACACCAGCACTACACACTTTCTGATAGCTGTCACGTGTTTTGCTTGCAAGGAAATTTCAAAAGACTTTATGTATGAAGTTGAAATAGTAGTGGCATGCAAAAAAAAAAGTTTGACAAAAACATTGACCCTTTCAGGAATCAGTACACAATTAATAAAATCCGGTTCAGTACCCACGAATGTAGTCCCAGTCTATTTTTAGATCACTTTTTCCTGTCAAAGTTTGGTGGTGATACTAGAGGCAGATTTTGGCATTCTTGGTAGGGATTTAAAGGCAATTGTTTATTCTTTAAAATGTAAGCTTAGGGTGTGGTTGTCTGTGTGTATTTCGGCGACAGTGCACATTGAGTAATAAGGTCATGGTGATGTTCCGGAAGTTAACTCTGTGTTCCGTTACCTGGTGTTTTGTTTACAATTCAGCCTCTCAAAAAAATTGCAGGTCAACCCTTGACAAGAACTAAACCGTAAAGTCATCTTTGAAGGTATTTTAGATTAACATATGATTTGTATTGATTGTCACACAGTGGAAAGTTCAGTACTGAGAAACAAATGTAGAGAAAATATAGTGAAATTAATTGTGTACTATGGCCATATGCATAATGGAGGAAGGGGACGCAATTCCTTCTTTAGCATTCCTAAATGTAGTATTTGCTTCTTATGACCCTTAAATTTGGAGTACTATACAGTCTACAACTAAAATATTTCACCGTTTGTATGTATGAAATTGAAAATTACAGAGATGAAGACAGAAATAACCGCTGCGAAATGGAAAATCGATAATCATAGGTAAGCCTATAGTGAACATATACATGTATGTAACTCACACTGTACATTTAGCTTAAAGGGATATTTGTAACGGTAACGGCGACTGTTATGCTATGGGGGGGGAAACTTAAAATATTACAATATGTGTCTTAAGTTTACAGTGGAATTTACCAAACTTACAGAGATTCAGTTAATCACAGACAGACGGATACGTTTAGTTGATGAAAATGCATTGAGCAGGGGAAATCATTTAATTTACTCTGTGGATCTACCTCGCTTTATACATGTAAAGCGCTAGTCTGGTTAATCCACAGCAGTGGGGGTGGGGTGAATGCCAACAATTAAATGCCGCTTTGCAAGTAAACGAAATCGTGAAAAAAATACGTCATCAATAGGATAACAAAACTGGGCTAACCTACACGATTTATATTAAACGTTCTTAACCATATGGAAATAGAAAAGTTAGAGACTTTGGTTGAGCGTTATTGACCTTTATTTCAGCCAGTTGTATGAACCTTTGGGGGGGTAAGAGATCGGGCAACATGTTGTAGGGTTCACCCTCCCTGATGCTTAGCAGACATCGTAGCCATATGACTGAAAAATTGTTAAAGCTACGCTAATAATCTAAATCAAACACACACACACACACACACACACACACACACACACAAACACACTTGGTCGTTAGCTGTAATTCAAACACGCGTCATTAAAAAATGCGTTACATTTCCCTTTTAAAAATCTCTCTCTCTCTCTCTCTCTCTCTCTCTCTCTCTCTCTCTCTCTCTCTCTCTCTCTCTCTCTCTCTCTCTCTCTCTCGTGTGACCTTTTTTTACCCTCGACAAATTATGCCCACGTGCCCAAATTATGCACCTCGTGTAACAGTACTTCCCGTTCCAAAACGGTGTTTTACCATAAAGAACAAAAAATACTTTAATTTTACATTTTTAAGTTTAAGACACTTCTTACAATAGTTTTCAGGCTAAATCACTTTTCTTACGACGGAATCTTCGGAAAATATGGCATGTAGGTCGGATGGGGCATATCGTCAAATAACCTCAAAACAGAGACCATAATTTTAGAACTTCTTCCTTTAATACGAGATACAATATATATATATATATATATATATATATATATATATATATATATATATATATATATATATATATATATATATATATATATATACATACATACATACATACATACATACATACATACATACATACATACATACATACATACACACAGATATTTAACAGTTTTTAAAACACAACACACTATAGCAAAATTAATAACGGCGATTCCTTTCTTTTTCCCCTTTTTAAATTTTTTTTGGGGGGGGTGCTTTTAAACAAGCTTGATGGAACCACTGGGTAAATCGACCTTATAAAGGATAATAAATATGAAAATAAATTGAAAGTAGCACCTTTCGAGTCGGCTCAATTTTGAAAAATAACAGTACACATATTGCGTGTCATGTTGCGTCCTAAACAAAGCTCGCACTACGCAGGCGCTGGGGCGAATGAAAACCACATTGCAGCCTTGACCAGGTGAATCCGCAAAGAAGCATATTCAAGGTGACATGGTCGGCGTGAACCAAATATTTCTCAGTTGGCCTATCATCAACGCATGAACAATTCCTTTTCTGGATAATTTAATATTCCTCGACCTCAATGAGACTATCAGTTAGCGCAGTGGGTCAGTTCCGGTTCGCTTGAGAAATATGACATATGTCGTCTCACGTGAGCATTTTTTCATAAAACTCAAAACAAGAACCATACTAAAAAAATGCATTTGACAATCCGATATACGAGACTAAGCAGATGGTGTAACAACAATAGATCTAGATAAAAAAAACAAACCTATCTCTTTACAAAGCGCAATACGGACTTGCACTAAAGAAATGTTTATGGCAATATCAGCAATAGCAACTTTTTGTAAAAAGTATTGGCTAGCTGGAGCATCTCAGGAAATTCTCTTTATATGGGATAATAAATACGAAAAAATTATTTTAAAAAATTGCCCCATTGCATTGCTGAGTTTGTCCAGTAAAAATTATTTAAAGTACACATTTACGATCTACCCATACAGGTTCGAGCGAAAGAAAGACAACAGTTCGGCTTCCAGTAGCGAAAATGGCAGATGATAGTGCTGAATGTGACATGGTGGGCGTGAACCAAATTTGTCTTAGTTCGCCAATGTTTAATACATGACCAGTCCCTTTTCTTGATAAGCTTCTAATAGGAAACACGCCACATGTCAGATTCCATGAACTAGTCTGGATTGCCTATGACTAGGGTCGGCTTTCGGTATTCTCTGTAGACTTACTATTCAATGATGAATCTTTTGGGGCAAGTAATTCTGTCCGTTCTTTTGGTGGTTCATGTTTTTTCCCTTCCTGTAGAAGAGACAGTTAAAGACTTTCTGGTCGTCAATCTAGGTATCTCTCTCTCTCTCTCTCTCTCTCTCTCTCTCTCTCTCTCTCTCTCTCTCTCTCTCTCTCTCTCTCTCTCTCTCTCTCTCTCTCTTGAAATCTTCAAGTTGTCTAGTTACGCTAATTATCACCCATTTCAAATACGTTTGTTTAGTTTTTCTTGTGATAGTATTAAGCAGTTTAGATGCGGTGGGATAAACAGGTATATTGCATGATATATACAGACATAATTAATAATTAATTAATTAATAAGTTACCAAAACCCGTTATTTTTTTTTATCAAATGTTGTTGTCGTAAGACTTACTCAATATAATTGAGTTTCAATATTAAATTTAATTTGTAGATATTCTAGTAAACTTAACTTTTATGGAACTGATGTATTGTTTATGGGTTTGTTGCCTGGACTATGTTTTGTGGGCTTTTTGAGAGGGTGTATTTTTTTCCTGGTTTCGTACGGGGAAGGGGGTTATGACATAATATATTTTCATAAGCATCTCCCTTTAAGTCACATACCTACATCTTTAGTGTCATGAATCATATTAACAAAATGTACGAAAGAAATTCAGTCCGTACAAAATTCAAGATACTTACGATATCCCATATTACCATATGCTCGCGTTCGCAAATCTCTTGATTTGTTTTGATATTTCTAAGTAAGAATCCAATAATGCATGCAATGTAAATTGAATTTCTTTAATCCTGTCTTATTATTAATAAATCGCTATTCCTATAAATAACTCTATAGCAGATTGGGTCATTACATGGTGACAGAAAGAAAACCTGCATAAACCACAATGCAATGTCGACTCAATAACTTAATATGTCCAATACATTTCTAATTTCCCAAATTAGATGACGGGCCTCTCTTGCCATATGAGAACACCTATGTCTGTGAGCACACGTACCACGGTAAATGTATCGACGCCAACAAGTTCCTGTGTATGGGAATAACTATACCCGGCATATGTGGTAATCACACTCACTACAATGGCGCCGACAGTGGTGAACTTCCGTCCGATTTCATCTGCTGTAATAGTTGGTTGGACAATGTCGGAATCGGTGGAACCGCTGTTGGATAGTCTTAATATTAATCATGTGTAAGTTTGCTTACTCGTTATCAATATCCTTTGTCACGATCATATAGATTTGTGTTGGTTTTATGGTAGCACTCAGTCGTGCCTTTCTCATGAGCAAACAGAACACCTTTGGTTTTATGGTAACAGTCGGCCTAAGTGTAAGAAGATATCAAATACGAATACGCGTGAGAACGTGTCTGTATCATGTATCGTTACAACTTAAGAGTTTTTCCTCCTCTACATTGTCCTCGCTCTTCGGCAAAAGCTTTCGTCGACTCTACGCACCTAGTAATAATTTGTGTTGTGTGAACTGTGTGATCTTGTACGACACGGGCATTAGAGTAGGTTACTAAGTGAACTGTGTGATCTTTTACGACACAGACATTAGAGTAGGTTACTAAGTGAACTGTGATCTTGAATGATAGGCATTAGAGTAGGCTACTAAGTGAACTGAGTGATCTTGTACGACACAGGCATTAGAGTAGTAGGTTACTAAGTGAACTGAGTGATCTTGTACGACACAGGCATTAGAGTAGTAGGTTACTAAGTAAACTGAGTGATCTTGTATGACACAGGCATTAGGGTAGGTTACTAAGTGAACTGAGTGATCTTGTATGACACATGCATTAGAGTAGGTTACTAAGTGAACTGAGTGATCTTGTATGACACAGGCATTAGGGTAGGTTACTAAGTGAACTGAGTGATCTTGTATGACACATGCATTAGAGTAGGTTACTAAGTGAACTGAGTGATCTTGTATGACACAGGCATTAGAGTAGGTTACTAAGTGAACTGAGTGATCTTTTACGACACAGGCATTAGAGTAGGTTACTAAGTGAACTGAGTGATCTTGTATGACAGGCATTAGAGTAGGTTACTAAGTGAACTGAGTGATCTTGTATGACACAGGCATTAGGGTAGGTTACTAAGTGAACTGAGTGATCTTGTATGACACAGGCATTAAAGTAGGTTACTAAGTGACTGAGTGATCTTGTACGACACAGGCATTAGAGGACTAGGTTACTAAGTGAACTGAGTGATCTTGTACGACACAGGCATTAGAGTAGTAGGTTACTAAGTGAACTGAGTGATCTTGTATGACACAGGCATTAGAGTAGGTTACTAAGTGAACTGAGTGATCTTTTACGACACAGGCATTAGAGTAGGTTACTAAGTGAACTGAGTGATCTTGTATGACACAGGCATTAGAGTAGGTTACTAAGTGAACTGAGTGATCTTGTATGACACAGGCATTAGGGTAGGTTACTAAGTGAACTGAGTGATCTTGTATGACACAGGCATTAGAGTAGGTTACTAAGTGAACTGAGTGATCTTGTATGACACAGGCATTAGAGTAGGTTACTAAGTGAACTGAGTGATCTTGTATGACACAGGCATTAGAGTAGGTTACTAAGTGAACTGAGTGATCTTGTATGACACAGGCATTAGAGTAGGTTACTAAGTGAACTGAGTGATCTTGTATGACACAGGAATTAGCGTAGGTTACTAAGTGAACTGAGTGATCTTGTATGACACAGGCATTAGAGTAGGTTACTAAGTGAACTGAGTGATCTTGTATGACACAGGCATTAGAGTAGATTACTAAGTGAACTGAGTGATCTTGTATGACACAGGAATTAGAGTAGGTTACTAAGTGAACTGTGTGATCTTGTACGACGCAGGTATTAGAGTAGGTTACTAAGTGAACTGAGTGATCTTGTATGACACAGGCATTAGAGTAGGTTACTAAGTGAACTGAGTGATCTTGTATGACACAGGCATTAGAGTAGGTTACTAAGTGAACTGAGTGATCTTGTACGACACAGGCATTAGAGTAGGTTACTAAGTGAACTGAGTGATCTTGTACGACACAGGCATTAGAGTAGGTTACTAAGTGAACTGAGTGATCTTGTACGACACAGGCATTAGAGTAGGTTACTAAGTGAACTGAGTGATCTTGTATGACACAGGCATTAGAGTAGGTTACTAAGTGAACTGAGTGATCTTGTATGACACAGGCATTAGAGTAGGTTACTAAGTGAACTGAGTGATCTTGTATGACACAGGCATTAGAGTAGGTTACTAAGTGAACTGAGTGATCTTGTATGACACAGGCATTAGAGTAGGTTACTAAGTGAACTGAGTGATCTTGTATGACACAGGCATTAGAGTAGGTTACTAAGTGAACTGAGTGATCTTGTATGACACAGGCATTAGAGTAGGTTACTAAGTGAACTGAGTGATCTTGTATGACACAGGCATTAGAGTAGGCTAATAAGTGAACTGAGTGATCTTGTATGACACAGGAATTAGAGTAGGATACTAAGTGAACTGAGTGATCTTGTATGACACAGGCATTAGAGTAGGTTACTAAGTTAACTGAGTGATCTTGTACGACACAGGCATTAGAGTAGGTTACTAAGTGAACTGAGTGATCTTGTACGACACAGGCATTAGAGTAGGTTACTAAGTGAACTGAGTGATCTTGTATGACACAGGCATTAGAGTAGGTTACTAAGTGAACTGAGTGATCTTGTATGACACAGGCATTAGAGTAGGTTACTAAGTGAACTGAGTGATCTTGTATGACACAGGCATTAGAGTAGGTTACTAAGTGAACTGAGTGATCTTGTATGACACATGCATTAGAGTAGGTTACTAAGTGAACTGAGTGATCTTGTATGACACAGGAATTAGCGTAGGTTACTAAGTGAACTGAGTGATCTTGTATGACACAGGCATTAGAGTAGGTTAGTAAGTGAACTGAGTGATCTTGTATGACACAGGCATTAGAGTAGATTACTAAGTGAACTGAGTGATCTTGTATGACACAGGAATTAGAGTAGGTTACTAAGTGAACTGTGTGATCTTGTACGACGCAGGTATTAGAGTAGGTTACTAAGTGAACTGTGTGATCTTGTACGACGCAGGCATTAGAGTAGGTTACTAAGTGACTGACTGATCTTGTACGACACAGGCATTAGAGTAGGTTACTAAGTGAACTGAGCGATCTTGTACGACACAGGCATTAGAGTAGTAGGTTACTAAGTGAACTGAGTGATCTTGTATGAGACAGGCATTAGAGTAGGTTATTAAGAGAACTGAGTGATCTTGTATGACACAGGCATTAGAGTAAGTTACTAAGTTAACTGAGTGATCTTGTACGACACAGGCATTAGAGTAGTAGGTTACTAAGTGAACTGAGTGATCTTGTACGACACAGGCATTAGAGTAGGTTACTAAGTGAATTGAGTGATCTTGTATGACACAGGAATTAGAGTAGGTTACTAAGTGAACTGAGTGATCTTGTATGACACAGGCAATAGGGTAGGTTACTAAGTGAACTGAGTGATCTTGTATGACACAGGCATTAGAGTAGGTTACTAAGTGAATTGAGTGATCTTGTATGACACAGGAATTAGAGTAGGTTACTAAGTGAACTGAGTGATCTTGTACGACACAGGCATTAAAGTAGTAGGTTACTATGTGAACTGAGTGATCTTGTATGACACAGGCATTAGAGTAGGTTACTAAGTGAACTGAGTGATTTTGTATGACACAGGCATTAGAGTAGGCTACTAAGTGAACTGAGTGATCTTGTATGACACAGGAATTAGAGTAGGTTACTAAGTGAACTGAGTGATCTTGTATGACACAAGCATTAGAGTAGGTTACTAAGTGAACTGAGTAATCTTGTACGACACATGCATTAGAGTAGTAGGTTACTAAGTGAACTGAGTGATCTTGTACGACACAGGCATTAGAGTAGGTTACTAAGTGAATTGAGTGATCTTGTATGACACAGGAATTAGAGTAGGTTACTAAGTGAACTGAGTGATCTTGTATGACACAGGCATTAGAGTAGGTTACTAAGTGAACTGAGTGATCTTGTATGACACAGGCATTAGAGTAGGTTACTAAGTGAATTGAGTGATCTTGTATGACACAGGAATTAGAGTAGGTTACTAAGTGAACTGTGATCTTTACGACACTGGCATTAGAGTAGTAGGTTACTAAGTGAACTGAGTGATCTTGTATGACACAGGCATTAGAGTAGGTTACTAAGTGAACTGAGTGATCTTGTATGACACAGGCATTAGGGTAGGTTACTAAGTGAACTGAGTGATCTTGTATGACACAGGCATTAGAGTAGGTTACTAAGTGAATTGAGTGATCTTGTATGACACAGAAATTAGAGTAGGTTACTAAGTGAACTGTGATCTTGTATGACAGGCATTAGAGTAGTAGGTTACTAAGTGAACTGAGTGATCTTGTACGACACAGGCATTAGAGCAGGTTACTAATTGAATTGAGTGATCTTGTATGACACAGGAATTAGAGTAGGTTACTAAGTGAACTGAGTGATCTTGTATGACACAGGCATTAGGGTATTTTACTAAGTGAACTGAGTGATCTTGTATGACACAGGAATTAGAGTAGGTTACTAAGTGAACTGTGTGATCTTGTACGACGCAGGCATTAGGGTAGGTTACTAAGTGAACTGAGTGATCTTGTATGACACAGGCATTAGAGTAGGTTACTAAGTGAACTGAGTGATCTTGTATGACACAGGCATTAGAGTAGGTTACTAAGTGATTGAGTGATCTTGTACGACACAGGCATTAGAATAGTAGGTTACTAAGTGAACTGAGTGATCTTGTATGACACAGGCATTAGAGTAGGTTACTAAGTAAACTGTGATCTTGTATGACACAGGCATTAGAGTAGGTTACTAAGTGACTGAGTGATCTTGTACGACACAGGCATTAGAGTAGGTTACTAAGTGAACTGAGTGATCTTGTATGACACAGGCATTAGAGTAGTAGGTTACTAAGTGAACTGAGTGATCTTGTATGACACAGGCATTAGAGTAGGTTACTAAGTGAACTGAGTGATCTTGTATGACACAGGCATTAGAGTAGGTTACTAAGTGAACTGAGTGATCTTTTACGACACAGGCATTAGAGTAGGTTACTAAGTGAACTGAGTGATCTTGTACGACACAGGCATTAGAGTAGGTTACTAAGTGAACTGAGTGATCTTGTATGACACAGGAATTAGAGTAGGTTACTAAGTGAACTGTGTGATCTTGTACGACACAGGCATTAGAGTAGGTTACTAAGTGAACTGAGTGATCTTGTATGACACAGGCATTAGAGTAGGTTACTAAGTGAACTGAGTGATCTTGTATGACACAGGCATTAGAGTAGGTTACTAAGTGAACTGAGTGATCTTGTATGACACAGGAATTAGAGTAGGTTACTAAGTGAACTGAGTGATCTTGTATGACAGGCATTAGAGTAGTTTACTAAGTGAACTGAGTGATCTTTTACGACACAGGCATTAGGGTAGGTTACTAAGTGAACTGAGTGATCTTGTACGACACAGGCATTAGAGTAGGTTACTAAGTGAACTGTGATCTTGTATGACACAGGCATTAGAGTAGGCTACTAAGTGACTGAGTGATCTTGTACCACACAGGCATTAGAGTAGTAGGTTACTAATTGAACTGAGTGATCTTGTATGACACAGGCATTAGAGTAGGTTACTAAGTAAACTGTGATCTTGTTTGACACAGCCATTTGAGTAGTAGGTTACTAAGTGAACTGAGTGATCTTGTAGGACACAGGCATTAGAGCAGGTTACTAATTGAATGGAGTGATCTTGTATGACACAGGAATTAGAGTATGTTACTAAGTGAACTGAGTGATCTTGTATGACACAGGCATTAGGGTATTTTACTAGGTGAACTGAGTGATCTTGTATGACACAGGAATTAGAGTAGGTTACTAAGTGAATTGAGTGATCTTGTATGACACAGGAATTAGAGTAGGTTACTAAGTGAACTGAGTGATCTTGTATGACACAGGCATTAGGGTATTTTACTAGGTGAACTGAGTGATCTTGTATGACACAGGAATTAGAGTAGGTTACTAAGTGAATTGAGTGATCTTGTATGACACAGGAATTAGAGTAGGTTACTAAGTGAACTGAGTGATCTTGTATGACACAGGAATTAGAGTAGGTTACTAAGTGAACTGTGATCTTGTATGACAGGCATTAGAGTAGGTTACTAAGTGACTGAGTGATCCTGTACGACACAGGCATTAGAGTAGTAGGTTACTAAGTGAACTGAGTGATCTTGTATGACACAGGCATTAGGGTATTTTACTAGGTGAACTGAGTGATCTTGTATGACACAGGAATTAGAGTAGGTTACTAATTGAATGGAGTGATCTTGTATGACACAGGAATTAGAGTATGTTACTAAGTGAACTGAGTGATCTTGTATGACACAGGCATTAGGGTATTTTACTAGGTGAACTGAGTGATCTTGTATGACACAGGAATTAGAGTAGGTTACTAAGTGAATTGAGTGATCTTGTATGACACAGGAATTAGAGTAGGTTACTAAGTGAACTGAGTGATCTTGTATGACACAGGCATTAGGGTATTTTACTAGGTGAACTGAGTGATCTTGTATGACACAGGAATTAGAGTAGGTTACTAAGTGAATTGAGTGATCTTGTATGACACAGGAATTAGAGTAGGTTACTAAGTGAACTGAGTGATCTTGTATGACACAGGAATTAGAGTAGGTTACTAAGTGAACTGTGATCTTGTATGACACAGGCATTAGAGTAGGTTACTAAGTGACTGAGTGATCCTGTACGACACAGGCATTAGAGTAGTAGGTTACTAAGTGAACTGAGTGATCTTGTATGACACAGGCATTAGAGTAGGTAACTAAGTGACCGAGTGATCTTGTACGACACAGGCATTAGAGTACTAGGTTACTAAGTGAACTGAGTGATCTTGTATGACACAGGCATTAGAGTACTAGGTTACTAAGTGAACTGAGTGATCTTGTATGACACAGGCATTAGAGTAGGTTACTAAGTGAACTGAGTGATCTTGTATGACACAGGCATTAGAGTAGGTTACTAAGTGAACTGAGTGATCTTGTACGACACAGGCATTAGAGTAGGTTACTAAGTGAACTGAGTGATCTTGTACGACACAGGCATTAGAGTAGGTTACTAAGTGAACTGAGTGATTTTGTATGACACAGGAATTAGAGTAGGTGTCTAAGTGAACTGAGTGATCTTGTATGACACAGGCATTAGAGTAGGTTACTAAGTGAACTGAGTGATCTTGGATGACACAGGCATTAGAGTAGTAGGTAACTAAGTGAACTGAGTGATCTTTTACGACACAGGCATTAGAGTAGGTTACTAAGTGGACTGTGATCTTGTTCGACACAGGCATTAAAGTAGGTTACTAAGTGAACTGAGTGATCTTGTACGACACAGGCATTAGAGTATATTACTAAGTGACTGAGTGATCTTGTATGACACAGGCATTAGAGTAGGTTACTAAGTGAACTGAGTGATCTTGTACGACACAGGCATTAGAGTAGTAGGTTACTAAGTGAACTGAGTGATCTTGTATGACACAGGCATTAGAGTAGGTTACTAAGTGAACTGAGTGATCTTGTATGACACAGGCATTAGAGTAGGTTACTAAGTGAACTGAGTGATCTTGTATGACACAGGCATTAGAGTAGGTTACTAAAAGAACTGAGTGATCTTGTATGACACAGGAATTAGTGTAGGTTACTAAGTGAACTGAGTGATCTTGTATGACACAGGAATTAGAGTAGGTTACTAAGTGAACTAAGTGATCTTGTATGACACAGGCATTAGAGTAGGTTACTAAGTGACTGAGTGATCTTGTACGACGCAGGCTTTAGAGTAGGTTACTAAGTGAACTGAGTGATCTTGTACGACACAGGCATTAGAGTAGTAGGTAACTAAGTGAACTGAGTGATCTTTTACGACACAGGCATTAGAGTAGGTTACTAAGTGAACTGTGATCTTGTACGACACAGGCATTAGAGTAGGTTACTAAGTGAACTGAGTGATTTTGTACGACACAGGCATTAGAGTATATTACTAAGTGACTAAGTGATCTTGTATGACACAGGCATTAGAGTAGGTTACTAAGTGAACTGAGTGATCTTGTACAACACAGGCATTAGAGTAGTAGGTTACTAAGTGAACTGAGTGATCTTGTATGACACAGGCATTAGAGTAGGTTACTAAGTGAACTGAGTGATCTTGTATGACACAGGCATTAGAGTAGGTTACTAAGTCAAGTGAGTGATCTTGTATGACACAGGCATTAGAGTAGGTTACTAAGTGAACTGAGTGATCTTGTATGACACAGGCATTAGAATAGGTTACTAAGTGAACTGAGTGATCTTGTATGACACAAGAATTAGAGTAGGTTACTAAGTGAACTGAGTGATATTGTATGACACAGGCATTAGAGTAGGTTACTAAGTAAACTGTGATCTTGTATGACAGGTATTAGAGTAGGCTACTAAGTGAACTGAGTGATCTTGTATGACACAGGAATTAGAGTAGGTTACTAAGTGACGATTGGAGTAAAGTGCCTTGCTATGGTAGCAGATTAGGGCTTATACGATGGTAGGATTCCAAATGACACCTTTCCGGTCTAGAGTATGGCACTCAAACAGCCGAATCTTCTTCTTCCTCTTTTGTTATTTATTATTATTATTATTATTATTATTATTATTATTATTATTATTATTATTATTATTATTATCGTCGTTGTTGTTGTTGTTTTTGCTTGTTTGGATAGCACGCCAACAACTTAAAAAAGATGTCCCAATGTTTCTTTTCTTTTCATGAAAACATTAATTTCTGAAAATTGTAAAGCGCGCCGAATAGACAAAGTTAGTTGACATAATCTGAGCTGAGGGTGGGGAGTAATCAGGGCGGACGTCCTTTATTTGTTAAAATAAATAAATAAATAAAATAAATAAATGAAGCATTGTTTAAATCGACTAAAATTTAAAGGTATTGCAGAAAACTCGAGTTTTTGGAATACATTACGAGTCAACCATTTTATAGTTCCGAACCTACTATAATGACAAAGACATAAAGACCTAGCTAGCATAAAATATTTTACCAAAATCAACAATATGCGGAACACTGGTATATAATGATCGTCTGAATTCCATGTCTTAGGCTGAACCCAGCATGCTCTATGGTTGACTCTGTAGGCTTTACTATTGCCTGTGGTCCGATAAATCAAGTCCAAATCTGTATTGATACTGATGGACGATATGTAGGTGTGATTGTTGTTGTTGTTGGGCTTAACGCCATTTTTTAGCACACGATAGGCTATTCATGGCGGCCAGTATTAATGGTGGAGGAAGAAACCGGGAAATCACCGGAAAGAACCACCGACCCACGAGAAGCTACTGGCAAGCTTTCTCACATATTCACATTCGCCGAATCCTAGACTCGAACCCACGCAGACAGAGGTGAGCTGGCAGTGATCCGTAACGGACAGCGCTTTAGACCACTCGGGGCCCCGGTAGGTGTGATGTCGCCTATTTATTAAAACGTGCAATTTTGATGCATGCAAATCTTTCTGGAACACACCTGTGTAGAGTTTAGAAACTTAGCAGTATTTGGTAATAACCATATTTAGCACAAAATTTAAGATGGATAGAGGACGATGGTTTGTGCTATTCTGCGTGGATTTACAAGTCGACCAAACATAGGAATTGATCTGGAAATATTATGTACATATCACCGAAAGAACCCTTCATTAGATCTTAGCTACACGTCTGCGAAAATACCAGTAAGTGTATAAATTGTACAGCGATGTGAGCAAACAAAATTGTATACTGATTCTTGCAAGTTTTAATGACTATGTGATATCATCACCTAAATCGCCAGTCAGTATTATTATAGGTGTAGTGCTGATCTATCGGCCTACACTTTCTGCACAGGTCATTTGACCGTTGTGTCTGTCTCATTCTGAGTTAACATTACGTTGACTTTTATTTTTAAAATAAAACAGTAAGTTAAAAATAAGAGTTCTCAAATTCATGGATAAAAACTCTATATTTTCGCACTTCCCTTGAAAATAAAAACATAAAAACAACAAAGAACGTTTTTGTAACAAAAATAAAATAATCAGTTTGTTTTGGAGTGATGTTTCTTAAAAACAAAAACTAGTGTGTCATCACCAGCGCGACGTTTTTTGACATGATTCTGATCAAAATTAGTTTTCCTATAAAGTCTCTACATTTGCTTGTAAATACTAATCATTTCAGTGAGTCTAAATCCTAATAAATCATATTTTAATATAAATATCTTCAAAGATGACGTTTATGTCGTAGGCTAACCCGAATGGTTTAAAGAGGCTGGACTATAACCAAAACAACGTACAGTGTCGATACATACTAAATTTACTACCTTTTGGGGATGCAAAGATTTGTATTTATATGTAATAAATCGTGTTACCCATTATATCGGAGCCATGCATGCATGCATACATACATACATACATACATACATACATACATACATACATACATACATACATACATACATACATACAATACATACATACATACATACATACATACATACATACATACATACATACATACATACATACATACATACATACATACATACATACATACATACATACATCTCTGAATACATTCTTTTTAGTACGATTATTTTTTTTTATTTTTCATTTAATAAGTTGTTTCTTATATTATCGATAGATTTGTAAAACATGTCGATGGACTATGTATAATATGTCAACAGCTATGTAAAACGTTTGAAAAGCTTTGTGCTACCTTTTGGTAATTATGTATAAAGAATATAACACAAATATCAAAATCTAATAATCTAATTTGTTATTCCGTTCTCTATTTCCAGATGCCATATGCCACATAAAGCAATGATGTCCGTATGGTCCATATTTGTATTGAAAGTGTTCAATCCAATGGTTGAATAAATTTTATTCCGGATAATTTAATCTTAAATAGAATACCAGTTATAAGACCTTATCGCTCTTCTCCTTACTGCATTCCTATTTAATCTTACATGGCTGATCATGCAATAGTCAAATGGGACATTACAAAAGGCAGCTTCCTCAGAATTCCACTTATCTATAAGATAATTCTCTATAACCTTTAAAATTATTATTATTATTATTATTATTATTATTATTATTATTATTATTATTATTATTATTATTATTATTATTACTTTTATTATTAAAATCACAGTTGAGTCAAATTACACACAACAGAAAAATTACAAGCAAAAGATTGAGTGAACTTTGGAATTGATTTTGCTAACAAGAAGTCAGAAAACAGATTTAAATAGAAATATAAAAATATGTAATAAATACCATTTAAAACGAAATATTAAGTTTTAACTGGAAATAATTATCATTATTATGATTTAATTTAAAGTCATAATATTGTGAATTATATATATATATATATATATATATATATATATATATATATATATATATATATATATATATATATATATATATATATATATATATATATATATATATGGTGAATTTAAAATTAACCATTTTAAAAAAAATCTTTAAGTCAGTAAACAACTGATTGAGATAAATACAACAATTTTCTAAATAGTCTTCTATATCTCCCTTGAAACTCTTAATTAGTCATCTAAATAAGCAATAAAATAACAAATTTATTGACTCACTTTTTAATTGGTTTATATATCCAGTGCATGTTTTGTTGTGTAATACTCCATTATGATCAAATATGTCAAATTTGTATTCATACAACTATGCATTTAAATATTATTACTGTTCTATTATTAATAATATAGTCTTTTAAAATTTAATAATTTGCATCAGCTTTGCACTGTTGTATATATTTTTATTCATAAGTATATTCATATAAATTAATTATTATTGATAGTCTGTTGCTATTTCACTTAACCTTACATGCCTAGTCTAGTACTTTTCTATTTCACAAATACTTCTTTATAAATTTGAATTTTATTTTTTTAGTCCATATAAACTATAATTGTATATAGATTTTAAAAGTGTCATCTTTTTGAAACAACTAAAGCAGCATTAATTATGAATCATATCATTTTATTCCAGTAAATTATTAACTCATTGAGTTTCAAAAAACTTTTGCAGCTCATCTTTATCACATTGTTTATATGGAAGAAACACTGTATACATATAAAAGAACTGTATAATAGAAATACTGTATACATATAAAGGGACTGTAAAATAAAAATACTGTATACACCTAAAAGGACTGTATAATACAAATACTGTATACATATAAAGGAACTGTATAATAGAAATACTGTATACACATAAAAGGACTGTATAATAGAAATACTGTATACACATAAAGGGACTACAATACAAATACTGTATACACATAAAGGGACTGTACAATACAAATACTGTATACACATAAAGGGACTGTAAAATAGAAATACTGTATACACATAAAAGGACTGTACAATACAAATACTGTATACATATAAAGGGACTGTAAAATAGAAATACTGTATATACAAAAAGGGATTAAAAATAGAAATGTTGTATACACATAAATGGGCTGTAAAATAGAAATACTGTATACACATAAAAGGACTGTAAAATTGAAATACTGTATACACAAAAAAGGACTGTAAAATAGAAATACTGTATATACATAAAGGGACTGTATAATAGAAATACTGTATACACATAAAGGGACTAATATAGAAGTACTGTACTGTATATACATAAAGTGACTGTAAAAAAGAAATACTGTATCCACATAAAGGGAATGTAAACACATAAAGGGACTGTATACACATAATGGGACTGTAAAAAAGAAATACTGTATCCATGTAAAGGGACTGTAAAAAAGAAATACTGTATCCATGTAAAGGGACTGTGAACACATAAAGGGACTGTATACACATAATGGGACTGTAAAAAAGAAATACTGTATCCATGTAAAGGGACTGTAAAAAAGAAATACTGTATCCATGTAAAGGGACTGTAAACACATAAAGGGACTGTATAAACATAAAGGGACTGTATACAAATAAAGGGACTGTAAAAGAGAAATATTGTATCCACGTAAAGGGACTGTAAACACATAAAGGGACTGTATACACATAAAGGGACTGTATACACATAAAGAGACTGTAAAATAGAAATACTGTAGATACATAAAAGTACTGTAAATTAGAAATACTGTATATACATAAAGAGACTGTAACAATTGCTTTCCAACATTGAATCATGAGCCAGACAAGGACAAAAGAATACTTATAAATAAGAATTTTTAAAACAAATATACTTTATTATATAATAAATTGGATTCTAATAATTAATTTATTTTGTTGCTTTTGTTGTTGTAGGATTTAATGCCATTTTTCAGCACAGGATAGACTATAAATGGTGGCCAGTATTAATGGTGGAGGAAGAACACAGTGTTATGTGACAAGGGCTTGTACTCAGTAACAAAGAAAAGAGTTAATACCAACAAGCTTTGCATATTTTAACAAAACAATATATTTCACTAAACAACAATGTAAAAATTGATAAATACGACTTACAGTTTGTGAATATAATCCAAAATTTGATCCTAAGAATGAAAGCATAAGTCCTATTACTAAATTGTCCTATAAGAATCCAGGTTCACATCCTGATGACGTACGAATATGGAAGACGATGATGTCAGATGTAGTCCAAAAGTATGAATATCAACAATTCCTCACTTAAATCACAATCTTTGCTTCCGAATAATTGCAGAATAAACTTTGATAAATATCTTTCAGAATTATTTTTTATAGAAAAGTCAAATTGTTAAATTTTCAGGGGAATAAATTATTAAATCCAAAAATCAGAAAAAGAATAAACAATCCTGGCAACAAATTAAAAATAATACACCTTGCTCCTTCAAGAAGTTAAAATGACTCTGCCTGAAAAATATTAAGAATGCTTATTTAAAACCCCACTGCCTCATTTAAAGTCTCATGAGACTGGTCATGTGGTCTCTTACTACACTATTTGATCACACAGACCAATTTGTTCCCACGTAAGAACCAATCATAAAAGGTTATTTACATTACACACAGTGATCACCAAAGAAAGTATGCCCCTGTTAATGACCAATCATTTTAACTTCCTGTTGACAGTTACCAGGGTAAGACTGACTAAATAATCATTTTCACGTAATAAATCTTCATCTTGAATAAACAAATTTTGTTATAAAAAATATCTCATTACTAAAAAAAGAATTGAGAAAAATATTAATTGCAATTAAATACAATGAAACAAAATTGAAATAAAAAGAATTTTAAACTTTACACACAAGCAATTTAATCACATATACATAAAACTGGGAAAACCCCAGAAAGAACCGACCAAAGAGAAGCTACTGGCAAGCTTTTTCACATATCCACTTTGGCCAAATCCGAAACTCAAACTCAAGCAGACAGAGGTGAGATGGCAGTGATCCACAACATAGAGCGAGCATTACACCACTCAGCCATTCGGGACCCTAATTATTATAAATTTGAATGCAATAATGATAAATTGCACAGACATGCATTGACAAAAAAAGAAATAACTTTTTACTATCATGTGAATGAAAACTTTAAATATGGTTTTCAATGTTATTCCTTAAGAAAACATACTCATTTTTCTAATTAATTTAATTTTATTTTATATATAAAACTATTGATGTAATAAAGCTCAAAAAAAGTTTAATATAGTCAAATCAAAATGTATTTTATCACTGTGAATGATGGTTAGGTAAATCAAATGTATTATAAATATGGATGTTGAATTTTGTCCTGTTTTGTTATTTAAAGTGATGCAGTTTTGAATTTTATAATTATCTAATAAATTTTGGTATGTGTTCTTTTATGTTTTGATATTGTTGCAATTTATACTTATCAGCAAAATAGCCAACATATTCATTTAAAACAATTCAAGCCAATATATCCACAATCCATATTTAACAAAATACTTTTTAAAACATATATTAATATATTTGCTATCAAATGATTACACTCTGTTCTAAACTTCTCTCAATGAACACATTCACTGAGACTATATATTTCTTCATAAGATAAATGGCTATATTCAATATAAAAAAAATTAAACTTAATAATTTATAGATTTTAAAAATGGTTATTTTTTACACAAAGAAATCATCATAGATGAATTTAATGCATTCATTCCAAGCAAATTAATTTGTAATCTTCCAGATATAATGCAATTAAAAAATGAAACCAACATTTATTAAAAACTCAAGTCAAGGTGTTAGCAAAACATGCTAAATTTGCATCCGATGCTGAATAATGAGAAACCAAATGGGAAATGAGGGGGTGCCTAACAGCTCTCTAAATTAGCTAAGTTTATGGAAAGAGGTCAAAAAGGGATCCAAAACTTCTATTTAATTATTTTATCAAGCAACCAGGGAAACTAGACTATATAGACAAACAAAAAGCCAAAAAATGTTAGCAAAGATAACAAGATTGGCAGGTAAGTTAACTAGGCAAGCAATTTAAAGTTAAGGCAGCCAGCTAGCTAGGACTGCCAAGGAGGATAAAAACAGGTGTATATTGTAAATATCTCACTTTTGACATCATGGAAAACCCAATACTAGCCCAAACAGCTAATAGCTGCTAGCTTAATTGTGGATAGATATAGAACAACCTGTAAGAAAGTCTTAGAGGAGAAATGCTATACTAGTCAACCTTACAAAAAAAAAATTTGTGTAAGATTAATGATATCAAACACACTACAGAAAATATTGGTCTGTGTATAAAAGCCTTATTTCTAAAAAATATTTTTCACCAATATTACATGCAGATGTAAAGAAAAAAACATGCTTAGGACTGAGTGACCTGATAATACATGTCTACACACATGTAAATTCCAATTTTAATTTTTGTCAGTCATTCTCTAATTAGCATTTGGCCCAGGTTACAAGTAACTCGTACCAGATGAGTATGATGGCACATGAGACTGCCATTGGTCTTTGCAAGGTGTTGTGTTGACAAGAAACTGTTGAAGATGCTGCAGATTTAAGGATAATAAACTCAAGAAAAATATATAAACAGTCTAAAAAGTACCCCATGTCATCAACCAAACCCATCTTGATTCCTTGAGCAAAATCAATTTGGTAAACAAAACAAACTTGCCAGTTTCATTTTGCCAATAAATAACTGGCATTTTTGACAAGATAAATGTAGAGTGAACTATTTCACACTTACGGCCTATCCATAACGTCTCTGATGATGCCATGGTGTGTATAAAAAGAAAGTAAAATATCATTTTTGCCATGCAGCAATATGTTTGAAAATATATCATGGGATGCAGGGTATAAGTCTCATGTTTCATTCTATGATCAAACACATTTATGTACAATGCACAGCAAGATTTATCAAATTTTTTGACAGTTTCTGCTTTTCCTCATGCAACCAATTCACTGCATCATCTATCACAACCCAAGTGTTTGCCATGTGTGATACAGTATACATCTCATTTTTCTCTCCTGGATATTTGTTGCACCGTATTCCTCAAGGATAAGCTCTTCTTTAGAGATAATTTAATACAACTGCATAGTAGATATGTATTTCTTAATTAAGTTCAGGGCCTTACAATGTATATTCTCACCGAAATAACCTGAAATACAAAACAGGCCCAGAGTCAAGAAAGCATAAAATGTAAGTCATGATGTTTCAAAATTATCAAATTGATAGAGATAAATGCCTTTAAGTTTCAGGACTCATCTATGAATACAAAATCTCAGCCAAACACTAAATTAATCTTAACACTTTAATACAAACTTTCCCCTAAAACTGTCAGCAAATCATTTATAAGAAAAATTTAAACTTGATGACTTTAACTGACGGAATTATACAAAGAGTAAATAAAGAATTCAAGATCTGACCATTTCTTCCTTTCAACTGCTAATTGCTAAATCCTTCTGTGAAATTCTTTAGTGATAACAAGATTTGTAAATTATCTGCTGTGGTGAACATAAAGGATGTCAGAGTGGCCCTTATTTCATTTAGGACCACAACACATCTGATGGATACCCCATACTAATACTGCTGTCTCTTTAGGAGGACATGGTTTTTAAGATGGGTGCTGTGGTGGCCATATTGAATATCAGATTAGGTCCTTGTCCATTTTGTACCCACTTGACACAGTAAGTAGTGAAAGCAGAATGTCAATAATGATCAGCCATTTTGGAGAAGTAGTAATAACAATACTAGTAACAATACTAGTTAAAAGGCTATTGTGACAGCAATAATAGAAATCGCACTGGCACCATCTTGATTTACAATCAAAGAGACATTATAAAATGGCTTTAATAAAAACCTCATCATCATTTAACAAGAGGAATAACAAATGATTTTTAAAATGGCCACTGTGTCAGGCATAATGAATGGTACGATTAGGACGTGTCAGGCATACTGAATGGTACCAATAGGACGTGTCAGGCATACTGAATGGTACCATTAGGACTAAACATCATTAACTCCATGTTGATACCACCATCCAATTAGAAATAGAGCAATATTTTCAATATTGCCACTGTGGTGGTCATATAGAAACTCATTCTGGACCTACTAGACATTCATATAGAGCCTCATTCCGGACCTACAAGACATTCATATAGAACATCACTCAGGACCTACTAGACATTTTAATAGAACATCATTCAGGATCTACTAGACATTTTAATAGAACATCATTCAGGACCTACTTGACATTTTAATAGAACATCATTCAGGACCTACAAGACATTTTAATAGAACATCATTCAGGACCTACTAGACATTTTAACAGAACATCATACAGGACCTACTAGACATTTTAATAGAACATCATTCAAGACCTACTAGACATTTTAATAGAACATCATTCAAGACCTACTAGACATTTTAATAGAACATCATTCAGGACCTACTAGACACTTTAATAGAACATCATTCAAGACCTACTAGATATTTTAAAAGTACATCATTTAGGACCTACTAGACATTTTAATAGAACATCATTCAGGACCTACTAGACATTTTAATAGAACATCATTCAGGACCTACTAGACATTTTAATAGAACATCATTCAGGACCTACTAGACATTTTAATAGAACATCACACAGGACCTACTAACCATTTTAAAAGAACATCATTCAAGACCTACTAGACATTTTAATAGAACATCATTCACGACCTACTAGACATTTTAATAGAACATCATTCAAGACCTACTAGACATTTTAATAGAACATCATTCAAGACCTACTAGACATTTTAATAGAACATCATTCAGGACCTAATAGACATTTTAATAGAACATCATTCAAGACCTACTAGACATTAGAAAAGTACATCATTTAGGATCTACTAGTCATTTTAATAGAACATCATTCAGTACCTACTAGACATTTTAATACAACATCATTCAGGACCTACCAGACATTTTAATAGAACATCATTCAGGACCTACTAGACATTTTAATAGAACATCATTCAAGACCTACTAGACATTTTAATAGAACATCATTCAAGACCTACTAGACATTTTAATAGAACATCCTTCAGGACCTACTAGACATTTTAATAGAACATCACTCAGGACCTACTAGACATTTTAAAAGAACATCATTCAGGATCTAATTGACATTTTAATAGAACATCATTCAGGACCTAATAGACATTTTAATAGAACATCATTCAGGACCTACTAAACATTTTAATAGAATATCATTCAGGACCTACTAGACATTTTAATAGAACATCATTCAGGACGTACTAGATATTTTAATAGAACATCATTCAAAACCTACTACACATTTTAAAAGTACATCATTCAGGACCTACTAAACATTTTAAAAGAACATCATTCAGGACCTACTAGACATTTTAATAGAATATCATCAAAGACCTACTAGACATTTTAATAGAACATCATTCAGGACCTACTAGACATTTTAATAGAAAATCATTCAGGACCTACTAGACATTTTAATAGAACATCATTCAAGACCGACTAGACATTTTAATAGAACATCATTCAGGACCTACTAGACATTTTAATAGAACATCATTCAGGACCTACTAGACACTTTAATAGAACATCATTCAAGACCTACTAGATATTTTAAAAGTACATCATTTAGGACCTACTAGACATTTTAATAGAACATCATTCAGGACCTACTAGACATTTTAATAGAACATCATTCAGGACCTACTAGACATTTTAATAGAACATCACACAGGACCTACTAACCATTTTAAAAGAACATCATTCAGGACCTACCAGACATTTTAATAGAACATCATTCAGGACCTACTAGACATTTTAATAGAACATCATTCAAGACCTACTAGACATTATAATAGAACATCATTCAAGACCTACTAGACATTTTAATAGAACATCATTCAGGACCTAATAGACATTTTAATAGAACATCATTCAAGACCTACTAGACATTTTAAAAGTACATAATTTAGGACCTACTAGACATTTTAATAGAACATCATTCTGGACCTACTAGACATTTTAATACAACATCATTCAGGACCTACCAGACATTTTAATAGAACATCATTCAGGACCTACTAGACATTTTAATATAACATCATTTAAGACCTACTAGACATTTTAATAGAACATCATTCAAGACCTACCAGACATTTTAATAGAACATCATTCAGGACCTACTAGACATTTTAATAGAACATCATTCAGGACCTACTAGACATTTTAAAAGAACATCATTCAGGATCTAATTGACATTTTAATAGAACAACATTCAGGACCTAATAGACATTTTAATAGAATATCATTCAGGACCTACTAGACATTTTAATAGAACATTCAGGACCTAATAGACATTTTAATAGAACATCATTCAGGACAAACTAGACATTTTAATAGAACATCATTCAAGACCTACTAAACATTTTAAAAGTACACCATTCAGGACCTACTAGACATTTAAAAAAAACATCATTCAGGACCAACTAGACATTTTAATAGAACATCATTCAAGACCTACTAGACATTTTAATAGAACATCATTCAGGACCTACTAGACATTTTAATAGAACATCATTCAGGACCTACTAGACATTTTAATAGAACATCATTCAGGACCTACTAGACATTTTAATAGAACATCATTCAGGACCTACTAGACATTTTAATAGAACATCATTCAAGACCTACTAGACATTTTAATAGAACATCATTGAGGACCTACTAGACATTTTAATAGAATATCACTCAGGACCCACTAGACATTTTAATAGAACATCATTCAGGACCTACTAAACATTTTAATAGAATATCATTCAGGACCTACTAGACATTTTAATAGAACATCATTCAGGACGTACTAGACATTTTAATAGAACATCATTCAAAACCTACTACACATTTTAAAAGTACATCATTCAGGACCTACTAAACATTTTAAAAGAACATCATTCAGGACCTACTAGACATTTTAATAGAATATCATCAAAGACCTACTAGACATTTTAATAGAACATCATTCAGGACCTACTAGACATTTTAATAGAAAATCATTCAGGACCTACTAGACATTTTAATAGAACATCATTCAGGACCTACTAGACATTTTAATAGAACATCACTCAGGACCTACTAGACATTTTAATAGAACATCACTCAGGACCTACTAGACATTTTAATAGAACATCACTCACGACCTAATAGACATTTTAATAGAACATCACTCAGGACCTAATAGACATTTTATTACAACATCACTCAGGACCTACTAGACATTTTAATAGATCATTCAGGACCTACTAGACATTTTAATACAACATCATTCAGGACCTACTAGACATTTTAATAGAACATCATTTTAATAGAACATCATTTAGGACCTACAAGACATTTTAATAGAACATCACTGACGACCTAGTAGACATTTTAATAGAACAATATTCACGACCTACTAGACATTTTAATAGAACATCATTCAGGACCTACTAGACATTTTAATAAAACATCATTCAGTACCTACTAGATATTTTAATGGAACAGTATTCAGGACCTACTAGACATTTTAAAAAACATCATTCAGGACCAAATAGACATTTTAATAGAACATCACACAAAACCTACTAGACATTTTAATAGAACATCACTCAGGACCTACTAGACATTTTAATAGAACATCATTCAGGACCTACTAACCATTTTAATAGAACTTCATTCAGAACCTACTAGACATTTTAATAGAACATCATTCAGGACCTACTAGACATTTTAATAGAACATCACTCAGGACCTACCAGACATTTATTAGAACATCATTTAGGACCTACTAGACATTTTAATAGAACATCATTCACAACCTACTAGACATTTTAATAGAACAGTATTCACGACCTACTAGACATTTTAATAGAACATCATTCAGGACCTACTAGACATTTTAAAAGAACATCATTCAGTACCTACTAGACATTTTAATGGAACAGTATTCAGGACCTACTAGATATTTTAATAAAACATCATTCAGGACCTAATACACATTTTAAAAGAACATCACACAGGACCTACTAGACATTTTAATAGAACATAATTCAAAACATACTAGACATTTTAATAGAACATCATTCATGACCTACTAGACATTTTAATAGAACTTCATTCAGAACCTACTAGACATTTTAATAGAACATCATTCAGGACCTACTAGACATTTTAATGGAACATCACTCAAGACCTACTAGACAAAATATTTTAATAGAACATCACTCAGGACCTACTAGATATTTTAATAGAACATTCAGGACCTACTAGACATTTTAATAGAACATCATTCAGGACCTACCTGACATTTTAAAAAAACATCATTCAGGACCTACTAGACATTTTAAAAGAACATCATTCAGGACCTACTAGACATTTTAATAGAACATCATTCAGGACCTACTAGATATTTTAATAGAACATCATTCAGGACCTACTAGACATTTGAATAGAACATCATTCAGGACCTACTAGACATTTTAATAGAACATCATTCAGGGTCAACTAGACATTTTAATAGAACAGTATTCAGGACCTACTAGACATTTTAATAGAACACCATTCAGGACCTACTAGACATTTTAATAGATCATCATTCAGGACACACTAGACATTTTAATAGAACATCATTCAGGACCTACTAGACATTTTATTAGAACATCATTCAGGACCTACTAGACATTTTAATAGAACATCATTCAGGACCAACTAGACATTTTAATAGAACATCATTCAGGACCTATTAGACATTTTAATAGAACATTATTCAGGACCTACTAGACATTTTAATAGAACACCATTCAGGACCTACTAGACATTTTAATAGAACATCATTCAGGACATATTAGACATTTTAATAGAACATCATTCAGGACCTACTAGACATTTTAATAGAACATCATTCAGGACCTACTAGACATTTTAATAGAACATCATTCAGGACCAACTAGACATTTTAATAGAACATCATTCAAGACCTACTAGACATTTTAATATAACATCATTCAGGACCTACTAAACATTTTAATAGAACATCATTCAGGACCTACTAGACATTTTAATAGAACATCACTCAGGACCTACTAGACATTTTAATAAAACATCATTCAGGACCTACTAGACATTTTAATAGAACATCATTCAGGACCTACCAGACATTTTAATAGAACATCATTCAGGACCTACTAGACATTTTAATAGAACATCATTCAGGACCTACTAGACATTTTAATAGAACATCATTCAGGACCAACTAGACATTTTAATAGAACATCATTCAGGACCTATTAGACATTTTAATAGAACATTATTCAGGACCTACTAGACATTTTAATAGAACACCATTCAGGACCTACTAGACATTTTAATAGAACATCATTCAGGACATATTAGACATTTTAATAGAACATCATTCAGGACCTACTAGACATTTTAATAGATCATCATTCAGGACCTACTAGACATTTTAATAGAACATCATTCAGGACCAACTAGACATTTTAATAGAACATCATTCAAGACCTACTAGACATTTTAATATAACATAATTCAGGACCTACTAAACATTTTAATAGAACATCATTCAGGACCTACTAGACATTTTAATAGAACATCACTCAGGACCTACTAGACATTTTAATAAAACATCATTCAGGACCTACTAGACATTTTAATAGAACATCATTCAGGACCTACCAGACATTTTAATAGAACATCATTCAGGACCTACTAGACATTTTAATAGAACATCATTCAGGACCTACTAGACATTTTAATATAACATCATTCAGGACCTACTAGACATTTTAATAGAACATCATTCAGGACCAACTAAACATTTTAATAGAACATCATTCAGGACCTACTAGACATTTTAATAGAACATCATTCAGGACCTCCTAGACATTTAATAAGTTTTCTGTTGAAAACAAGTATTGGCAATATTAACTTTCATTTAGAAGAACCAGTATTACGTGGCACTCTAAAGTTTCATATTTTGCATAGGATTAGAATTTTAAAGAAAAAGAATTTCCCTGGGTTTCCTCACTATTGATACTGGCTATTTATAATAGGTCTTGTGTATTTCAGGTATTGTTCAAAGAACCTTTAATTCCCTTTTATTTTGGTGCATGATTGATGGGTGTAATATGGGTTACAGAGTATACAGTTTGGCCTTACTTCCGATGTGCACCTTTCAAAAAAGTGTTAGCTCCACTTGGTCATTTTCACTTCCTGAACTTCAGAGGTAAATTGTAAAAAAAGGGCTGATAACTTTTTTTTACATTTTATGTATTTGGTAATTCATTCATTGCACTTTCAGAAAGCTGGTATTGTTTAGTCTGGAAAACTTCATTTTCCATTTTAATAGCTGCTAAGGATAGTGTGCTTTAGACAAATTCAGGCTGAGTTTTGGAGCACAAGGGAGCAATCATTTTAGTTATCAGTGTGCAACAATCATATGCAATTTCCACAAGTACAATATCCAAAATAAATGTCAGCTGTTGTTGTTGTTGTTAGGCTTAACGCCATTTTTCAGCACATGATAGGCTATTCATGGCGGCCAGTATTATTGGTGGAGGAAGAAACCGGGAAATCACCGGAAAGAACCACTGACCCACGAGAAGCTACTGGCAAGCTTTCTCACATATCCACATTCGCCGAATCTTAGACTCGAACCCACGCAGACAGAGGTGAGATGGCAGTGATCCGTAACGGACAGCGCTTTAGACCACTCGGCCACTCGGGGTCCCTAAATGTCAGCTACATTACATCATAGTAGCATTAGAGGTATGCCAATATTCTCTCCACTGTGCATGTTTTAAATGCAAACAACTTCACGTTACATATATCACTCTTTAAAAATTACATAACTCATGAATGCCCCCAATAGCAAGGTTTTTAGGATCCCCACTTGAGCAGCCATATTACCTATCCTTTAGGACCAGCTTGACATCATAAGAAATCTTTTAGTGAAACCCTTATTGTCATATGACCATCAATTCTGGACAAGTGATGATAGGATTTTCAGATGCAAGCAATGAAATCATATCCACTCATCATATGTTCCATTTGAGTAGATGGATAGTGTTTCTAAGGAATCTATATGGAAATGCATTAGAGACATATGATTTTCAAAATATGCATATTAAAAAAATCTCATGAATTACATCGTCACAACAATCATCTAGACAGCTTCACATTGGCAGCATGAATTGAACCAATCTATTAGGATCTGACTTTTGAGAGTGAGAAAGCTCAGCAGAATTCATTGGACCAATATTTATGTTACTGCTCAGACACCTATTGCCCATGGCTGTTTGAACCTAAAATTCTGTGAATCAAGTATACTCACAAATATTACGAACAAAATGTAACTGATAAAAAGATCATATATGAAAATGTTTATTCCATATTGGCCAAAGCTAATAAGCATTCACATAATAACGTGTGAGGAAATGTGAGATTGACGTGACACAGTGTACCATGTGACATGTATGATCAAGCAATAAATGAAACTGCCATTCGGCACATAAAATTGTTCAATGCACTATAGCAAGATTGCTGAATATAAAGCTTGCAGAACATTACAAATCAAACACAACCTCTTTCAATGTATTCATTCTTATATTCAAAACAAGAACTTTGCTTGCCTGAAATGTATTTGATCTTTTCTCATATGTTGGACTAGTGGATTTATCAAGTTCTGAAATTTTGTCATTCAGGGGTTCTATCTCAATTAATTTTGTCAAAACAATTATGAAACTCAAAATTAACCAAGAATGTTCTTCAGAAGAAATTGTGCTGAAACAAAATTGGTAATGGATTAATGATTTTATTTGTCCTCCACAGAATATGGCAGTGTCAAAAAAAATAAGTGAAACGTTAATACAGTTTGTAACTGTAATGCACATTTCTAAACATATGGTACCTGTTACACAGTTATCTTCGTAACTTCTTTATTACCCATCCAACTGCACTAAATGGACTCAGAAGAATCTTCTTTGTAAACCTAACTGCTTTTCCTAAGAGAGTCTTCTCCCTTGTTTGTACATCCATGTCAGCCCAGAGACCAATTTTCTTCTGTATTGCATGGCTCTCTGCCTGAATAAGTTCATCCAGCAGTGAAGATTGATAAACATTGGTGCTCAATGAAAATTTAGTCTTCAGGTCTTCATAACTTGATATCTTACACAATCCAAGTTTTACAAGTTCCAGGTTGATGCTTTTATTCAAAAGAAAGTTCTGGCAAAGAAAACAAGGAAATTTAGCATCTGTATAAAGGA
This sequence comes from Potamilus streckersoni, assembly GCA_016746295.1. Lineage (NCBI taxonomy): Eukaryota > Metazoa > Mollusca > Bivalvia > Unionida > Unionidae > Potamilus > Potamilus streckersoni. The sequence goes on from JAEAOA010001343.1 coordinate 109,741, forward strand.
AAGTGGAATTTAAAGTTTAAATTTGTTTGTATAAAGTAAGTTTTTGCAAGGACTTAGCTAAAATTGCATTTTTTCTACAAAATTTCAAACTATTTGTACATGGACCACTCCAGTGATCTAAGTGGTTACAGCATCCACTTTGGAAATGGGAGGTCATAGGTTCAAACCCTTGCCAAGCCATACCAAAGACTTATAATAAAAATGATACTATCTCCTACCTCGCTATACACTCAGCACTAAAAGGTTAGTGTTAGAACTGGTCAGCCTGTTGTCAGGGTGACACATGATTCTACATGTTTGTGGCATGATACCCCAGTGCTAGACATCACTATAAACTGCCACACTGCAGATATCATAACAATTTGACAAAAATGTTTTAAATTTATGTTAAAAACCACACACAGACCAATTTTGTAGGAAATCCAAAATATTATTCATTAGTTAAATGACTGCGTGACAAATTGATTATATCAGAAAGCAATGTGTGAGTGTTGGCGGCTTTCTTATTTTGGGGGTTCTTTTTATATAAATCATTGTCCAATAATTTGAATAATCTTTAGTAGTGAGATTAATTTTGAAGATTAATAATTAGTGAAATTAACACATTATAAATTCAGATGAGAATATTCTCTTTCAGTTGTGCAAACATTGGAAACAGAATGCACTGAATAGATTGAAGATAAATGGAGACAATACACTGGCCTTACTGTATGTAGTTCAATAATAATATGATTAACACTAATCAGCTTTTTAATGAGCTGGATTTCTATCAAAACTAAGCTACTGGAATGCTTTTTTTTTTTGAACAATGGATTTCTATCAAAACTAAGCTACCGGTATGCTATTATGGAATGATAAATTTCTATTAAAACTAAGCTACCGGTATGCTATTTTTGGAACAATGGATTTCTATCAAAACTAAGCTACCAGTATAGTATACTATTTTTGGAACAATGGATTTCTATCAAAACTAAGCTAACTGTATGCTATTTTTTGAACAATGGATTTCTATCAAAACTAAGCTAACTGTATGCTATTTTTGGAACAATGGATTTCTATCAAAACTAAGCTACCAGTATGCTTTTTTTTGAACAATGGATTTCTATCAAAACTAAGCTAACTGTATGCTATTTTTGGAACAATGGATTTCTATCAAAACTAAGCTACCAGTATGCTTTTTTTTGAACAATGGATTTCTATCAAAACTAAGCTAACTGTATGCTATTTTTGGAACAATGGATTTCTATCAAAACTAAGCTAACCATATGCTATTTTTGGAACAATGGATTTCTATCAAAACTAAGCTACCGGTATGCTTTTATTGGAACAATGGATTTCTATCAAAACTAAGCTACCAGTATGCTTTTTTTAAACAAAACTTTGCACTTCTTCACAAAAAAGTCAAGGAAATTAGTGTATTGGAGTCAAACTACAATTTCATACATGATCTTTTTCACAAAATGATATTTATCTTTTACACATTAACTTTTAAACTTTGAAACAAAGAAATCTACAAATCCTAATGATCCCCACCAGACATTGCATTCAAATTCATATCTAACCTAAAAATGATGATAAACTTTTTAAACATTATTTTTCATACACTGAAAAATATTTTTTCATGTACAAAAACATATTTAAAATGCTGGGACACATGTCATAATTGTATTAGATGGGGACTTGTATTATAATAGAGTGTGCTATGATGGGGGCACTGTAAAGGTATTTCCAATTTGTATTATAATAGAGTGTGCTATGATGGAATCACACTGTAAAGGTATTTCCAGTTTGTATTATAATAGAGTGTGCTATGATGGGGGCACTGTAAAGGTATTTCCAATTTGTATTATAATAGAGTGTGCTAAAATGGAATCACACTGAAAAGGTATTTCCAGTTTGTATTAAAATAGAGTATGCTATGATGGGGTCACACTGTAAAGGTATTTCCAGTTTGTATTATAATAGAGTGTGCTATGATGGGGTCACACTGTAAATGTATTTCCAGTTTGTATTATAATAGAGTGTGCTTTGATGGGGTCACACTGTAAAGGTATTTCCAGTTTGTATTATAATAGAGTGTGCTATGATGGGGTCACACTGTAAAGGTATTTTCAGTTTGTATTATAATAGAGTGTGCTATGATGGGGTCACACTGTAAACATATTTCCAGTTTGTATTATAATAGAGTGTGCTATGATGGGGTCACACTTTAAACATATTTCCAGTTTGTATTATAATAGTGTGTGCTATGATGGAGTCACACTGTAAAGGTATTTCCAGTTTGTATTATAATAGAGTGTGCTATGATGGGGTCACACTGTAAAGGTATTTCCAGTTTGTATTATAATAGAGTGCTATGATGGGGTGACACTGTAAAGGTATTTCCAGTTTGTATTATAATAGTGTGTGCTATGATGAGGTCACACTGTAAACATATTTCCAGTTTGTATTAAAATAGAGTGTGCTATGATGGGGTCACACTGTAAAGGTATTTCCAGTTTGTATTATAATAGAGTGTGCTATGATGGGGTCACACTTTAAACATATTTCCAGTTTGTATTATAATAGTGTGTGCTATGATGGAGTCACACTGTAAAGGTATTTCCAGTTTGTATTATAATAGAGTGTGCTATGATGGGGTCACACTGTAAAGATATTTCCAGTTTGTATTATAATAGAGTGCTATGATGGGGTGACACTGTAAAGGTATTTCCAGTTTGTATTATAATAGGGTGTGCTATGATGGGGTCACACTGTAAAGGTATTTCCAGTTTGTATTAAAATAGAGTGTGCTATGATGGTGTCACACTGTAAACATATTTCCAGTTTGTATTAAAATAGAGTGTGCTATGATGGGGTCACACTGTAAACATATTTCCAGTTTGTATTATAGTAGAGTGTGCTATGATGGGGTCACACTGTAAAGGTATTTCCAGTTTGTATTATAATAGTGTGTGCTATGATGGGGTCACACTGTAAATGTATTTCCAGTTTGTATTATAATAGAGTGTGCTATGATGGGGTCACACTGTAAACATATTTCCAGTTTGTATTATAATAGAGTGTGCTATTATGGGGTCACACTGTAAACAAATTTCCATTTTGTATTATAATAGAGTGCTATGATGGGTTCACACTGTAAAGGTATTTCCAGTTTGTATTATAATAGAGTGTGCTATGATGGGGTCACACTGTAAACAAATTTCCATTTTGTATTATAATAGAGTGCTATGATGGGGTCACACTGTAAAGGTATTTCCAGTTTGTATTATAATAGATTGTGCTATGATGGTGTCACACTGTAAAGGTATTTCTAGTTTGTATTAAAATAGAGTGTGCAATGATGGGGTCACACTGTAAACATATTTCCAGTTTGTATTATAGTAGAGTGTGCTATGATGGGGTCACACTGTAAAGGTATTTCCAGTTTGTATTATAATAGTGTGTGCTATGATGGGGTCACACTGTAAAGGTATTTCCAGTTTGTATTATAATAGAGTGTGCTATGATGGGGTGACACTGTAAAGGTATTTCCAGTTTGTATTATAATAGAGTGTGCTATGATGGGGTCATACTGTAAACGTATTTCCAGTTTGTATTATAATAGAGTGTGCTATGATGGGGTCACACTGTAAAGGTATTTCCAGTTTGCATTTTAATTGAGTGTTCTATGATGGGGTCACACTGTAAACATATTTCCAGTTTGTATTATAATAGAGTGTGCTATGATGGGGTCACACTGTAAACATATTTCCAGTTTGTATTATAATAGTGTGCTATGATGGGGTCACACTAAACATATTTCCAGTTTGTTTTATAATAGAGTGTGCTATGATGGGGTCACACTGTAAAGGTATTTCCAGTTTGTATTATAATAGTGTGCTATGATGGGGTCACACTGTAAAGGTATTTCCAGTTTGTTTTATAATAGAGTGTGCTATGATGGGGTCACACTGTAAAGGTATTTCCAGTTTGTATTATAATAGAGTGTGCTATGATGGGGTCACACTGTAAAGGTATTTCCAGTTTGTATTTCAAAAGAGTGTGCTATGATGGGGTCACACTGTAAACATATTTCCAGTTTGTATTATAATAGAGTGTGCTATGATGGGGTCACACTGTAAATGTATTTTCAATTTGTATTATAATTCATTGTGCTATGATGGGTTCACACTGTAAACGTATTTCCAGTTTGTATTATAATAGAGTGTGCAATGATGGGGTCACACTGTAAACATATTTCCAGTTTGTATTATAATAGAGTTTGCTATGATGGGGTCACACTGTAAATGTATTTCCAATTTGTATTATAATAGAGTGTGCTATGATGGGGTCACACTGTAAACATATTTCCAGTTTGTATTATAATAGAGTGTGCTATGATGGGGTCACACTGTAAATGTATTTCCAATTTGTATTATAATAGAGTGTGCTATGATGGGGTCACACTGTAAATGTATTTCCAGTTTGTATTTATTATAATAGAGTGTGCTAAGATGGAGTCACACTGTAAATGTATTTTCAGTCAAATTACAGAGCACAAAGTTGCACAGTGCTGTAAGATGAAATGAGTTTATTTACATACAGCAACCAAAAAACAAGATTATCAAAGTTTACCAGTATTAATGAAATTTTGAACAAGCCTAGTAAAAATTTAGAAGGAAAGATTGCAATGCAGACAGCTTAAGTGCCTTTTGAGACTGACCTGGAAAAGAATTATTTTCTTTGGTTCCTCAATAAAACATTCACTCCCTCCAAGAAAATGAATATGAAACAAAATAAGTATGCATTATAATATGATAATGTACATTCTACTTAAAATAGCTACCAGTCTTTTAAACATGTTTTAGTATACACTGATATTAATAAGAAAATGTAAAATTAAATGTACATAAAAATGACAGTCACAAAAAAAGCAAACAAATGGAACTGGATTTTGTTATTTTCTTTAATTTGGCAATGCATTTTTAAAAATACATGTATAAATTCTCAAACACATAACTCTTTGAATTTCTAACTTTATAGCTATGAAAAATTTAAACTTTTTCAATAGTAAAACTTTTGAAAAAAAAAATTGTTAGTACATTTAATTATGACTTTTAAGACTGAACTGAATATTAAAAAATAAAGCATACAAAAAAATTGCATGAAATACAATATAGTTACAAAAAAAAATGGATAAAAGTTTATATAAGCTTAACTGAACTTTTGCCATAGTAATAACAGTTTATTAAACAATGCCATTAGTCTACATCCTGGAATTTAATATTACGACCACTTATTTTATCTGACATCTTTGAAAAATGTTTAATTCAAGGTGCTTTATTAAAGAGAATATTATTCTGATTCCATAAACTTCTACAAACCATAAATCATAATCCATCTTTGCCTAGTAGATAATGGCAAAGCATTGCCAAAGTTGAATATTACCCATAATCCATCTTTGCCTAGTAGGAAATGGGCAAAGCATTGCCAAAGTTGAATATTACCCATACATATACTTGAAAGGTAAGAATACATATCGCAAAGCTAAAGGATCTAAATCTGTTGGACTGAAAGGCACAAATATCACAAGACAAGGATCTGAATCAACTGATCTGTATATTATGCACAGTACAAGACCAAAGGATCTGAAGGCTATAATGCACAGATATCACAGGAATAGGAGCTGTATATTATGCTACAAGACTAAAGGGTAGGAACCAGCTAGATCATCTGCCACAAGGACTAAGGGATCTGAACCAGACTGACTGGGCATGGGCAATTCGTCCAGAGTACGGGCTAGATAAAAGCAATTTTTAAAGCCCCACACTACAATGTAAGTTAACGGATAAGACCAGGTCATCAGCCAGATTCATCCTGTATTTTTCCTACCCCTGAAACAAAGCATCTGTCACATATACCATACATATTCACTTTTAAGTCTACCTCTTTTACCAAAACGTTGATTCATGTAGAGTAAGGGTCAACATACAAAACAATTATAGGGTAATGTTATAAACTTGAAATATTTACAGTACAGGTAAATTTTTTGAATTCAAATATATTTTATGTTTTTATGTCAGTAACAGCATTCAGAAATGAGTATATGCTATGTACTATCACGACAGTTCATTTCACAGTATCTATATCAACATTTATTTGGATTTTAAAATATTGTTGGCAAATTAAATACTACCCACCACAAGGTGAAATCTGCATCAATGTTGTTTAACATGGGTCTTTACATGCAAATATATATTGCTTCTTTTTTGTGCAAGTCCTAACAATTTGTATTTGTATTAATACCTGTGTTTTGCTGTATAAACAGTGTTTGATGCAATAAAATGTTTGATTTATGTTGTATTTTCTATTTAAATCAATTATATTTTTTTATTACCACGTTTTCTGCCACTGCAAATGACCCAATAAACCCATGGCGTGTAAATGCAGAACACGATTTCATGTTGACAATCCATTGGATTATAATAGAGTGTGCTATGATGGGGTCACACTGCAAATGACCCAATAAACCCATGTCCTGTAAATGCAGAACATGCTTTCATGTTGACAATCCATTGGATTGGGATGCAAATTTAGTACATGTAGAGTTCTACATCTTACAGTGAATGCTTGACCTTAATCCCTTTTAGTTTGAATGGCATTATTATTATTTTCCCTCTTTATTTTCCCCAAGTGACAACTCTTTGATCAAGCCAAGAGTTGGATACTTGCTCACCACCAAGTAACAGAGGGTGATCTTGCCACATGTTCCACTGCAACATACATGTCAAAGGGAAAAATAGTAATCCAAGTGGACAAAAGGAGTAATCAGAGCAGAAAAAGTGTAATCAACATACAACATAAGAAAATTCAATGGTCATATGTACAAAACATGCAAATTTTCCGAAACTTTGGCGTCGGAAAGCATCTGTTTGAACAAAGGACCAAAACTATATATAACCACTAGTTGTAAGTTTATATGATTATTCTCTGATTTGGAATCAATAATATCATACGTGACATTGAAGGATGACTCTGCTTGTGGAATATAAAAAGAACTCATTAAAGATAACCATCATTGACACACAACAATATAGTCATTCTAGCAGTGATCATTGTCCTTCCTTACATTCTGGAAGGAAATAAGTTTGGAATCTTCTATCTTTTAGATCATACTGCTGAACTCATCATTTAACACGTTAAATGCTACTGTACAGTTTGTAATATTAGCTCAAATCTTTCTGGCAATGATCTAAACATGCTAGTCCACTAGCATTCATTTTTCTTCCAAAATTGACCAACTACAATCCTATTCACTTTGTGTTTAAGACTTGCTCATTTCTACATACTCTTTTATGCCATGTTTGACAAACACACTTCCATCAGTTTCTATTACATGAAGATTTATTGGAGGAATAGAGCGAGTGTGCATGAGGGTAATTTGGAATTTTAACAATTTTACAGTCATAATGCTATGAAATCTGCAGTTCGGAAGTGTATTGTAATATCTAGCTCTGAAGCAACATGCTGCAAACATGTAGCATGATGTCCCACCCAGTCACATTATCCTGACACCAGGCCGACCAGTCCTAACACTATCCTTTTAATGAGCAGGAAGTGAAGCAGATGCTAGCACCATTTTTATAAGTCTTTGCTATGACTTGTCCAGGGTTTGAACCTGTGACCTCTCATATCCAAGGCAGAAGCTCTAACCACTATTGCACCAGAGTGGTGGGAGGAACGATTGACCGATCAAAATGCTCTTTACAACAATCAACTTTTAAATAACATAAGGAGCAAATACTAAAAAAAATTGATCATCTTTATATGGTTAACTTATTGCAGAATGGGGCTGGACAGAGAGTTATTTAACAACTGACTCAGAGATGACAAAAAGAATGAACCAAATCAAGGAAAATCTAATTCACACTAGAAGAAAACCAGTGCCCCTCATACTACATGCGTATAGTCATAAATCCCATTATGAGTCTCTTAATAAAAAATCCCTCAGTAAAACACTTATATTACATGGGTATACTCATAGATCCCATTGGAATGGGCACTTTTTATTCTGTCAATATTACCTGCTTTATTTCATTTTAAGTTCTTGGCACAACCATAAAATGCTTTAACATCATTAAATACTGGTACTCCAATTTTTTGGCAATAACACACAATTAGGACACACACTCATTTCAAGATTCCCTCACTTAAAATACAAGTCATTCTTATGAAAGGCATTATGAAGAGAAAGCTACTTTAAATTTAACACCCATACCAAGATATAGGTTAGTCAATTGACAAGTCAGATTATCAAAAGTAAAATTTTAAATACCCTCTGGAGTTTTACATGGCACAGCGCTGCAGCAGGTGGGTCACCAGGCTCAACTGCAAGCAATGTGAACCAGACATTTTTATTGGTCACTTTGTCAACCAGCCACTTATTACCAGCAGGTGTCACATCAAGGAAGGCAAGCTTTACTGGAAGAAGGTGCTGCTCTGTAAAATTATTAATGAGAAATTATACATTTTTCCAGAAATTTTATTTATTTATCAAATACAACAAAAACTTATTTATTTGTTTATTCAATCATGCTTGGATTTTTAATACAGCTTTAACAATTTTTCAGACATATCAGTACTATGTCTACAGTGTGGCAGTTTTTAGTGATGTCTAGCACTGGGGCATCATGCTGCAGACATATAGCATCATGTCCCACCCAGTGAAATTATCCTGATACCAGTCCAACCAGTCCTAACACTAACCTCTTAATGCTGCATGCCCAGTGAGGCAGCTGTTAGTACCAAAGTTAGCAGTCTTTGGTATAACTAAGATGGGGTTTGAACCCATGACCTCCCACATTCAAGGTGGATGCTCTAACCACTAGGCCACTGAAGCAATCATGTCTGTATGTATGTATGGATGGATGGAGAGTTGGGGTAAGAGAGAGAGAGAGAGAGAGAGAGAGAGAGAGAGAGAGAGAGAGAGAGAGAGAGAGAGAGAGAGAGAGAGAGAGAGAGAGTGTGTGTGTGTGTGTGTGTGTGTTTTTTAGAGCTGGAGCATTGGATATAAAATCAGGATAATTATTACTGGTCTCATTGTATCAATACAAAATTATTTTTTTGGTGAATACAGATAAAGGGCTTCAAAATGCATTGAAGTTATTGTGCTGAAGGTCCATATTAGTGTACCACATTGCCCTACACAATCATTTTACAGATGCATTGGTTTGTGATTTTTTTTGCATCAAAATTGTTACAATATTTTGTTTTATTTCCATACTGGAGTACTTAACAATAAAAGACAAGAATGGCCAGTTGCTTTATTTCCACATTGTATTACTGAATGATAAGAGAAACTAGAATGTACAGTTACCTTATTCCAACAATGTATTACTGAATGATAAGAGAAACTAGAATGGACACAAGCCATATCTGTTCATTATATCATAAAATCAAGGAGACTCAACTCTCAACCACATAAATGCTTCATGAATACTTTTAGCAGCAGGGAGGGTGAACCCTACAAATTTTTGCGACAAAATTGATTAAAGCCTCAGAATGCCAAATGGAACCTTCCTACGAAATCTCATATTTTAACCAAAAAAAAATAAAGACCCCATTTTACAAATGGAGCCTTAGCGATTTTGTCGCAAATACATTGTCATAACCACCCTCAAATTGCTGCCATCTACGGTCGCAAATATGTTGTCATTTCACCCTCCCTGCTGCTGATTAATACAAATTATTTAACCAAATATTTGATCAAGTCCAATACGATATCGTGACCGAGGGTCGTGTAAATTTATTGTTATAAATCCATATGGGACTGACTGAGCATGACTAAAGTAATTTTTAAATCCATTGAAGTCCATATCGGAACACCATGTCTGCCAAATATTTCGTAGCGTATGTGTATCAACGCCGTTGAATACAGCAAGAATATTACAGTTATCGCGAATCACTTTTGGAATTTGAGTATATCGTTGAGTGACATATATCACATCAGTGTTTTTATGCCTACCTCGGGAAAATACTCTAGCAGGGTTCTTTTGATTATCTAACATTACATCATCGTACACTACAAGATTGTTTATGTCTCCATCGAGGTCATCTACGCATGGTGCATCATTAATATCAGTAATAAAGTCGATTACACTTTCACCTTTAAGTTCTGATGCATTTTCATTAAAATCTTTTAGCACTTCATAGCACCGTTGATCATCTACGGATGGGGCAACTAAATATAATTTATCCCATTTCATAAATCGCACTATCAAATTAAGCAGCAATTGTGTTTTGCCTGATCCAGATGGTCCGATTATAATGGCACGGACAGAATTCGGAAGCGCTGCGTGGTGTTTTACCGGTTCTCTTCTTTTAGTCGCTGAAAAATCAATTATATTCATAACTCTATATATAAATTATGGATCTATATTGTGTTAAGTGTAAACAGCGTACTGATACAACCGATCAGACAACCATTACAACTAAAAACAATAGACTAGCGCTTACTGGTAAGTGTGTAACATGTGGTACAAAAAAATTTCGATTTTTAAAAAAAAGCAACTCGGAGGTGATATTGCCGCAAAACTTGGAAAACTCCCCGGAACCCCATGGGCAAAATACAGTGGAGAAAAACACCTTCCAGGATATAGCTACTGTGGTCCCGGAACGAGATTAGATATCAGACTTGATGATCAAAATCAGCCCCGGCCTGGTGAGTATCCGATAAATGCTATTGATAAGGCATGTCATGCTCATGATGTTGCATATAAAAGCAATAATTTGCAACAAAGACATATCGCGGATGTAAAATTAATTCATGCGTTAAATGCTATTCCCGATAAATCCTTCAAAGAAAAATTGGCTTCATGGTTGGTCAAATCAGCTATGAAAGGCAAATTGGTGTTAGGTGCTGGTAATTAAAAATACTAGTGTTTTTTATAGTATGGAATCTATTTATTATTCTCCGAAAGGATACTGGAGGGGTAAAGCAGCAATTAGTAAACTCGCTAACGCTGCAAAAGTGAAAAAATCCACTGCAAAAGATTGGTTATCCAAACAAGCTATATGGCAAATTTATCTACCACCGCCTAAACAAATTAATTATTCTCATTTTGATGTTACCGTACCCAATGAAGTTCATCAGGCTGATTTATTGTTTTTACCACATGACCATGGTTACAAATACGCGCTAACTGTAGTTGATATTGCGAGTCGATTTAAACAAGCAGAACCATTGAAAACAAAGTCAGCTTCTGAAGTCGCTTCTGCATTTGAAAGGATTTATAGACGAGGTCCTCTAAGATGGCCAAATCTATTACAAGTTGATCCTGGCAAAGAGTTTCAAGGTGCTGTTCTATCAACAATGAAAACTCATAGTGTTACAATACGACGGGGACATACTGCGTTACATCGTGATCAGGCAATTGTAGAACGATTTAATCGAACTCTTGCAGAACGGTTATTTGGATATCAATATGCAAAAGAATTCATCCAAGAAAAACGATCTCGTGAATGGGTCCAAAGGTTACCGAGTGTAGTTGCAGCGTTAAATAACGAGATTACTCGAACTATTAATATGAAACCAAATATTGCAATAAAAAAAGAATATATTCCCGAACAACCGCAGCGGGTTAGCACTCAGCCACTTCTCGGTGATGTTACTGTGAGATATTTATACGAACCAGGAGAGCTTGAAGGCGGTAAAAGAAGAGCTACTGATCCTATATGGAGTGTTACTACGCATAAAATTTCAACCATAACGCGATCAACTGGTAGACCTCCAATCTACAGATTGGATTCAACTGCACCTCAGCGTGGTTTTACACGCGAACAACTACAAGTCATTCCGGACGATACTCAATTACCGCCACATGGTCTTAACTAGCTCCGTTACGTCTATTACACTCAAGACAGGTCAACATCACATTGTTTCTGACATGACCAAGACTGTTATTTTTTCTGTCTACGGTGAATTGTCGAGGGTCTTTATCCGAATACTGCCAGTGCATTATACAATTGCAACTGGCGCAGTGATTATTCTGTTGTTCTTTTAATGCGATTATTACTTCAGCATCAATATCAAATTCTCGTTGTTTTTTTTTTGTCCTGCTGTTTGTAACCAGAGAGTTTTTATTAATGATGCTAATATCAGTGTTATCATCGTTTGCATTAAAATCATCATCGAAAACAATCCTTCGTAGTTGATTTATTCGTCGTACTCTGGACACTGTGAGATAGACTAAATTTGACCATTCAATGCGATTATCAACTATCCAGACAATTGTATCCGTGATGGTCAATCCTTGTGACGAGTGTATTGTTGTTACATAACCAAGCGTCCATGGTGATTTATCAGCGCATAATGCATCTTCTACAGTATTGATATCAACTAGCACAATATCATTTAACACTAGAATCTGTTTCTCCGTCTGGCCTGGAATTTCAACTTCAATATTCTGCTTCCGTGTATCCAATGGTCTATAACACAACGGTACTGGAAACGTTGGGAATTTTTTCTTGTGTAGCTCAAACAACTTTTTCTGAAGTGCGTCTCTGACTATCTTTCTACTTGCTACTACAAAATCATTTGGTTTCCATGTTTCCCAAAAATCATTCAAAGGTGTTTCAGAAATTATTTCACGCGCTACTTCACATTGAATTCTATCGTGTTGTAATCTAATTAGTTTTTTAAACTCACGTAACTGCTCATCGAGTGCTCTATAGTCAGTATCAATTTCTTCGTAATAATCAACAAATCCTTTTAACCAATTATGTGGACTTCTACCAACAAATGGTGGTGGTTGACCATGATCGCCGCACAATATAACTTTTGTATCATTTTGCAATAACCAATCAAGAAACATTTTTAATACATCTTCTGAAACAGTACATGCTTCATCCCAAATAATAACCGCTGGAATAAATTTCTCACCCATTCGCTCAGGAGTCCAAGCATCACCCTTGTATCGAAAAAAACTATGATACGTGCAAGCTTCAACATTTCGTTGTTTGATCTCTCTCGCTAGTCTATGAGTTGGTGTGAGTACAATCATGGACGTTCTCTCTCGATATAATTCTATCGCACGTGTTGTCTTTCCAGATCCACCACAACCGTTTAAATAAACTGTTTTATATCTACAAATTGGATCTGATATCGGTGGTGCTTTAGACATAGAAAATCCTTCGGATTTTTCACTGATAGAATTATCGTTCTTCAGGTAACTGCTTTTAATCTCAAGGTCTGCTGATTCAGAATAATCGCGTTGTATTTCATGTTTAATTCGCCATGTTCCCCAAGTCTCTTCGCTATTAGTAAATTTAGTTATCTCTTTGATATATTTTTTATCGACATACATTGAATCAATTGCAACTCTGACTGCTATACTAGGAAATCTATTTATCATTGCAAATAAATTGATAGATGCATAACCCAGCATAGAAGCTCTCAAATGTAGATATGCAGAGCTTTCTCCATCACTGTAAGTAACAATTCTACCTAACTTTGTTTTATTGGACAAGAAGGCTGTTTTACAATTTGCGTATCTATTTTTCTCTACTGCATCTTTAATAACGAAGTCGTATTCGGCATCATCTATAATCAATCGTGAGGATTGTCTTTTAAAGTTAATTTTTTTTCCACCTATGTAAATTTACCGATTATTCTTCGGCCGAGATCCTTTGCTTCACTATTTCGTTGATTAAATATCTTTTTTGACCATTCAATGATGTACTCCTCGTCAGCATCAATATGTTTTCTAGACTTATCGATTATACTATCAAGACATTCTGGTTCTGGTAACCAGACATTGGTTTGTTTTTGATATGAGATAATCGCTTCGCTGACAATCAACGAAACTAACATTTTACAATCAATCATATATCGCAATAACACTATTGGTAACCACATCCTTTCAGCCATGTGTCTACCAATCCAAGCATAACAACACGGATGAAGTCCTTCAGCGAATTAAAATGATACTACGCAAGCAAAACCGGTCAAATCAAAATCAGGCAGTGGTCCATTAATAGCAACGCGAGTCATTTCATGTGTGGGATGTCCAAACCGTTTAAAATACTCACCAGCGAATCCATATCCTAGAAAACTTCCTGGATAACAGGCAACGATATCAACTGATATCATACTCTCACGATTGTATTTAACGTTCCATAGACCGCCATGATAATATTCCAAACAGCTGGATTGAACATCCTGTAAAAACTCTTTTCGTGTTGGTTTCCAATTATTTTTCTTTCTTGCAAAATGAGCTGCAACCGATGGAATTTAAAACAATTTGTAAGTAACTGTTCGTAATCTTCGGATTTTTCATTAAAAACGCTAGCGTTTTCACTGAGACTTATTGCTAGATTTTTCATCTTATTATGTAGACTTTCACTGCGATATAATTCACCGTTAGGTTTCACAAATTGATTGAATTGACATTCTTCATCTTCAAAACTATGAAGTAGCCATACTGATACAGGGTCGTTTTTACACAAACTAGCAATAGCATCGAATAATCTTTCTTCAGTGAGAATGCCATCCTTGGTGAATTCTTCTGGGATATACTTCACTGTTCTCTCTCGCGGGAATATTGTAACCGCGGATGTCCATGCGTGTTTGTTATGATCAATAATTTTGATTGGAGCTCCGTTTTTATTGTATTTCGATTCGTATAATACTTCGCCAGTTATCGTTAAAACGGTTATCGGAAATCTCAACGACTTTTCCAATCTAGCTATATCGGAAATAGTTGCTCCGTTCTCTTTCACTGTTAGCTCCCATTGATCTATTTTTTTATGTCTTAGATCGGTTAATTTATTCCCACGGAGTGCATTTGTAAAGTGTTCTAAGACTCGTTGAGCCACACAGTTGAGTGGCTTTTCCACTGATGTTGACTGTTTCATTGGTGCTAGTTTTCCAATGTCAGGGTTATTTAACGGATACATCCCATAAACGACTGCTGTTTCTGGATACGCTTTTTCATAGTATGGTTTATCAATTCCAGTTAACAGCCCTGGTCTGGAATCACGGCTAACAATGACTGTTGTCCCATCTTTGAGAATTGGAACAAATTTGTCTCTTATAACCCATTCACCCGATTCTAAATTGATAATGAATTTCACTCTGAGAAAATACCGTTTATTGCCAAGTTGTGATAGTATCATAGCTGCTGTTTCATCATTCATTCTAGCATCAACAACACCATCAATTTTAAATGTTGACCAGGTGTGTGATGCGCCGTCCTGTTTAAACTCTTGAACACAATCTCGTATTTTTCTAATCAGACTTCTATTATTTATTCTCTCTTTTGGTACATCTTCGAGAGTTCTATCAAGATTGAATTTAATATTTTTCCAAGGCTTGATTGCCGATAATCTCTTGAATTCTTCATTCATATAAATAAGACAAGTATTTAAATAGAAAAGATTGTTTATATATAATGAATCACTGCAAATGGCTTATGATTGGATCAGTAACCCCATGCAATAAATCGTGTAGAGGTGAATTCTGTGGATATCACTTACAGAGTGTCAGAAATAATTCGACAGGCCCGTCCCCATGCATAAATTGTGGGGTGGGTGTGAGAGGAAAATCACAATTATGTATCAATTGTGGGGGTAAGCGGTTTAGAGAATTAAAACGTTATTATGATAAACGAATAAAAAACGCTATCATTGACCCTAACCATGACTCTGTCAAAGACAAAATCATAAAAACCCCTCAAGACTACATTAATAGATTTATAATTAAAGCAAATGATGAATTAGACAAATAGTATTATTATATATAAATGGAGCAAGAATTCAGACCACATCCAATACTTGTTAATTATGAAATATCTCGTAATGGTGTTGTTAGACACTGTAGACTAAAGAAACCCGTGGGATATGTTAATAGTCAAGGATATTTGTGTTTTACTGCTGGAAAAAAGGGATATCTCTGTCATAGGGCAGTCTTTGAGTGTTATATGGGACCGATTAAAGATGGCTGTGTTATTGATCACATTGACTCCAATCCCTTAAATAACGCGATTTCCAATTTACAATGCATTTCTCAAAGAGAGAATACAAAAAGAGGAAAGACAGGGACTTATAAGTCAGTTGGAAAGAGACCAGTACAGTCATTTAATACAGCGACGAATGAAAAAAGAATTTTTCAATCAATGAATGCTGCTGGAAAATATTTTGGAATATGTATTCCTTCAGTACGAAAAGTTGCTGAAGGGATTTATCAAACAGCTATCTCAAAGAAAAATGGACATAGAATAAAGTTTTCATACGCATGAAATGACTCTCAATAATTACTATTTTGTTCCGTATTTCCCCTCATTACTACTGATCGTCACGTGACTATCCTACTTTCGATATTGATTCCCGGATATGTAATTCGTGCGAACACATGTGAAATTGGATTGAATTAATTCTGCTCATGTACGTATTTAATGGTTAACTCGGTATATATACGGATTTTGATTTTGTGTTATTGTTTCTTGTTTCTAAAGACTGTATTGAGAACAGCAGTTAGGGTTTTGTTGGAAAAACCTATATAGGGTAGACAATTTGACAGAGTTATGTATGGCCGAGGTCAGGGTTCTATTAATAGATTTTTTAAAAATCCCAATTACAAAGACAGAGTTAATAGCGCTGTTTAGATTTTGTATGAAAATGAAATTACTTTGTAATTACAAATTAAAATAGATTGTATGTGAGGTCAGGGTAGTAAAATGCGCTACATGTAGTTTAGTTTTTTTAGTGTGGCTACATGTAATAAAATTCAGAAAAATATCATTCTCGAATAGCAGGTCCTGAATTGACAGGGATCCCCATAACAGAGTTATCTCGTCATGTAAATCCATTATTACTACGATTATTTAATCGTAATATTATAGAAATTAATAAAAAAAATTGCTATTATTTAACAGTTGTATTTCTTGTTTTAATGTTTTATTTAAATACTTAGCTTCCATTGAAATTACTACACAATATTCATTATGAAATGCTAGGAAAATAAATACACACCTACACATTGACACTGCAGTATTAGTCACCTTATATATAATATGAGCCGTAATAAGTTTGGGGTTTTAAAACGAAGCCCAATTTACCAATCAAACCTCCCACGCCATTGACATGGTGTGGTTGAATTTTTTCAACTGCAACCATGGTTAATTTCTTGGGTTGCTTTTGATTGGTAGATTGGGTGTAGGTCCGCCCCGTCGTTTCATGTTTGTATCGTCCTGTACTGTCCCTATCATACCATCCTATCATTTCATTGTATATATATCATCCTATATGTAATGTACTGTCCCCCCTCTGGGCCTCTTTGACGTCGTTTGGCGCGAAAGAGGTTCCAAATGAGGCTTCATGTTATATGTTCAATGTTTGTAAAGAAATCACTTGGATTTCACGTCTAATACCCATATAACCCGCCCTTGAACTCGATTGGGGAGTTAGGGTATTGTATAAGTCTTTAATGTATGTGCCTCCCTTGCCTCGGAACTCGAATGAGGAAGGGATAGGCATTGTATATGTTTTTGTTTTTTTTTTGTATATAAAAATATTTTAAAGATACAAATACATTAGTAATAATATTCAATAAATGGAATTTCAAGATATTACATCTATCATCACAGAAATATCAAATTTAAGAAATCAAGGAATCGTACTTTCTGAATTTTTGAATGAAGACAGACTTTTGAATGAATTTGAACAAATTGATATACAATTGAAACATGGAAGATATGTTCTACCTAAAATGTATTTACTGATAAAAAGAATCCAAAAAGCGGTTAATGATTCTTTGTATAACAATGATATTAATTTATTCATTCGGCTATTTAGTATAGTTGAAGCCATTAGAAAGAAACTCGGGGAACAGTACCAAGTTCGGTCAGAGATTGCTTTGAAAGTAAAATCTATAAGACGTTTGATTGATGCAAGTATTGAACCCCACAATTGAAAAAACGTTAGCATTTCCAATAATGACATCAGAAGCATTAACTACCAGACTAGCCCGTGAGAGGTTAGCATTACTGAAAAAGTTTATACCAATTCGAGATGACGTGCGAGATAAACTACAACTTAGACAGCAAGCGCAGACTGACTTTTCTATTGGAAGCGAACAACTTTTTGCCCCTGTAACTAAAGCCACTAAAGATATGAAACTTGCAACAGAACGTGCTATATACGGCGACATCCCTAAAGAGGGAGCAGTACCTATTATTGATGTATTAGGAAAGATTGCTACAGAAACTGAAAAAACTCACGAGGGAATAAAACAGCTTTCAGGTGAGTTACAAACTCAGCGAGAAATACAACAAATGGGTAATATTGATATTGATGATAACCCCGTTGAAGATGCTAGTGATTCTATTGAAAAAGGTTCCGTTAAAAAAATTGTTCCTTTTAACGAGAAATTCACTGATGAAGCTATAGAAAAAATCAGACAAATTCAATTGCTGAAACCTGAAGACTATGCGTCATTTGGTGACTTCGCTGCCGAACGTTATTATAACAGAGAAGAATTTTTAAAAGACGAGTATAAAAAAAACACAATAAACAAAAATCAATGGGTGGATTGGTTATTTAAAATTAATCAAGAAATCCCCGGCAATTTAAAAAAGGATACATTGGAATACAGAACTTTTAAAATAGGAGTTGATGCGTATGGTATAGAACAACAACAACAACAACAACAACAAAAAGAACAACAACAAAGTCGAAGTCGAGGACGAGGTCGAGGTCGAGGTCGAGGTCAAGGTCGACAATCTCCAAAAATTCAAAATGTTTCCGAATCAGATCTAGAAATTCAAAACGTTTCCGAATCAGAAAGTACTTCAGGAGAGGGTTATGGAAGTTCTCATCATGATTCTCATATGTGTCCTAGTAATATCATTAATGATATATCACGACTTGAGGTTCTTATGGGAGGTAAGCGAGCTGGGAATAACTCAGTCGAAATAACTAATGAAGCATTTGATATTTGCAGACGATTATTCCAAAGTGGGATAATTGATATTCATACGTATCGAGAACTCTTGGATGAGTTAATGGACGGAATTCCAGGGGAATTTAGTGGTTATTATAGCGATTGAAATTTCTAATTGCTCTCATTTAGAAATTACAAAGTCATTTCAAATAAGATGATAGTACACTATAATCACAATAAACCAACAAACGTGTATGTAGTAAACTCAAGATTGCCCGTTTATAAGGCATACTATGGAGACGGCCTTGGAAATATCATAGCGGGTTTATTCACAAGAACAGCCCCAAAAGTAGCACCAATTGCTAAACAATTAGCGATGAAAGCCATTGATGTTATTCGTAATAAGGGAATTAACGCTGTTGGAGATCTTGCAGGAACGGCCTTTTCTACCGCAAAATATAGAATAACGTCATTGGTGAAATCTAGATTCGGACGAAAACCACCACAAATAGTTTCAACACCGCTACCTTCAACAACAATGATGCCTGCAAATGTCAGTAAAGTGATAAATAACGCAGTGGAACAAAAACTAGCATCATTAGCAATGACTTCACCAGATAGTAGTAATATTGCAAGTATGATAGCGGGAAGCGGTCTTGGAGGAAATCGTAAAAATGTCAGACGAAAAAGAAAATGATAGCATTACTACATTTAGAAAAACAATACGTTTTAGTATAAATGGCATTTAAAAAAATTGCTGATCCAGCGTTTGATATGGCAGCGCCGGTGAATAAAGATGATTCTAAAATTAACTATCAGTATTATGCCTATCCTGCAAGAGAGCCTAATCAACGAGGGAGAGTTGAACTTCAAGTTCAAGATACAAGTAGATACTTTTTGCCGTGTGAGGCATTTATTGAAGTAGAAGGAGAGCTTGTAACAAATGTAGCAGCTGATACGCCATATGGGAATGACCAAAATATCCGAGTTGGTTTCGTAAATAATGGCATTATGGCGCTATTTAACAGTGCAAGATATATCATTGATGGAAAAGAAATTGAATCAATAGAACAAAATATTGATATTGCAACAACAATAATCGGACTTGCGAGATATTCTGATGATTATACAAGGTCGGCCGGTCCGTCTATGATGTTTGCTAAGGATACTTCTGATCATCCGAACCATTATCAATTTGTTAAAGTACGAACTGCGAGAGCTACTGCAGAAGCTGATCAACAACTCGCAGCTAATCCAGACCGTGAAGGCCAGCCAGCCGCTGAATTCGACATTTTAAAAAGGGTCAATGATAATTTCAATCTAGGATTTGCAACACGAAAAGGAGCATTAAAAGGACAACATCGACGGTTTTCATGTGCAATTCCGTTACATCATATATTCGGATTCTGTAGAAATGTCAGAAAAGTCATCTATGGAGCAAAGCATACGGTTGTGTTAGTGCGAAAGGAAAATGACAATGATGCAATCTGGCGTGATGATGATGTTGATGATGGTAAAGTCATTTTAAATAAATTGGTTCTATGGATACCCGTCTTGACACCAGCAGTTACAATAGAGCAACAATTACTATCGTTTATGGACACAGGTGGAAAATCATTGCTAAGTTGGCTAACAACAACGACTGATACGAAGCAGGATAATGTAAATGGCACATTTACATGGCACTTAGCATCAAAACAAGGTGTTTCAGCTCCACGTCATATCTTTATAGCGTTACAGGATGCAAATCGAGTGGGTCGACAATTATCTAGTCATATGATATTTGATAAATTAGGGGTAAGTGAAGTTTCGTTGAGAATAAACGGACAACAAGAGCCAGCAGAGATTGTACAGCTTAATTATGATAACAACAACATAGCTCGTGTATATCATAGAATATTGTCGTATATGGGTCGTGATCAAAATGTTGATACTGGTTTGCAAATATCGCAAATTGATTTTGAAAAACACTATCCGATTTATTACTTTTCATTGGAACATCTTGACATGATGAGACAATCTGTTGTTGATATATACTTCCAAGCTCGGGTACAACGCCCTGCTGGTATAGCCGATTATAGAGCAGTTGCTGTTATTCTCAGTGATAAATCAATGTTGTTAGAAGGAGTTGGCGGACGAATGAGACTTATTGATGCACCAGTGGAAAACCTGTAGTTAGGATTTTCGCAATAAGATCAATTGAAAGTGTAAATTACATTTTAGAATAGAATGACATATAGTATTGTTAATGTCCAGTTGACTGATGGTCAGGTCAAGAAATTGAAATCAAAGTCGGCTAAAGAATGTGGAACTACAATAACGCTGAAACCCACTCAAATGTCCGGTGGTGCACATAAATTATCATTGACAGATCGTCAAATAAAACTATTTAATGATGCGCTAAAGAACAAACGAGGAGTTCAAATTGATTTTTCGAAAGCAGCAATCGCCAGTATGATAAAATCAGGTGGAATATTCCCGCTGTTAGCTGCTATTCCAGCATTGATTGCAGCGGCTGCCCCAGCGGTTGCGAAGGCGGCAGCGTTAGGAGCCGTTGGTACTGCTGCAGGAATGGCCCTGAAAAAAACTAATGGGAAAGGCTATAAAAAAAGGAAAGGGTCTAAGACTACCAGGAACCCCATACAATTGGTACAAGGGCACGGGCCTAAGAATACCAGGAACGGCTTACTAGTGGAAAAATCCCTAGGATTTTCACCAATGTCCAATTTTGATTTAATTGATGCTGTAAAATCATTATCAATAAAAAACTTTAGAGGAGTTTTCATGAGAGATCAATTACCGTCAAAACCAATGAAAAATGAAACGGGTATTATCAATCTTGATAACAGCAGCGGAAAAGGAACTCATTGGGTCGCATATGCAATTGATCCACGTGGAATTGTCTATTTTGATTCATATGGATTAGCTCCACCAAAAGAATTCATGCGATATGTATCCACAATAACAAAGTCATCTCCAATTTTTTATTCCACGCTACCAACACAACAGTTAAATGATCCACCGATATGCGGTCGTGAAGTATTAAACTTCCTTGCAGAGATATCTAAATTTCCAAGGAAACCACCACAAGTTGTTGTTAATGAATATACTAGCAGGCAATGGCAAAAACGATAGCGTTATGATTTAGAAAAACGTAGCGTTTTCGTATAATGATTGATATTTGGGGACGACCTTTATCAGAATCAAAAAAAAACAGAAACCGATAGTAAATTCGCTGTGGAAAGTGTAAAAAAAATAATCGAAGATGAAATCGCCGAGACATTAAATTTGTCAAGTGTAGATCCTGGGGAAATAGTTGTATTTCAAGATCGCCAGGGCAAATTGAAATCTAGTAATGTTTCATTGGATGATGTCTTAATACGAAGACGTGACGTCGTTGAAGATACAATAGTGTTATATTCAAATGATGGAAAACTCAAACCAGGTGTACTTGTTTCTACAATCACAGATGCATTAAAAAATTTAAATGAAGAACTTGAAAAACATATAACAGCATATACTTCCCTTCGTAGAAATATTATCAATAAATTTTTTGGAACACCAGCGGTAACCTCTCCATCTCTCGCTGAAATTAAATCCAATTTTGATGAAATTAAATCCAATATTAAAAATATTAATGATATTGGATTTAATATTATTAGAGATAACATTAATAGTATTAAAAAATCTATCGAGGATATTACAAAATTTAAAACAGACAATCTTCCGCTACTTGAAAGAATAAAGATTCCTCATGAGGGGAATATCATAAATATGGTATACACAGTTCTCTCTGGATCATTAGATTGGGAACCTAAAAAGAATACAATAACTCTCACTGTGTCAAAGAAGGGTATTTATCGATTAACAATAGTGTCACTGAATCAGTTTAATATATCATCATCGACTTCATATGGATACAACAACGTGATTTCAACGACTATTGACCTGGATGAATACAAACGGTTTACAATAACAAGCACTGATCCTAATTTAAATAAGACATCATTTGTATGGTACATGGAGTTTGTAGCTGATCTAAATTAGAATTTTTAACAATTAGAAACCACTTGAGATTTTAAAATAATATGATTCCGTCATCGCAATATCGCTATGATACCGTCAAAGAGTTCTTAACAAAACTCAAAACACTCATTGATGAATATGAAATAAAAATTAAAAAGTATCGCAGGAGAATTACCGTAATTGATGTTACAGTATACTCGGTATCTGGTATAATGGCCGGTGCTGGTATTATACTATCTTCAGTAACAATGGTAGCTCCGATTGCCGTCCCAATTGCTATTTCCGCGGTGACAACATTTGCTGGAATTGCAAATGCTATTACTAAAAAAATATCATCGTGTTCTCAAGAAAAACTTAACGACTATATAGTAAAACATCAAGCAGTATCTAACGGTTACTCACAATTATCCTCGTTGATGTCATCATCGATTGATGATACGATAATTACCGAAGACGAATTCTCCGCGATGATACGTATTTATGATACTACGATTAAAAACGCTAGCGTTTTTTCATCTATTGCAAAATTAGACATTGTAAATAATAATAATAATAATGTCGCAAGAGATTCAACTACTTCAGCGGATAGCAGAAAATACCACTCCGCGGAAAACAAGCATGATATCAATATCGTCAACAAACCCTAAATTCAGTGTGAATTTTCCCTCACCTGTTTCAGTAAAGGAAATCGCGTTGGCAAAATTACGAGTGTATCATAGTTGGCCTAATATCAGATCGGTTCCATTTGGCGGTCAGAGACCTAATAATTCTCTGGTATTTGCATATAGGAATAAAAAAGATGACACTCCAGATTGGAACGTTGTTTCAATACCAACTGGGTCTTATCAAATTGAGCAAATTAATAATGAATTACAACGTAGAATAAAATCCATTACTAAAAAAGAATCAAAAATTGCGATAACAGTTCATGAACCAACACTATCATCTACAATTGAAATAGGCTCTCCTGGGTATGTTGTAGATATTTATAACAGTTCAATAAGAACAGTATTAGGATGGCCCGAAGATCCACCTAGAAGTGCTGGTAATTCCACGCCCGAGCTTGTAAAATCTGATTATGTCACTGATGAAATAGAACCTGAAAATCCATCAAAAACTTATAAAAAATTCGAGGATATAAACTTTACAAAACGATATCGATATAAGAATCAATATGGTGAAGATGTGTGGAGAATTCCATTTTTTAATGATTATATCCGACAGGAAGGTGAAATTATGGAAATACATGAAACAAGTCCAACATTTGTAGACATTAAAGATCACATCCTTGATAGAATGAATAATGATTTTTTGTTGCTATTACCGTCGTTAAGATCTGGCTTTCTTACACAAGCTGAGTTTACTAGTGTAGTCGCCGCGGGTAATAAAATCATCGATGACATGGAAATATTTAATTCGAGGATTACTAATCTCTTCACTGATGAAAATAGCCCGATTTCAAAAACTAGCTCAGCTCAAGATTATAAAAAAAATATAAATGAAAATCCAAATTATAAATTACCAGGATATAATGTTCCCGAGTTAAAGAAAAAACTCAGAACTGCCATCGACGAAGGATTTAATAAAATTTATCAATCATGGAAAGATAGCCAGCCGAAGCCTATTATCCTCACTTATAATAATTCTCCCGACGGCGACGGTAGACATATCGCACCGAACAATGTGAATATTTCATCAGTGATTGCACTTAATTTAACGTGTGATGTAATCGAAGGAAGTTATCAAATTAATATGGAACAATCAAATCAAGCCCGACAAGGTTACATTCTTTATTCATTTTCACCAACAGCACCCCCCGGATTTTTAATTGTTGAAAATCCGACTAATCCAGTCTATATGCAATGTCAAAATGATTTACTAACTAGAATTAATTTTACACTCACCGATCAGTCAAATAATTTGATTGATCTACGTGGTGAAGTATTATCGATTAGTCTGTTTGTGAAAAGCTAACAAATAATTTGTATTAATCAGCAGCAGGGAGGGTGAAATGACAACATATTTGCGACCGTAGATGGCAGCAATTTGAGGGTGGTTATGACAATGTATTTGCGACAAAATCGCTAAGGCTCCATTTGTAAAATGGGGTCTTTATTTTTTTTTTGGTTAAAATATGAGATTTCGTAGGAAGGTTCCATTTGGCATTCTGAGGCTTTAATCAATTTTGTCGCAAAAATTTGTAGGGTTCACCCTCCCTGCTGCTCTTTTCTGAAACAAAGTCAATGAGTGCACTTCATTTTAACAATTAACTAATTAATTATGCATTAAATTAACTAAATATATTAGACAATTTGTGAACAAGAATGCTATGACCACCCAATGTTTAATAATCTTTCCTACAGGAACTATATGTTGACTAATTGGTCTCAATGACCAAGACCTTTGTTCAAGATAAGCAGTTCTAAATCTGAAGTTATCATTATTTTATTAGTAGACTTACCCTGACCATGACCTCTGAACTTTAGACCTCATTTCATTGTTGATTTTTAAGATGTTCTTCATGGCAGTCATTCTGAATGTCTGATAGCATTATTTTTATTTCTACTTACACATCAATGAAAAGTGTTTTAAAAAAAAAACATCAATCATCCGGTAGTTATAACCAAATTTTAAAGATTGCCTCTATAGCATCGGAGATGACTATCCAATTAAGATAGGAAGTGATAACAGGATTTTTAACATGTCTGAAATAGTAGCCATATGTGATGTCAGATCAATTTCATTTTGGGACTAAATGAACATAACAAGTAGTCATTTCTGTCAGAAATCTATGTTGATATGACCATCCATTCAGAAGGAGTAACAATAACTAGATTTTCAAAATGGCCACTTTCTTGGCCATAATGGATGTTCAAGTAACACCATTGTTTTTAATTTAAGATCAGCTATGCCTTAATAGGAATGAATGCAAAAATTTTCATGGCAATTCTCCATGCAGGTTATGAGGACTGGTTATCGAAAATTTGTGCTAACAAATGGACAAGAGGAAACAAGCCATCCAATAATCATCATCTGATCTATCGACAGCAAAACTAAATATTAATATTTCAAATTACTAGCCACCAAGTTATTTTAAGCAGTAAATGATACTAGCTATAAATGCCTTTCATTGAATCGTAACTTCCTAAAATCTTCCTTTCTGTTATGAATTACAATGAAGTTCATACATAAAAGACTGCAAAGGCATGGTTTTTATTCAGTGTTGGTTCCTTGTGTTGTAAATTTGTGTGATTGGCAGAGTGGTACAGCATGATCTATATCCATCACTATTGATCCAGTTCACCTGAGAAAAGTTTACAAAGGTCTTGAAACAAGACCTTTCTAAAACTTTCTGAGGTGAACTGGAGCAATTTTCTTACATGATATACAACCCAATAATACAAGTATTTCAATGATTTGGATATACTAGAGTTTATGCTGCAAAACTAAGGACAACAAAGCCAATAGAAAAGTAACAGCAATAATATAAGACAAGGATACCTTCTTACAAACTGAGGACAACAAAGCCAATAGAAAAGTAACAGCAATAATATAAGACAAGGATACCTTCTTACAAACTGAGGACAACAAAGCCAATAGAAAAGTAACAGCAATAATATAAGCCAAGGATGCCTTCTTACAAGCTGAGGACAACAGAGCCAAAAACAACAACAGCAATAATACAAGTCAAGGATGCCTATACACAAACAGAGATAAACAAAGCTGATGGAAATGATTGTAAAAAAGGTTCAATTAAATGAAGAAAATAGGAATGAATCCGTCCATATTGGAATGGTTGGCATATCAGCCTATGCATACAAAATACAAAAATACAATACAAAAAATGACAATGTTTATGGATTGATGATGCATAAAAACTTATAGTCCACAAAAATTATATGAATTATGGTACACATGACAAATTTCATTTATTATGATACATATTTAAAACATACCAAATTTTGGCATGCATGTAAACCCTAAAACTACATGAATAATGTCATATATATATGTGTGTGTGTGTGTGACAAAAAATATAAATTTACATGAATTATGGTATACATATGTACATAAATATTACATAAACTTTGATATGCAGATAAAAGTACATAAATTATGATATAAATGTAAAATTAACTGAATTATGATATACATGTAAAATATAAACCACATATAAATTTATATGAATTACAGTATACATTTGTATTCAATATATATATATATATATATATATATATATATATATATATATATATATATATATATATATATATATATATAAAGTACTTTATAAAGATTAATAATTCCTAATGACTCATAAGTAAAGGGGGAATCTTGAAGCTAACTGCATCTTTCCTTTCTTTGGGCACATTCATTTAAACTAGGCTACCAGGTTATTTCCCAACGGCTAACCATTTGATTTTGAAATTTGCTTGACTTTGAATTATGTAACACTTATTGTTGGATACCTTCTTTAGTTTCCCAGTATTTCCATCTGGATGTGATGATAGGTATGTGTCTAACATATAAAACACCGAATGGCTGTACCCTGCAAACATTACCCTGCAATTTCACATGTTTACTGATAAATTCTGCTGGAATATCTTCAACCCTCTTAAAAACCTTGGCCTGTAATGAGAAAGGAAAACCAAAACAAGAGTCCCTTGAATGGATTGATGTTCTACTGCCTGTAAAGAATATCCAGGAATCCTAGATTGGTTCTCCTTTCCAGCTGCTCAGCTTGGAACCATTTCTGATATTTTTCGGTGATGATGCAATTTTCAAATTGGCTGCTGCTATGGCAATATCCGATGTAAGATACATTTTCATTTAGAAACAACAAAATATTACAAGCCTTTTGATAAAAAAACCCATGTCTATATGACCATCAGTTCAAAAGAAGTGGCAAATATTAAGATTAACAAGATGGCTATCCAGTGGCAATATTGGATGTCCAATCTGTGTACTAAATGTCACAAGAAGTCTTCAGTGAAAACCCTATGTCAAGATGATTTTCTGTTTCACACTAATGGTGATAATTACATATTTGAAGATGGCTGCCATGACAGCCATATTAAATGTCAGATAAGTACCATTTTCATTTAGGAGTATCCCGACATCATATAAAGACTTAGGTGAAAACTTCATGCTAACGTAACTTTTTGTTCAGGAGAAAAATCAGTAATAGGATTTTTTTAACATGGCTGTCATGGTGGCCATACAGGCACTATTTTAATTACTGACCATCTAGTGATCATAGCAAGTTTTTTAGTAAGAACCCTATCATGATATGACCATTCATCCTGGAGGAGACTGACAAGATATTGAAAATGACCAATGTGGATACCATTATGGACATAAAAAGAAGCAACCTTAGAACAAAAAGTGTGTGTATGGGTTCATGATAATTCTCTACACAGTTTATTTTAAGCTAATGGACAGACCTTGGATGATGGACAAGAGGCTCTCTCATAAGTTTTAAAATATGATAATTATGGCTGCAAATGTGCTTCATTAATTAGTAATTAAATAAATGATTAAAGGCCAATGTAAATATCATTGTTTCTGCCTTTCATCCTGTGTGAAACAGGCAAATGTTTCTGCTTTTCTCACTTATTCAAAGCAATTCAGATGCTCTTGTGTCATTCTGACAAGATTTATATTTGCACACTATAACAAACTTCAAACTTTAAGTTGTTTTTTTCCAGAGAATACCATAAACTGACAATAAAATGTGATGGTACATAATGGATCTATGTAACTGAGTCTGTGCTAAAATAGTATAATCTGATGGTACAGTATGGACCTATGCCACTGAGTCTGTACTACAATAGTATAATCTGATGGTACAGTATGGACCTATGCCACTGAGTCTGTACTACAATAGTATAATCTGATGGTACAGTATGGACCTATGCCACTGAGTCTGTACTACAATAGTATAATCTGATGGTACAGTATGGACCTATGCCACTGAGTCTGTACTACAATAGTATAATCTGATGGTACAGTATGGACCTATGCCACTGAGTCTGTACTACAATAGTATAATCTGATGGTACAGTATGGACCTATGCCACTGAGTCTGTACTACAATAGTATAATCTGATGGTACAGTATGGACCTATGCCACTGAGTCTGTACTACAATAGTATAATCTGATGGTACAGTATGGACCTATGCCACTGAGTCTGTATTATAATAGTATAATCTGATGGTACAGTATGGACCTATGCCACAGAGTCTGTACTATATTAGTATAATCTGATGGTACAGTATGGACCTATATCACTGGCTCTGTAGTACAAATAAATCTACAGTAAAATCTCAAGGTACATTATGGATCTATGCCATTGCGTCTGAATTATAAATAAATTTGACAGTATAATCTCATGGGACATTATGGATCTACACCACTGGGTCTGTATTACTGATCTGAAAGATGATGATACACCATAGGTCTATATATGTTGTTGGGTTGTTGTTAAAATAAACTTGATTGCAAAATCTGATAGATTATGGATCTATGATGTTGGTTTTGCATTATCAACAAAGTTCTACATCAACTGTCTCCATCTGTTAGACTAAGTTTAGACTGGACTGCATTATAAATTTACTTACAATTTGTATACTTCTTGCTATCAGAACAAGGCCAGCAAACCCTACACCATATATTGTATACTGCAAAAGAACAAAAGTATGAAAACTGAATTACACAATATGACAATGACTATTAAATACAACTTGTATAGGTATAAATGTCATGATACCATTTAAATATCATTTGTATAGGTATAAATGTCATGATACCAAATAAATATCATTTGTATAGGTATAAATGTCATGATACCATTTAAATATCATTTGTATAGGTATAAATGTCATGATACCATTTAAATATCATTTGTATAGGTATAAATGTCCTGATACCATTTAAATATCACTTATATACAATCCAATGTAAAATTCAAAAAATTATTTATTTCTCTACAATAGCAAGAGAATTTTTAAAAGGAACTGGCAGTAATGTGAATTAAATCCCAAGCAGTTTTAAACATTCTATCACAAGTCCAAAAGTATAGAGTGTTACCAATGAATTCCAGAAATGTTCAAAATGAATTACAATCTCGGATGTGCTGATGTCCCAAAAGCCTGGAATGTGTTGCTGTGTAATATTCTTGATGTACCACTATGACATAATCCAGAAGGTCATTGAATTAATTAACAACATTTACAAAGTAGTGATTTAATCAACAAGTATTAGTGACTTATTTGTATTTCCAGTGAATAATTTAAATAAATAAATCCTCTCAAATTATAACTGATGTCAGCTAAATGACCGATTCCACTGAACAGATTTTAAAATTGGAATAAATATATCTGTTCATCACTACCTTTATAAAAAATAACATAAGACATGATATTAGAACCATGATGATAGTAAAACTTTTCTAGAACATTCTAAATTGCAAAGAAGGTCAGGTCTTTAACTCAAATTTTTAATAAATATTAAGATAAGCATCTGGTAGACCTAGAATATCCAAGGAGAAAACCAATAGCCTGAAGTCAGATCCAAGTAAACATGTTTACAAATAATATCTTGAGGTTTAGTCTACACTCATGGACAAAAGTTACTTCTATATTGTTTGCAAAATGCCCCTTACAATTTACAATCATGAAAAAACATTATACTAACAAAAAGATATAAATAACACAATTTAATATTATTTATATAAATATAAATGTCATTCAAATATATTTTACATGTCATTCAAATACATTACATGTCAAGATGCTTATAAAATATAATTTACATATATTAAGTGCTGTTGGCTTGATCATCATAACAAGTTCTTATTTATTTATTTTAAAGTCTAAGATCAAAAGCTTTAAAAAACTTGAAAAGAAAATTTGGTGTGATGACCTAAAATTATAATACATATGAATAGAATATACCTTAGTTTGTTTATCTAGTGGTTTTCCATGTGCATATTCTATAGATGCCAAGAAGATTATGATTTTACATATTGACGGACTTGGAAATATCAAAGTGACAACACTGAAAGCAGTAGGGTCATAAAAACTAACACACTTTTGGAAAATTATTGCATACTTAAAATAAAGGAATCTGGTATCCCTTTAGAATATGAAATGAGCTAGCTCTCTCTTTCTCTCTCTCTCTTTTATTCAAATAGTGCAGTGTCATGTACTGTGTTAGGAGTACTCCACATGAACTTTTGTGTAATTTTAATAAAGTAGTCATTCTCATGTTTATACTCCTAATTATGTAACCCAAAAGCATCAGTATTCTATTAATTACTTTAAATTAACAAAGATACTCATAAAAAATACTTTTAAAATACTCAGACTCTAGTGCACACTGCTGACAGAAACAGCCTTAGCAAACATGGGGCCTGACTTGGATAATTTTTTTTTATTGTGGGGAATCCTGGATTTATTCAGACTTATTTCAGAAATGTTAATCAACAGTAGAAATAATATTATAGAAAGATTTTTCTCCAGACTATGTGAGGACTTATTTCAGAAATCTGTGTGTGTGTGTGTGATTTAAATTTTAATGTAGCTTTAAAGATGTTTCAGTCATATCACCATGATGTCTGCAGTATGACAGTTCACAGTGATGTCTAGCACTGAGTATCATGCCACAGACATGTGGTATGATGTCCCACCCAGTCACATTATCCTGACACAATGCTGACCAGCCCTAACAATAACCTCTAAATACTGTGTGCCAAGCAAGGCAGCTGCTAGTACCATTTTTGTATGTCTTTGGTATGACTTGGACGGGGTTCAAACTCGCGCCCCCCTGCATCCTAAGTGGAGAAATAACCGTAAGTGCATAAAACATATACCAATATGAGCATACAAAAGCGTCAGCAAAGTTTTGCAGATTTTAATGAAAAGGCAATATCTCCCCTAAACTGTCATTCAGTAATATTGTAGGTAAGGGGCTGATGTATTGGCCCACTTAGAATGAAATGTATTAGCCCACTTAGCTCATGAGTATTAACATAGCATTGCGCACAGTCACTTTATGTAAATCTACAAAGTTTTAATTTTTTCCAAAAAATGATTGCCACAAATATTCTATGCTAAACATTCACTAAAATCTAATGTCACTGATATTCTTACTTATACGATTATACTTAAATTGCATTGATATGAACCGATTGGGTGGCCTAGTGGTTAGAGCATCCTCCTCGGATGCAGGAGGTTGTGGGTTTGATCCCCAGTCGATTCACACCAAAGAATTACAAAAATGGTACTAAAAGCTGTCTCGCTTGATGTACAAGGACTGGTCGACAACCTGGTATCAGGATAATGTGACTGGGTAGGACATCATGCTACATGTATGACTGAAAAATTGTTAAAGCTATGTTAAAAATCATAATCACAACACAACGCACTGATTCGTATGTATACGATATTGCCCAATTTCTGCACAGTTTTAGCTGCACTGGTTTAAAAACATTTAATGCAGCATTGGGCAGGACCACACATAATTCGCTGCCCTATTTTGTTGGGGGGGGTATTGCTTTTAAAATTTTTAAAAAGAACAAAAGATGGGGTCTAATAAATTACAGTCAAGAATGCATCTCAAAGTTTATAACATTGAGTCAAGGGGATTTTTCCTTGGTTGGGAGGGGTATTGTTTCTCTTGGGGGGGGGGTCTCCAAAGATACATACCTAAACAATATTTAAACGTCTCCAACTATCTAACAGAGGTTTGTTACACGTAAAATTGGGAGCTTACAGCTTGGAATTAGTGTTTTAATTAATAAATTGTAGAAAGGGTTATCATTTAGTGATATTAAAGGATTAGACACACAGATTTAGTAATGCAAACGGGTATGTTATTTACTTACTAAAAACAAACAAAATTAGTCTGCTAATTTCTAGATTTATAGAAGGATCTTGATCAAGCTGGAAGAAATTACAATTTGCACCGGTCTGATTCTTGTTAAATTCAACTAAAACGTTTTGTATTAAAGCAAAACTTGCATTATGTTTCACCTTTTACACTCACTTTGATACCTCTTATATTAGAATCAAAAAAAGTGTGAAGTTTATCAAAATATTCTTGCGTCAGACCAGTTGATTTGTCACTCTTTGGCATGACTCGCATTTAATGGGAGATAACTCTATAAAAATACGAGAGTTTGCTCCCTTATAAAACAAAATTAACTTCGCACAAACAAAAAACAGATTTGAAGTTTTTTTATTTTATTTTAGGACCAAACAAATGAAATTATTCCATATACGTGAGTATTTATACATTCTAAATATATTATATTCTTATACATTTTTTTGTTTGGTGATTTTTAGGTTATTGTTTTGTTTTGTTTAGCTTTGATTTTCCCACCTGCAAATGTGACATTACTATTCTTTCGAAAGATCGAACACACTGTCTGGACATTCAGGTCAATTCCACTGTGAGCATTGGCAAAATATATAGGCAACGTGGGGTGGGTGGACAGATTTAACCTATATTGGCCTACATACGAAAAAGTTAATTGTTGACTACTACATGTTTGCCATCATCCCCCTTCCTTGAAAATAATTCTGCTAGCACCGCTGACTATGCGGATCGACGCGGGGTGGAGTATGACTTTATGACTCACAGGTTGGGGTGGGAGTGGGAGATGTGGCCTTGGCATCGTGTAATAGTACTTTTCCTTCCTTCCAAAAATTAACATTTCCGACTTGATTACAGCTTGTATAGGTTTGTACGAAATTAACGGAGATATGACTTTATCCTTGCAAAGACGACGTGTATTTGGGAAACATGTATGCTTTCCTTGTACACAGAAATTTCCTCATATACATGTGATACCTGACCTTCCTAGCGATCTAAGTTAAATCACAGCCAGAGCACTGCCCTTTTTCTAATACCACCAGATCCCGGCCTTTAATTCGACATAGACAATTAAAATCTCAGGCAACATAGGTAGGACATTGTCTTAGTCAGAAAGGACCGTAAGCAATTAACATATACATGCATATAAATAAGGTTGACAAAATCTGCCGAAATTTCAACCCATTATAACTCCTCTCTCCAACTGAGACATGCTTGAATCAAAGAATGAATGACTCAGAGCCGAAATAGAGAAGAAATTACTCTGGAAACACTGTTCACTTGTCTCTATCTTGTTTATTTACCTCCCTTGATACGGTTGTAAACACGATTGAAAGTCTTTTTAAAATATGCTTGTTTTAAATATATTTTTAGTGATACTACTTAGTTTACCCGAAACTTTCACTTTATTGTCAGTATAACATTGTCTTCAGAAGTGCATTCATTTTGCTATGCAAACTTTATTTGCCACAAGTGTATGTATTCAGCTTGTTATGCAAACTTTACTTGTCACAAGTATATGTATTCAGTTTGCTATGCAAACTTTATTTGCCACAAGTCTATGTATTGAGCTTGTTATGCAAACTTTATTTGCCACAAGTGTATGTATTCAGCTTGTTGTGCAAACTTTATTTGCCACAAGTGAATGTATTCAGCTTGCTATGGAAATTTTTTTGCCACAAGTGTATGTATTCAGCTTGTTGTGTATTCAGCTTTATTTTCTACAGATGCATTAAATTTAATATGCTAAATTTATTTGCTACAAGTGCATTCCGTTTTGGGTTTGTTTTTTTTTTTCATGCTAACCTTACTGGCTACACCACATGCATTCAATTTGAATGCTAACTTTATTTACTTCAAGTGCATTCAATTTGTCTTGCTAAATTTTTTGCCTCAAGTGGTTTCAGTTTGCCTGTGCTAACTTTACTTATTACAAGTGTTTTCGATACGAGACGCTAACTTTATTTCTTACCAGTGTATTCAATTTGCCGTGCTAACTTTGTTTACTACATGTGCATTAAATTTGCCATGCTAACTTTAGTTGCTACAAATGCATTCAGTTTGTCATGCTAACTTTATGAGCTACAAGTATATTCAATTTGCCGTGCTAATTTTAGTTGCTACAAATGCATTCAGTTTGTCATGCTAACTTTATGACCTACAAGTATATTCAATTTGCCGTGCTAACTTTACTTGCTACAAATGCATTCATTTTGCTATGCAAACTTTATTTGCCACAAGTGTATGTATTCAGCTTGTTATGCAAACTTTACTTGTCACAAGTATATGTATTCAGTTTGCTATGCAAACTTTATTTGCCACAAGTCTATGTATTGAGCTTGTTATGCAAACTTTATTTGCCACAAGTGTATGTATTCAGCTTGTTGTGCAAACTTTATTTGCCACAAGTGAATGTATTCAGCTTGCTATGGAAATTTTTTTTGCCACAAATGTATGTATTCAGCTTGTTGTGCAAACTTTATTTGCCACAAGTGAATGTATTCAGCTTGCTATGGAAATTTTTGCCACAAATGTATGTATTCAGCTTGTTATGCAAACTTTATTTGCCACAAGTGTATGTATTCAGCTTGTTATGCAAACTTTATTTGCCACAAGTGTATGTATTCAGCTTGTTATGCAAACTTTATTTGCCACAAGTGTATGCATTCAGCTTGTTATGCAAACTTAATTTCCACAAGTGTATGTATTCAGCTTGTTGTGCAAACTTTATTTGCCACAAGTGAATGTATTCAGCTTCCTATGGAAATTTTTTTGCCACAAGTGTATGTATTCAGCTTGTTAGGCAAACTTTATTTGCCACAAGTGTATGTATTCAGCTTGTTATGCAAACTTTATTTGCCACAAGTGTATGTATTCAGCTTGTTATGCAAACTTTATTTGCCACAAGTGTATGTAATCAGCTTTCTATGCAAATTTTATTTGCCACAAGTGTATGTATTCAGCTTGATATGCAAACTTTATTTGCCACAAGTGTATGTATTCAGTTGGCTATGCAAACTTTATTTGCCACAAGTGTATTTATTGAGAGCTTGTTATGCAAACTTTATTTGCCACAAGTGTATGTATTTAGCTTGCTATGCAAACTTTATTTGCCACAAGTGTATATATTCAGCTTGCTATGCAAACTTTATTTGCCACAAGTGTATGTATTCAGCTTGTTATGCAAACTTTATTTGCCACAAGTGTATGCATTCAGCTTGTTATGCAAACTTAATTTCCACAAGTGTATGTATTCAGCTTGTTGTGCAAACTTTATTTGCCACAAGTGAATGTATTCAGCTTCCTATGGAAATTTTTTTGCCACAAGTGTATGTATTCAGTTTGTTAGGCAAACTTTATTTGCCACAAGTGTATGTATTCAGCTTGTTATGCAAACTTTATTTGCCACAAGTGCATGTATTCAGCTTGTTATGCAAACTTTATTTGCCACAAGTGTATGTAATCAGCTTTCTATGCAAATTTTATTTGCCACAAGTGTATGTATTCAGCTTGATATGCAAACTTTATTTGCCACAAGTGTATGTATTCAGTTGGCTATGCAAACTTTATTTGCCACAAGTGTATTTATTGAGAGCTTGTTATGCAAACTTTATTTGCCACAAGTGTATGTATTTAGCTTGCTATGCAAACTTTATTTGCCACAAGTGTATATATTCAGCTTGCTATGCAAACTTTATTTGCCACAAGTGTATGTATTCAGCTTGTTATGCAAACTTTAT
This sequence comes from Potamilus streckersoni, assembly GCA_016746295.1. Taxonomy (NCBI): domain Eukaryota; kingdom Metazoa; phylum Mollusca; class Bivalvia; order Unionida; family Unionidae; genus Potamilus; species Potamilus streckersoni. The sequence goes on from JAEAOA010001343.1 coordinate 146,303, forward strand.
TTGCCACAAGTGTATGTATTTAGCTTGCTATGCAAACTTTTTTTGCCACAAGTGAATGTATTTAGCTTGCTATGCAAACTTTATTTGCCACAAGTGTATGTATTCAGCTTACCATGCTAAATTTATTTTCTACAGATGCATTAAATTTAATATGCTAAATTTATTTGTTACAAGTGCATTCCGTTTTGGGTTTGTTTTTTTTTTTTTTCATGCTAACCTTACTGGCTACACGACATGCATTCAATTTGAATGCTAACTTTATTTACTTCAAGTGCATTCAATTTGTCTTGCTAAATTTTTTGCCTCAAGTGGTTTCAGTTTGCCTGTGCTAACTTTACTTATTACAAGTGTTTTCGATACGAGACGCTAACTTTATTTCTTACCAGTGTATTCAATTTGCCGTGCTAACTTTGTTTACTACATGTGCATTAAATTTGCCATGCTAACTTTTGTTGCTACAAATGCATTCAGTTTGTCATGCTAACGTTATGAGCTACAAGTATATTCAATTTGCCGTGCTAATTTTAGTTGCTACAAATGCATTCAGTTTGTCATGCTAACTTTATGACCTACAAGTATATTCAATTTGCCGTGCTAACTTTGGTTATTACAAGCGTTTTCAATTTGCCATGCTAACTTTATTTCTTTCAAGTGTATTCAATTTGCGATGATATTCCATTTGCCGTGTTAAATTTGTTTACTACAAGTGCATTCGATTTGCGATGCTAACTTTTATTTGCTAAAGTGTATGTCATTTGTAAAAAAATCACCAATTTCTTTCTTTTCATTTCTCCGCACAATTTTCATCACTAAATGTCTTGAACACCGACAAATGTTTACCGCTAATGCCATGCTAATAGGATTAACGTGTGCATGCTTGCGTTTGTGCATGTGTGTGTGTGTGTGTTAAAATTTGTTTACTTTTATCAGCGACAAGAAGCTCCACTTTGGATAGTTTTATTAAAATGTTCACGTATGAAAACAGAAAACAAAAGGTATTCTCAATGCAAAAGTGTTAATTTGTCTAATTCACTAGCAGCAAAATGGACAAATATTTTGACAGGAATTTGAAAAAGTGTGTGCTGATGGTTTGTTGTTATTTATTTATTTATTTATTTATTTATTTATTTATTTATTTATTTTTTATTTATTTATTTATTTATTTATTGGTCATATAGATATAAATAATATAAAATTCATATAAAATTTATAACGTTGTCGCATGACTACCCACCAAATATATAACATTAGACAAATAATTTGCCTTACATGGGACGATCTACTGAGATTGATCGACTTTTTTCAACAAAAAAAAAATAAATATTTTCGAATGGAGCATAACCTACTTTTTGTCCTATGATGCGCTGATAACTATACTCACCCGTATTAAAGCGAGTGGTGTGACTGAATAATTTGGGAAACCTCGTCCTTTATTTTAATGCTTATATGATATCATGGATTATGCTTAAGCAGGGTGTGTGTATGTGTGATTTGGATTTTTAACGTAGCTTTAACAATTTTTCAGTCATATCACTACAATGTCTGCAGTGTGGCAGGTTACAGTGATGTCCGCAGACATGTAGCATGATGTCCCACCCAGTCACATTATCCTGACACTAGGCTGACCAGTCCTAACACTAAACTCTTAATGCTGAGTGCCAAGTGAGGCATCAGTTAGTACCATTTTTATAAGCCTTTAGTAGAACTTGACCGGGGATCGAGCCCACGACCTACCGCATCCGAAGCGGATGTTTTAAGTAGGTGTGTCCTCAAACATGAAATGATTCCTATACAAACCACGTCCCATAGTATAAAATAAAACCTATTATGATAATTTGCCATGTGTGGAATACCGCAAAGCATACAAGATATGGCAAGTAAAACTGTAAAAACATTTCAGATTCATATCTCACTATTAGCGTATCTGTTGTATCCAAAACATATCTTTAATATTTTAAAAGTCTGAGGCAATATCTCTCAGAAAATATAGTCTAATATATAGAACACCGTAGTCCAATATATAGAATACCGTAGTTCAATATATAGTATACCGTAGTCCAATATAGAATACCGTAGTCCAATATATAGAATACCGTAGTCCAATATATAGAATACCGTACCCAATATATAGAATACCGTAGTATAGAATACCGTAATCCAATAAATAAAATACCGTAGTTCAATATATAGAATACCGTAGTATAGAATACCGTAATCCAATATATAGAATACCGTAGTCCAATATATAGAATACCGTAGTCCAATATAGAATATATAGAATACTGTAGTCCAATATATAGAATACCGTAGTCCAATATATAGAATACAGTAGTCCAATATATAGAATACCTTAATCCAATATATAGAATACCGTAGTCTAATATATAAAACACCATAGTCCAATATAGAATACTGTAGTCCAATATATAGGATACCGTAGTCCAATATATAGAATACCGTAGTCAAATATATAGAATACCGTAGTCCAATATATAGAATACCGTAGTCCAATAAATAGAATACCGTAGTCCAATATATAAAATACCGTAGTCCAATATATAGAATACCGTAGTCCAATATATAGAACACCATAGTCCAATATAGAATACCGTAGTCAAATATGTAGAATACCGTAGTCCAATATATAGACTACCGTAGTCAAATATATAGAATACCGTAGTCAAATATATAGAATACCGTAGTCCAATATATAGAATACCGTAGTCAAATATATAGAATACCGTAGTCAAATATATAGAATACCGTAGTCCAATATATAGAATCCCGTAAACCAATATATAGAATACCGTAGTCCAATATATAGAATACCGTAGTCCAATATATAGAATACAGTAGTCCAATATATAGAATACCTTAATCCAATATATAGAATACCGTAGTCTAATATATAGAACACCATAGTCCAATATAGAATACCGTAGTCCAATATATAGAATACCATAGTCCAATATATAGAATACAGTAGCCCAATATATAGAATATCTTAATTCAATATATAGAATACCGTAGTCTAATATATAGAACACCATAGTCCAATATAGAATACCGTAGTCCAATATATAGGATACCGTAGTCCAATATATAGAATACAGTAGTCCAATATATGGAATACCGTAGTCCAATAAATAGAATACCGTAGTCCAATAAATAGAATACCGTAGATCAAATAAAGAAAAGTGAGGGTCTAGGTCGAGAATGAAAAGGTCCAGATAGAAGGGACTTTCACTATAGAAAGCTCTTTAAAGCTTTTTTTTACGGGTATTAGAAGGGACAAATACAGGCATTTTCGTCTTGCATAACATGGACGCCCGCACATAGGGGTAATGGGGAGCACCTACCCCGATTTCACCTCAAACATGTTTTGACGTACATCCGTAAATCTCAATAACTGACCACTAATGTTTGCCTCCACCCCTCCCGAAAGTAATTCTCCGAGCAACTGATACAAAAGTCCTTCTACACTCGCAACTATCTTGCCTGTAAGATTATGGTATTTCTGTGATTTCGTCTTTCTCTTATTATCTTGTTTTTTTTATATCTTCCTTTTCATCTTATTCTAAACGAAAACGGTGGCCGTAAAAAGCAGAACTTCTTCCGTGACTGTGCAAGTAGTTGACGTATAAAGTTTCCCAGGGCATGAAAATGAAACCCCGTTTTAAAGTTGAAATGGAGTAGTTGAAGCTAGGGTTGGGGACATCCGTTTTAAAATGACTCTCAAATTAGACGAAGTGCAAGAAATAACCGTATCAGTACTTGTCAGCAATTACCAGAAAAGTGGTGAAATTTAAGAAAGAGCTTTGGCGCACTTAAAAGTATAGGGTACTTTTGGGGGAAACTACAGGTAAGGTATAATTGTGTCTCGAAGTTCGGTAATTGGTGTAACCTGCTAGTGAAAGGGGTCGAAATTCTGTGCTATTCTGGGATCGAAAGTCTATCTTATTAGTTGGCGATGGTCCCATTTCTGCTCTGCTGGGTGCGGGGTTTGAAGTTCTGTTCTGTTCTTTGTAACTAATTCACGCTATCTTCAACCAGAAAGTACTAAATGCGGAAATATACCCATATGATGCATGTCATGTATGGTCAGTGGTTAGTAAGGATGTTTCAAAAAAATGATTGGTCAGTTTAAGAAAGGTTATACTTTCTGTTCATCAACCAAGGACAGAAAAGGTTTGTATCTGCAAAGTCCAAGGGGTTTAAAGGTTTTGAGATTATTATCTTAAAAATACATACTTTAGAAATGAATAAGGAATATATTTATTTATCAGTGTCTACATTTAATGTCTTTGAGATTTGAATATACTGACTACTACATTTGGATTAGAACATGTATATAAGAATACCAATGAAATAAGCAGTGTTCGGTATATATATATATATATATATATATATATATATATATATATATATATATATATATATATATATATATATATATATATATATTGCCAGCTTGTAAAGTGAGACGAATATACCTATCCTCTGTGTGTGTGTATGTGTGTGTGATTTTTATTTTTTAAAATAGCTTTAAAACAATTTCAGTCATATCGCTACGATGTCTGCAGTGTGACAGTTTATAGTGATGTCTAGCACTGGGACATCATTTCGTAAGCATGCAGCATCATGCCCCACCCTGACACATTATCCTAGTGAGGCATCTGTTGGTACCATTTTTTTAAAAGTCTTTATTATGACTGGTCCGTGGTTCGAATCCGCGACCTCCCTCATCCAAGGCGGACGTTCTAACCACTTGGCCAACCGAAGTGGTAACCTACCATCTAATTCACAAGGTAATTAGTTATCTTGTTAAGCTAATGCTTGCGCTGATAAATGGCGTTAAACCCCAACGCAAACACATCGTCATTAAGTTAATACCACATTGAAATGTAGTCAATGTTCTGCTGAGATCTTATATACGCATTGGCTTAATTTAAGCTGAGCTCATTTATAATGTGAACGACCTTGGCCATTGTAGGAAATCAAATCCTTTGCGACATATATGCAATACATTTACACCAAAGGTTAATTTTTGTAACGAATGCTACATCAACAAGAATTTAATACATCATTAACTTCCCTGTATAGTGTGTCCTGAATCTTCTATGTTTTCATCTCATAGTCCTTTACCTTGCACCTTGCATTAAAAACAGAAGCAAACTCGTAGTTGCAATTTAATCATTTTTAGATCATACAAACCAATGATTGATTTGAAATAAAATGCCCTGTCGTTTGTATAATTGTAATATTCTAGAGTAAGTGTTTGATTTGGGGGGGGTGTTGTTTTTTTGTTGTTGTTGTTGTTGTTTTTTTTTCTGTTTGGTCATTTGTCAGAAAGACAAACAGATAAATATATTGTAAACTATCAGTCACTGATATGAAATAAATGTGTAAATTATTCGTAATCCATCTGCTATGTTTTGTGGTTTATTTAATTTTTGAGAACCAAGCGTTTCTTTTTTTTTTTTTGGATCATCAAGCTTAGTTTGATGTGCTGTGGAAAACACAAACACACAGACACAAGCACGCAAATGCACACACAAAACATCTCAGCCGATGTGGTTCAGTTAAAGCCTCCATATATATTCATTGTAATCTGTCTGATAATTTATTTTCTTTAATTTTTATTTTCTCTCTCTCTCTTTCACACACACACACACACACACACACACACACACACACACACACACACACACAAACACAATTTGACTCTGGACAGCGGCGTAGACTATCTCATTCAGAAAATAGTCCGTTACTCGTTTGAACTACTGGCCTACTGACCCCTCCCTACATAATACATGGTACATAATGAATATAATCTGCTTAATGTGTTTATGCAATAAACGAATTTACACGGTACGTCTACAAAAATAATTAATAAGCAGCAAATAAAAGGAATAAATGTTCGCGATGCTATCTTTTTAGTTCTAGGTAAAAGTAAATATTTTTTCTGCAAGGACAATGTTATCGTTTTACATAGAGGAAGGATATATTTAGATTTGCGTAATGATGGACAAAGGTAAAAGTATCCAGGTAAATATTCGTCTCAATGGTCATGATACAAAGGATATACAAGGAAGATTTTGTTTAGTTTGATGTCTCAATGTCTACTGCGATAGCAGTAACATATATTACTTTTTTGCTGTCTTTTTTAAAAGATACTAAGTTACTTAAAAGGATGAATGCAGTTTGGTAAACGAATGTAGATTATCTAACTAGATTTTAAGCGATAATGGAAAAGTATAAGTAAATTGTCAAATTAAATGTTCTTGTCATTTAAGCTCTTTTGGGTAGGTATTGTAGATGAAGTCATTAAATTTTCTCGATAATTAAGAGATCTTTGAATAGGGATGTACAGATGACCTGATTAGATTTTCCTGATATTTAAGAGATCTTTGAATAGGGATGTACAGATGACCTGATTAGATTTTCCTGATATTTAAGCAATTGTGTTTATGCACCGATACATCTAGGCATATATCAATTTATGAGATTTGGGGTAGACACATATACAGACATGTTTTTCATATTATTTAATTAATTTTGGACAAGCATTTGTGTAAACGACCTGCTTAAATTTTCATGACATTTAATCAATTTTGGATAGGTGTAAATGTAAATGACCTGCTTAGATTTTTATGACATCTAATCGATTTTGGATAGGCGTATATGTAGATGACCTGCTTAGATTTTTATGACATTTAATCAATTTTTTGGGATAGGCAGATGTATGTCGTTAAGGCAATTACACGTCAATTTTCCAGGTAGATGAAAGAAGGACAACGTTTATGGTACCTTTACTCAATCGCCTGAACTCGCTGAAGATTTCATCAAATATCCTCCATGCGTTTTATCGAGGCATTTTGTTCAATATGGCTGTTGTAACTCACAATAATTAATGTATAGTATAGTGGCTATAGTAACCCATGTTTACAAAATGACTAGTAATCCACATTTCAAAGTGGCTATAGTAATCCAGCTTTACAAACTTTTTCTAATTTAGTTTCAGCTAGAATTAGTATACTAGCAGAACTCTATAACCAGCGTATTCTCTAAATGGCAGTCCTTTCTTAATCAGGTGTCATTTACCGTAGAATCATATTTCCGTGCCATTGCTATGACAACAACGACACATTATACCCTTAATTTCGGGATACGGAGAACATAAACACGATTTTATTTGAACTCCTGTTCCGGTCTAATGCATGAGGTATGTCAGAAATTTATGCGCTTTTCCACCTGAGAACATATAATCATTTTTTAATCGTCACACTTTTAAGCATCTCTTTCTAAATTGTATTATATGTTTGTTTTTTATTGAAATTCGTTGTTGTGAATAATGATTTAATCGTTGACATTAAATATACGATGGTAAGGATGAAGTCGATTTGTTGTACGAATCTTCCTAAAATTCATAAGTTCGATCGATAAGATTAGCTTAACAAAAAAGCACGTGTACATTCGATAATATCAGCTGTAAGGCATCCAAGGTGATAATTAAATAAAAATTATGGCGCATCCATGCCTCATATTTTCTACTGCTGGTCCCAATAGAATGAGTATCAATTAATCGTTTTATCTTTTGAGATTCAACGAAAAGTTATTAGGCCTGCCATGAAGACTGATGCTGTGATCTATAAAGAGACACAATTTATATAAATTTATATTTGTACTCCCTTATGTTGTATCATGCTGACCACGGATATGAATTTTGGTTTCTTCACATTATGCGTTGAGAATATACTTACTGATTCTACAAAAGCAAAGATTTTGCATAATAGAGATGGTGTTAAACTGACCACAGGGGGGGGTCAAATATGGCCCCTGGATCATATCTCTCACCTCTGCCCTTGTTAGTTACAATTTCAGATAAAACCAACGTCTGTATGTGAGAAAGCTTGTCGGGAACTATATGTTGTGTCCCCGAGGTCTCTCAATATTCTTCATTTACCAAATACGTCAAATGGTTGCCAAGTATAGTCTATTATGTGGCGTCAAACATCCCAAAACCAGAACCAAACTTTGCTCAAGAGACTATTTCTTGTTAAACTGACTATTTTGTTTTTGAATGTTCAAAAAAAATGCATGAAAAATAATTACATTAGGCAGGAAAGCAGGGCTACTTCAGCCTGGTTCATTATCGATTTCCCTTAAATGAGGACTTTGTTTCTCAACTGCAGATGGAAACTAAACTTTTATATGAAAACATATATTTGCCCATTTGATGTACAGATAAAGACCAGAGACGAAAAAAGAGTGGGTCAACTGGAGATATAAACCCGGGATCCAGGCCCACAAGAGCGCCCTAGCCGAACAACACTTTTCAGTTCTATAAACGAAAAATTATGTTTGAAATAGAACTGGGAAAGGCCCGAGTGTTTCTTACCCCAGAACTCTCTCTCTCTCTCTCTCTCTCTCTCTCTCTCTCTCTCTCTCTCTCTCTCTCTCTCTCTCTCTCTCTCTCTCTCTCTCTCTCTCTCTCTCTCTCTCTCTCTCTCTCTCTCTCTCTCTCTCTCTCAAACTTTAATCAAAGAAAAGAATTTAAAAATGTGTTAGCACTTTGATTACAAATCTCTTTTGCTCGATCTAATAACACATTGCGGTATGTGATATGTAGCAAACCCAAATATAAGCAGGCCCACCAACCTTCATAGTTTTTATAAGAAATTCTGTCATGAAATCACAGGGGCATATCTCGACAACTGAGAAGTTTCTCACTCTCAAGAAAGATTTACGCAGAAACTTATTGGTAGCAAAGCACGTGGCTCGTGACTTGAAATAAGAAATCTGACGCAAGCGTCTATTTCATGTTCTCAAAATGTGTGAAGTAATTGTTCTCGATAATTCGTGATAGGAAGACGTATTGAAGTTACTGAAGATATACCAGAAGTAGTCAAGTAGTCAATAGGATTATTGTATTATGCTGTGCAAAATCGTTTCACGTGGCGTCATCAGCAACCGTTGCAGTATTCAGAGAATTTTGTATTGATTGCCAGTTGCTTTGACGTGACATCACAAAATGTGTGCACTTCCATATCTGCTATATTGATTTCCTAGTCACGCAAACCGACCCCTAAAAATATTGTTCCAACCGCATGATCATGAAGGCACATGTCATTTTGTGCGTAAAGAAATCCTAATAAACCACACTCTGTTGTGTATGTCAACCACACGAGACCGAATTCTTGACTTCGCCCAACTTTCTTAAATTAAACAGTGACATTTCAATTATCTTTGTTATTCTTTCATAAGCAAATAAATCCATCAATAAACAGACGCATAAACAAATGGATACACAAACAAGTACAACATGTAATGATTTTCAATTTTCATGCGCTGAAATCAATCGTTTCCTTGTCGTTCAATTCAAAACGTAAATGTTAATATGTAATGTTACGTATCTAGGCTCGTTCAAACGTAACACAGAAAAGAGTGAAGCCAACAAGCTTTGTAAATTTTAACAAAATAAAAAAAATTCCTAGAAAATAAGGTAAAAAATACAAAAAAAGAACTTATGATTTGTGAATATAATCCTAAAATACTCCTAGAATGAATAATATAAGTCCTATCACTGAAAAGTTCTAATTGAAGCAAGGTTGGAATTCCGACAAAGTTCCACTATGGAGGATGATAATGTCAGATGAATGTAGTATTGTACTTATGTGTCACCAGTTGCTCGTTGAATTTTATAAATCAATAATATTTTGGCTTAAGAATTCTTAATAATTTCCAATAAATGTCTTTGTCCAAGAATTTGATAAAGAGCACTTATATTTTCAGGAAAAATAAACTACTTTAAATAACAATTTCAACTCAAATGGTTAAAACACAAAACACCTTTGAACTCCAAAAGGTATGGAATACGACTGACTGAAAAACATTATAAACGTTAGTTTATCGCACAATTTTAGATCAGATAACGGGTTCACGTGGTCACGCAGTAAATTAATATATTAATCAGCACGTAGGCTATTATATGGTTCGATTGTACTGAACGAAATTCAATTAAATGTTTTTTTTATTAAAAAAAAAGATTGTTTACAACAGAGCTGACGCAAGCAAAGAATGACATTGATTAAGACTAATGATTTGCACACTGTGTTTACGAATTCTGAACCAAGTTCAAGAACTAGGTCAATGTAAAATACAATGTAGCAACAATGTTATTTACTAGAACTTATCTGGATTTTCAGAAAGAAAAATATCAAATTGAATGAATAAAGTTACCATTATAATAACTTGCATAGAAATAAAAATAAAACAAAAATTTAAAACTAACAGACAAGTAATTAAATTCATGTACGTAACAATAATTTCATATTTCTATAAGCATTTCAAGAATACTTGATTCTGACATTCAACACAAAATAATAATATTTCGTTTGGCTCATGCTTTATTTTAATACAATGAAGATGAAACATCTTTGAACAATTTCCGCTTATTTCAGTATCATCTTCCTTTCATGACATACGTACAGATACAATAATTGACGGTGTTAATTAAAATTGGTTTGTCAGTTGTCTGGCATAAGCACTTAATTTCGTGACAAGTATTTGTACATACAAGTTCTGGCATAATACACATGCTATTAAGTTCCGTATCTGATATTGTATCCAGTGTTCTCTCTAAGGAGCGCAGCTGAGCTTATTTGAAAATACCGCACAGCAGTTTCAAAATTCCGCGCGCATAGGAAATTGTTTTAAAGGGAACGTTGTATCCTGAATTCGTTGACCTGAAATACTCGTGCAAGATGACAATTTTTTTGGTCATGATGCACAATAATTTTAGGGGAAAAAAAAAACAAAACAAAAATCAAAAACAAAATTTTACAATATTGTCTTTTAGTGATAAATGCGTTTTTGTACATCAGTAATATGCGTGATTACGGATCAATGTCAATATTTTTTCTTTCGATATAAGCCAGATTATTTCCAGCTTTATTGTATCTTTCGTGCTATATGGTTCTAAATTTCATATATATATATATATATATATATATATATATATATATATATATATATATATATATATAGTACAATATGGTAAATTTATGTACATTGATCCATTTTCATATATATATATATATATATATATATATATATATATATATATATATATATATATGTGTGTGTGTGTGTGTGTGTGTGTGTGTATGTATGTATGTATGTGAATCATTTCTGTGAAGTAAATAACCTTATTTCTTGAATATACTTGATAACTGATGTTGGCAACGTTCAAGATGACGGCGCAAGGAAGCGCGCGTTGCATCGTGGATATTTGTGCACACAATCGTGACGTCGGTGAAAACAACCCATATATGGTCATCGACAAATATGCAGAGTTAGGCAAGTCATTCACTGCCCTGTTACCACATAGTGGAACTCTTTTTTATGCGCAAATGGGGGGGTCAATGTCATGAGAGGCTAAGTAAGAATTGGATAACGAGACCAGGATGTAAACTAACGGCAACTGAATGTTCATGGTGGTAATCTGATGATCACACTTCTGTCCTTTGTTTCAAGAGCGACAGTTTGGACACTGTTGTATGCTACTAAGTCACAAAATACAATTGCAGTTCGACATTAATATAAAGCTGGTTTGACGCAGATTTTTGAGAATACACTCCAGCGCTGTTGAACACATCTGCATCATGTATTTGATAATCAACAGGTAAAGAAGTAAGAATTGTGTTCAATGCTAGACCAAACATTAATTTCGTATAGCTTTAGATATGGCCATTAAAATTAAAATCTGTGTTACTAAAGCAAAAATTGCATTAATTATTGTTTAATTAAGCCTTTGGAATATCTCCTAAATAAAACCATTTACTATCCTGAAGTTTGCGCAATCGTTAGAAAATGAATTTATCTTTTCAATAATGCCAAACATTGCTTAATTTAATGCACGATGAAGACTGTTCAAGAGGCAGCGGAGATGTTACCCGCCAAATTCACCATTAATGTAATATCCGACCGTTGATCTCATTCCTAAAGTAACGTTAAGTTCAATTCTAACAAAATTAAAAAGAAAAGATATAAATGATAATACCGTTATAAATATCTAAAATTATTTAACTGTTGTATTAAATATCGATGGAACATCCAGGTTTTTATGAATATTAAAATTTAGTAGGATCCAGTTGAATTTCATCACGCAATATGACGATGCATTCTCTTGCCGCACGCTCTCAATATATCTGCCCCGATAGTGTTCTCATTCAATCACGCTGTGCCACATGATGTTACTGACAACTTGATAAAAGATCTGGCGGAGAGTCTCTGATATGGTTTTAAACAGTTCTATAAATTTCTTTATTAAAAAGAAAAAAATTATAAAATTGCGCTAATATGAGATGCCAGTAGCCATATAGTGGTGGTTTGTGTACCGATTTTATATCCTAATTTCTTAATCAATTTCTTATTGAAAATGAAAAATTTTAGTAGACTTACAAATGACGAACTGTCAGTTTGTCCAATATATAAGCAAATTTTAACTTAAAGGCGTTTTGTAGGGATCTCAGAGTAAAAAGTCTAGAATGGTTTATACACATCGATTTTTTTCCCACAACAGTTGCCATCAGTCAAATGCTATCCCTCCCATTAAAAATCCAAATCAAGATAAATATTGATAAATGGATCCTAAGTAAGAATGCCTCAGTGGATATCAGCACGTAAGCAGGGTCGACAAGAGGCAAAGGTGGGCTACCGGAACCCTTAAGAGAGTCTGAGTCGAACAACACTTTAAGTTTATAAACGAAAGCATTATGTTTGAACAAGAACTAGGAAAACCCAGTGGTCGCTCTCTGCGGCCCTGTACGGACGTTAAACGTGTTGTATGTTTGCAACAATGCGATATACTCTCTTCCTTTTTTGAAAATCATTTTATGTATTTGATATGTAACCTAAAAGTTTCTGTAGAGTCCTTAAAGGTTTGGGTGAATAAATTCTCTCACTCATTTGTATAGTTAGATCTCCTTTAAGAATTAGAAACTTATGCAGCATGTGCGACGTGTCAGGCGGTGTCATAAGCAGGTTAACGACTATCACGTTTTCTCAGGTGGAACATTCTCGGTCTTCTCCATCAATTCGAAAACCTTGAACTATATTCCACGTACCCTGTATCTGGCAACTCAAAACACGGAAGCATTACTAAACAAAGGGGCACAATACTTACTATGGCATGTGTAGCACGTTTACTTTAAGTTCATTTCTCAGTTTAATAATATGTGCATTCACACACATTAGGCTGACAAATACAGACAGTCGTTCGCAATATAAAACTTGTATGTTGTAACGAAGTTATACGTAAATGAACTGCCTGTAGTAAAGTGTCAACGATTTTATGTTGCTTTTTAAACCAATGTTGACAGCTGCTATTAATTAAGTGTCAAATTTAATCCTTTCCTCAAATATGCACTAACTCGTTCTTAAATCGGTTAAGAAATGCATTTAATATCCATTTATTTTATCCTGCTGCATGACCTTTTGCGAGTCCGAAACCTCTGAGACTTATAAAAGACAACACGCAGGAGAAAATATCGGTAGCAATCCAAAACGACTCCAAAAATTATATGAAAATGGAACAATGTACATAAATTTACCATATTGTATTATGAGCTTGTCAAAATACGTCATATTCTTTTTAAAAATTAGAATGAATTAATAAAGAGTGCTCCTGGCCTAAAGAATTTATTAATGATATAGAGTCAATAACTATAGCTTTTACTACTGAAATTCCACTTACCCTCTCAATCCTTATGGGGATGAAAAAAACATTTAAAACTAGAATCTCGAACATATGTACGAAGGAAGATGGGAAAACATACAATTTATAAAGGCGGCAGAGAAGCTGATCAGAACACATACTGATTCCCTGATTTTTTGGAGGGATTTTCAGATTGAAAAGACCATACACCATGTTTCCTCTTCCAGATAAATGCATTCTGGGATAATAAAAACATACATGCCCAACTTCAAGTTTTTTCGCACAGCTTCAAAATCGTAATCCAAGTGGTGCTTGTTGGATACCCCAATCCAGTCCATCTGGGCTGCTTTCTCCCAAATCTCGGCATGATATAGCAAACCCTGTGTTAATTGTGCCAGTGAAAACCAATCAACAACTCGGTTGAATTAGTTAACTTGAGGTAGACATTATAAACCTTGTAAATATTATCCCCAAAACACGGATGCCAGCTAATAAGGTAAAAGTGAAACAAACTAGGTCACGATGCAAAGGCAAACGTCCACGCCGAGCATGACTGATAACTCAGTAAAATTCAGATGGATAAAAAGGCGACACCAACCTAACCTAGACCTTCCTAATGTTATGGATCATATTTTATTGCGCCTCGTGGGTTTTATTGGTCTGAAGCTACCTTGATCATGCTGTACCAAGGTACGAAAAAGTCTATCTGTATCTTTTATTTGTACTAATTCGTATTTATTCATAAATTCTGTTATTGCGTAGCTAAACACGTTGACATTCTCTCAGTCCATCAGGAAGTAGACTCATTCATATCTAAGTTCACCTAAATAACTATGGTGGACTCTTGTAATGGAGATTGTGAAATGAAATAGAACTTTATTCAGGCTTTGCCCAATCAGCTAGGAGTTAAATGTATGTCTATAAAAAGATGCATAGAAATGACATCTAAGGTGTTGAGTTTTCATCTTGTATATAAACATTCACATCTGTGTGTGTGTGTGTGTGTGTGTGTGTGTGTGTGTGTGAGACGGCTGCCACACAAGATGTCGGGTGTTCAAAATTTGCGGCGGATCCCAAATATTTACAAACAAAAAAAAAACTTTCGGCAATTTTATGTTAAAACTTTCTTTTGAACGCGCTCATCCCATTTTTTAATACTTTGTTTACTCTTTTTAATTCCAGTCGTAGGACTTGTAATTATCCTAGCATATTTAGAAAAGAGAAGTTAAGGAAAGTTAATTTCAATAAACTAAAATAGGAGAGACAAAAAATTATAAAGCTAACCAATCATAGTATATACCGGACATACCACAATTTCGTCGCCAGGTTCTTTGTCATATATTTGAAAACTACTTCAACTTTCCTTCTGCATTCAAAGATGGAAAACAAAAAGAGATATTCCGCATTGATGTAGCGATTTAATACATTCTTGTTGGTACAAATGCAAGGTAAAGATTGTAGTTTTACCAGCTGTTACTAAATTTTATAGGTAATACTAGTTTCGTCAAAAATGGCAATATTAAAATGTAACAATCTACTAGACAAACTTTAATTATTCATAGTATTTTTAAAAAAAACAAATGAAAATTCAACTGCAAATTTATGAACAAATTATAAAAGTTGTTATGTATATTATTTAATTTCTATTAATATTTTTTGTGTTGGCGTTTGCCCATCATTATATATATATATATATATATATATATATATATATATATATATATATATATATATATATATATATATATATATATAGTGTCATTGACCTTTGTCATTAGCTGTGAGTAGGACATAGCTAACTTTTTTTCTGTGATTTAAGGTTATATTTTAAGATCATTACTATTTGGAGGTAACTATGTTTCTGAATTTAGAACACTGACATTGACATTCCCTGGAAATAAAAAGCACGGTCCATTTGCCCCTTATATGGTAACTTGCTAACATTTAAGTGTATAGATCTGACCATGTTTATGAATTTGGTGGGAATTACAATTATGATAACAGTATTTTCAGAACATGAACATTTCGACATAGGTTACGTGGAATAGTTTATAAAGTTGATAATATCAGAACTACTAATTAATATCTTAGCATCAGAAGAGAAATCAATCATACAGTTGTGTTTTAATTTGAAAGGATTTATTCTATAAATTATTCACTGGAATTGCAAAGTGTTACTAATTCCTATCTTAACTTCAGCTGTGGAATCAGTCATTAATTGTGTTTTAATTTTAGAGGATTGTTTCTGTAAATTATTCAATGGAATTGCAAAGTGGTGAATAGCACTTTCGATCTAAAACACTATTTTGGGGATTATTGTGAATTCATTTAGAGACTTTTTGGATTACATCAATGCAATACATCAAGACAACTAGTACATGAACATTACCATAGGGTTGTTGGTGCATCAGTGGTTTGAAGATTGGAAACTAATTCGGAACACCAATGGAATTCATTCGAAATACTCTATACTTTTGGACTTTTGATAGAACATTTTAGAAATATTTGGGATTTAATTCACAATTCTGTGTGAGTTCATATTCTACCTCCGAGTGAATGACTGCCTCCGTGTTTCCGGTGACGTATGTAGGGTATATACTTTATGACTTTGAAAATTTGAAGTGCTATAATCGATTGTTAAATTTGAGTTTCCGATTGTTCGACTTATCGAGGTAGCAGTGAGAAAAATGCCATTCGAGTGATTCAGACTCTTTGGGTGATTGGCATTTGCATTTATCCTACACATATGTTACATCCTTCTCATTCCTAAATGTACACAGCGTACACTTTTTTCATAATGGTATATAGGCTCTGCGACCGAATTAAAACATCGACTCAGCTGTAAAATTCAAGGAAACGTGTTGTTGTTAACAGACACTGAAAGACTATCCTATAAAAACTTGGGCGTGAAATTTAAAACTAGATCCCGTAGAGAAATTTAACCTTGTTCGTATATTTGGATTTAATTGACCAGATTGTTGTTCCACCGCGATAGGAGATTGTATTTTTATCCTTAAGTTAGCAGCGTTTTGAACAACGGCTTATAAAGCACGCTTTTTTGAATCACAGTTTCCATCTGGTCAGTACAAGATTATTTATTAGTCGAATAGGATGGCATTGGTGATTTCTTTGGGTGTCAACGTTAAAATAAACATAAAAATTGAAATTCAAGGGCATCGTATAATGATGGGAATTCATGGTCGAGTGAAAACCATCATCAGATCCAAAAATGCTTAATCAGTAGAAAGTTTAAGATCTTGCACTAACTGACTTGATGGAAACCCTTAGGTTAAGACTTTGCTTGACTGACTTGATGGAAACCCTTAGATTAAGACTTTGCTTGACTGACTTGATGGAAACCCTTAGATTAAGATTTTGCTTGACTGACTTGATGGAAACCCTTAGATTAAGACTTTGCTTGACTGACTTGATGGAAAACCTTAGATTAAGATCTGCATTGACTGACTTGATAAAAGAAAACTTAAAAAAAATACCTTGACTGCATGACATAGAACTTTGTACTAGGATTTGTATTGACTGACTTGACAGATAATCCTAGATTAAGATTTGCATTGACTGACTTGACAGAGATTCTTAGATTAATATTTGCATTGACTGTCTTGACAGAGAATCTTAGATTAATATTTGCATTGAATGAATTGACAGAGAATCTTAGATTAAGATTTACATTGACTGACTGAACATAGAACCCTAGATTAATATTTGCATTGACTTATTTGACAGAGAATCCTAGATTAATATTTGCATTGACTGACTGAATATAGAACCCTAGATTAATATTTGCATTGACTGACTTGACTGACTTGAGAATCCTAGATTAAGGTTTGCATTAATTGACTTGATGGATTGACGGAGAATCCTAGATAAAGGTCTGCATTGATTGACTGAACATAGAACCCTAGATAATTATTTGGATTGACTGACTTGACTGACTGAACATAAAATTCTAGATTAATATCTGCATTGATTGACTATACAGAGAATCCTATATTAGGATTTAGACTGACTGAACAAATAAGTCTAGATTAAGATTTTCCTTAAATGATTTGATAGAGTGCCGTATTAAAGAGAAATTTCTGACTACTATTATTCTAATCAGATATCCCATGTGATCTTGCATCATGATAATGTTGTGTTTATTTATCAAGAGTAGAGTTAGTAGAAATAATTTATATTCATTATATTTTTTTAAAAAATGTGTATTTTTAAATCAAAATGAGGAATTTCAGCAGTTAGAATGAATACCACAAAAACCTACATATCGGGCTCAAAATCAGAGAATTTTTTTTTACCGAAATTTGGGCATGCTTTCTTTAAACGTTTAGCAATTTGTGCGCCTGTATTACTTTACAAAAGTGGAAAATAACAATTTTAAAAAATTATTAATGGTTTAACAGAGACCAAACCATGTCGAATGTAATAATAACTTATAGTCATATTACATTTAATAAACACATAATTGCGATAAGGAAAAGATCGCACACACAAGCACACACACACACACACACACACACACACACACACAAGCACACACAAGCACACACACGGTGGAACTAAATCTATTCTGAATTGTTTAGCATTATAGCAACTCAGCGAGCAATCTTACAGTCTATAATAGCATTATCAACAATTTGAGTTATACTGAATCCCTTTCAGATTCCTCCCACCTGGAGAGAGAGCTCGTAAACTTACAAATCTAGACACGTTAAAAAAAAAATTTGTATCGCACAGAATTAAGCCAGAATGTTCTAATAGCAAAAACCACGCGCATATGTCACTAGGCGAAACGTGTTAGTAAACCACCTATAGCTGCAAAAAATATTAACTGTACGCGCGCACGCCTGTATGTCTATTAGGTAATTCAACGCCTTACGTCACAAACCATCTTTCTTTACCGCTAGATGGTATGTATTATGACAAAATTGTCAATGGGTGCAAAGTAATATGACCATTACATATCCTCCGGAGCAATATGACTGTCAACTTGTAGGTGTCTAAACAACTTTGCCTTCACGGAAGCAAATATTGAAATAAAGCCTGTCAATGACATGCGCGTGCCTACATCTTATAATTGATTTTAGTGAAAGTTATGGTCATTAACAATAAAAATGTGCCTGTTAGGGAACAAGAATTGGCATAATGAAATATGCCTTCCGAAATAAGACATAAATCTTCAAAACAATCGGTACACCGGGGATAATGAAAATGGACAGGTGCGTCATGCCAAATAATCGGCTCAAGGAGCAAAGCGTTCTTCCATCATATCCAACCTAGATTTTTAGAAATATGCATGCCTTAAACCAGGCATAGACAACTTCCTCCAGGGACAGATAAGTGCGTACACCCTATGCTGTAATTTAATGAATAAGACCAGGTCAAGGGCCGCAATTCAGCCAGCGGGCCGCATTTAGACCACCCATGTAATCAACGAAAGAAATTCCGAAGTTTAATGAATTGTCTGTTCTGATTTGAAGATCTCTCTCTCTCTCTCTCTCTCTCTCTCTCTCTCTCTCTCTCTCTCTCTCTCTCTCTCTCTCTCTCTCTCTCTCTCTCTCTCCACTATTAGGCAACATATATTGGTGCAAATACTTTATTGACCAGCTTCCTGGTTTTAAGAACCATCTGATGTCTGACTTAATAACTATATATTAGAAAGACACGATCTATCCATCTACATAGAAAGTTCATAGTATCTCGATTTGGCCAGTCTTAATGCTAAAGACATGCTTAGAAGTTCATGCATACTAAAAGAAAAATAAAGATATCCCTCTTATTGTTGCATAGGTTTGAGTCTTCCAGAATATATTAGACAATTAAAGTTAGTTGCCATTCATATACCTTGAGAGCTAATGGGGATGGGGGCAGGGCGTGTCCCTATTTCTCATTTTCAAACCCCGACCCACCATAATATCATAATATATCATAATGGCACCGTTGTCATTAATACCACTAGTACCATCATTGTTACTCTTGATACTATTGTCAGTATGCGTACACCCGTATGGGAAAATAGGCAAAATATATTTACTCCCATCCTCTTCGCCCCATTTTACCCACTACTACTACTACTACTACTACTACTACTACTACTACTACTACTACTACTACTACTACTACAGAAAAGAATATACGCGACTTAATACGATAGAAAGAATACAGATTTCATTAATAGGATTGCATGAAATTGGATTGGTGGTGGTGGTGGTGGTGGTGGTGGTATGTGTATGTTTTGAATGTTTAAAGTAGCTTTTCAATTTTTCAGTCATTTCGCTACGATATCTGCAGTGAGGTAGTTTATAGTGATGTCGAGCACTGGATCGTCAAGAACAAGATGTAGCATGATGACCCATCCAGTCACATTTTCCTGACACCAGACCAACCAGTCCTAACAATTAACTCTTAATGCCGAATAAGGCGGTTGAAAGTACCATTTTAAAAAAGTATATGGCATGACTCGGTTGAAGTTCGAACCTGTGACCTCCTGTATCCGAGGGAACACTCTAACCAATAGGCCACTGGAGCTGGTAAATGTAAGTGAGTAGTAGTAGCAGTAGCAGCAGCAGCAGCAGCAATATACGCCTTTATCGTTTTAAAGCTTTAGTTTGTGGCTTATTCAAGCTTACTGCAGAACAAAAATTTAAAATTGAACATTTGTTTATTTCCGCATTGAGCAAACAATTGTTTGCTGCATTTCTAAAGATGGCATTATTTGCATAAAATAATATTTAATGGTAAGTTGTATTTCGAATAGTTAGATTTACTGACTATATTGTAGCTGGGTGCTTCTAATCTGACCACAAACTTCTAATCTGACCATAAACTTCTAATCCGACCACAAACTTCTAATCCGACCACTAACTTCTAATCTGACCAAAAACTTCTAATCCGACCACTAACTTCTAATCTGACCACAAACTTCTAATCTGACCACAAACTTCTAATCCGACCACTAACTTCTAATCTGACCACAAACTTCTAATCCGACCACTAACTTGAAGAAATAAGTTTTTGATGGAGAAAACATTGGAGTTAAATTTTCAAGAAGTAATACAACAGTAGCATGACTGTTCCAGAATAAAATGTTATATTACAATATATATATATATATATATATATATATATATATATATATATATATATATATATATATATATATATATATATATATATATATATATATATATATATATATATATATATATTATATAAATTTATATATATATATATATATATATATATATATATATATATATATATATATATATATATATATATATATATATATATATATATATATATATATATATATATATATAATGGCCGCTGCTTAAGTAACTATATTGCTTTGAACTCATTTACTTAAATTAAATGTTGAATAAGTATTAATGTTTTACGACACAGCAACACAAGTTTACTGCTGATATAACTGGAGTAAAGTGCATTGTTCAAGAATATGTTCAACATAGTATGGTCTGGTCCCATCTTAAGATTCCAACCCGCACTCTCTCGGACACAAGTTAGGCGTGCTAACACTGCAAAATCCAAATAGACGTTTTAAGGCGCTTACTGCCGTGAGGCTGATACGACTGATTACAGTCTCAGGCATGGACTGCAGTCCCTCTAGGAGGGCACTTGGCCTTGGTGCTAGGCCTTTTTCTGATACCTAAGGCTCAGGGACCTCAAAAAAAAAAAAGACCCAATGAAACGCAACTTGACCCTAGAAAATGGCAGATCCGCAACTAGCTTTTCCACTCCGGCCGCGACTCCCACCCACCAATGTCCCCAAGGTCTTTTATCCACCTGACTTTATTTCAGTCAGGTGGATGTTTTTGTCAAATATAAACCAGTTTTTCCTACCAATGGTGTGTGAGTCACCTATGCAATTGTTCTAATGAACCTGAGTTGTGAATTTGGAATATAAATATAGTTTGAATTTTGCGTACTTGGCGTACTTATAAGGTCCGAAAGGGAACCAATCTTTAGGCGATTGCAGCCTAATAAGAATTTTTATCACCGTTTTGGGTTGTGTGGTTGTGTAATTTTGACCGCCTTGCCAAAGGATCTTGTTTGGGCCTTAGGTCTTCAGAGCCAAAGTGAAGACGTAGGTTGTAGGCTTTCGTTTCGAACAGTTGGCCGTGCGGCCCGGCTGTTCTTCGCTAATTGTTTGTCCGTTCCAGGGAAGGGTTTAAGGACAGCAGTTGGAAGGAGGTTTAGTCTGCTTAGTCCCTTGATTTGTTGGTATACGACTGTCTGTTTGTGTGGGGGTGAGGGTTTTTTGTGAGATGTTAGTGCTGACTAGCTCTTGATTGTGGCAGTTGATCTCGTGATCCGGACTGCTCGTGCATTGCTATTGTTGACAGGGTTTTACTTTTAGGACAGCAGAGGGATGGAGGTTAGTTCTGCATATTCCTTTGATTTGTGGTGTAGTAAGGTTTGTTTGTGTGCATGCTGAGTGCTGAGTATGGGGATTTTTAAGGGCATTTAGCTGGAGCAGCTAAATGCCTTTTTGATTAAAGTCGGTACACTGTAGCTAGTTTTCTGTCTACTCCACTCCTGTGAGTTCGGATTGTATCGGTCCCTCGGATTGCTCCACTCCTGGGAGTTTAGATAACGGACTTCTCCACTCTTGGGAGTTGGATCGACAGGTGGGATGTTCCTGTCGGATCCTTTCGGCCTTGAACTTTATGTCCTTGTCATGGTGGGTTATCTTATCCTGTGTTCTATGATTACTTCGCTCCTGGGAGATTTTGTTATTCGGAACCACTGACTACTCCATTCCTGGGAATTGGATCGGCAGGTGGGATGTTCCTGTCCGATCCTGTCGGCCTTGATCTTTATGTCCTTGTCATGGTGGGTTATTTTATCCTGTGTGCTAAGCACACAGGAATCAGAATCCATCCTGGCATTTGCTTGTATGATTCCTAGCGCCCGTTTAATGGTATGGAACTAGATATGTTTATTGCAGAATGTATTTGTGTGAATGTGGGGTGGGTTTTTAGGGTTCCATTTGCAGGTAACCTTTTGAAGTTCTTTTTTAATTATCCAAGTACAATGTATATACTGTGAGAATAAGATTTTAATTATTGGCAAAAGTATGATGAACAATAATCAAGGTGAGGTCGTTCCCTTTTAAAAAAAAAACAGGTTGTTGTTTTAAACATTTTTTTTAATTCGGTTAGATTTATGAAAATGATGGGATAAAGGAAAAAAGTTTGATGCATACGGGTATGATACTAGTAGGATAATAATGAAAAAAATATAAAATTAATTAGAATAAGATAGAATAAATAACAAATAGAATAGGAGTGAGATACAATAGGAAATAATAATAGGGTAAAAGTGCTGCATAGCAAATGGTATAAAATGATATGGGTACATAAAATAAAGGTAAAATAGATAAAAAGAATAAAAATAAATTGAGGGGTATGGGGGATATATGTGAGTAATAATAAAATAAGGTTTGTCGAAATAAGATAAAATAAAATGGTTTAATAAATTGTTAATATGATGTTAGTTTGGTGATATGTGGTGGTTGATACTTCTGTTAATTGTGTTTTATATAGTGTTGTGTATTATGTTAGAATTTAGTTAGTGTCAAAAGATAGATCATGATAAGAGTAATAATGTAGAGGTTTGAAGTCTCTGTTTTATTTACACCAATGTACATAATAAATAGTTAATAAATAGTGTATTCATTACACCAATGTACATTATGATACATAATAAATAGTTAATAAATAGTATATTCATTACACCAATGTACATTATGATACATAATAAATAGTTAATAAATAGTGTATTCATTACAATTTACAATAATAAGTTGTGCACTGCAGCAAAACAAACCTGTCTCGGTTAGTCACCTCTGACGACGTACGAGAAGACGCATGAGGATGGGTAGTTGAGATCATTGTCGATGTCTCTGATGCGGCCACCATGACGGTAACCGTAAGAAAGAGCATGAGTGTGTATACATACTTATTCAAAATAACTCAAAAGTTTCCGTTAATAAGATAGTTTCTAAATTACGCAGTTATCGTCCGTCCGTACGGTAGGCTCACACGATACCATTGACATTGAAAAGGGGAGAATTTGAAGACTGTTCACATACCAAGGCAATATGAGCTATCTGTCTTGTATAAAACTTGGAAATGCATACATACATACATACATACATACATACATACATACATACATACATACATACATACATACATACATACATACATACATACATACATACATACATACATACATACATACATACATACATCGCAATGGACAAAAACGTCACAAAAACAACTACAATAATCAATCCCGTATTTCAATTATTTTCCTCGTTTAGTTTCTTCTTGTATTTTTTTTAAATTATTAAAACACCTCTCTCTCTCTCTCTCTCTCTCTCTCTTTATATATATATATATATATATATATATATATATATATATATATATATATATATATATATATATATATATATATATATATGCACAGTACTATGCACCTAGTTTGCTAGGTTTTAGGGATTCTTGGGAGATGACCATTAAAGTTGCCCGAGCTTTACTTTAACAAAAAGCAGAAAAAGAAAAGAAGGAAAACAACAAATACATATACGTTTAAACTAACCCAGCTTTGTGAGGCTAGTCAGAAATCAGTGTTGATGTCGAAAATAGAAAGGAAAGTGTCACCAGCTGACTCTATATGTTGCCCATCCTAGATATTTCATTGCAATAAATTCTTTCTATGTTGTAACAGTAACCAAGATATGACCCACAGATGAAAAATTAACAATTAGATCCTATCCCGTATGGCAGGAATTCGGTCAGGGTGTAACTGAAATGTAGCATCTAGCCGTATTTGTTAATCATCCGCATTTTTGAATGCAATCTTGTCATGATGCATGCCTGAAGAAAGGGTACTCCTCCCCCACCTGGTTAATGGTGTTTTCCTACTAATACTTTAAGTTACAGCAGTTATTAAAATAGGTGATCTATGCAAAACGATTCTAACCGAACTTTTCCCTTTACACATGACCCATATGTTCCCCTAAAAACCATTCGTGACATAAATATTTATCACACGATATTATTATTATCAATCCGATTTCAAGTCATGTATCAGAGCCAACGTAAATATCCTGTTAAATCTTCAGCCCATTTTCACGAGGCAAGTACCAGTCTGAGATTTTTCTCATTGGACCGCAACAGTCTTGGATATTTCTCACTCGACTAAACAAAAGTATCAACTGACGAACAACGATTATATATATATATATATATATATATATATATATATATATATATATATATATATATATATATATATATATATATATATATATATATATATATATATATATATGTATGTATGTATGTGTGTGTGTGTGTGTGTGTGTGCACTTTTATTTGGTAGATAGATAGAGATAGATAGATAGATAGATAGATAGATAGATAGATAGATAGATAGATAGATAGATAGATAGATAGATAGATAGATAGATAGGTAGGTAGGTAGGTAGGTAGGTAGGTAGGTAGGCAGGCAGGCAGGTAGATAGATAGATAGATAGATAGATAGATAGATAGATAGATAGATAGATAGATAGATAGATTTAGATAGATAGATAGATAGATAGATAGATAGATAGATAGATAGATAGATAGATAGATAGATAGATAGATAGATTGGCGGACGGATGGATGTAGTCAGCTCTGTATTGATTTAATAGACGTGCAAACATAGATAGATAGATAGATTGTATTGTCGGATGGATTAATAGTTTGATGGACATAAAGTTAGGTGAGATCTGGCCAAACTAAAACAGGATAAGTATTTCACACATCTTTTCATTCACATTTATAATTTCATATATGGCTCTACCTTACATAATTGAATCACTGGATTCCGTCCAAATTACGTCATCGTTCATTAATTATAGCTTACAATAAATTAGGACATAAAAACGATTTTAATGGTATAAGTAGAGACAGCTGTTGAAGGCGGAAGCTAGTACTGACCACATCTAAGGATTTTTGTAGATTCGTAGTTGTGATTTTGTGCACAGATTGTCCTACAGTTATCATTTTTTCTGTTCATTTTTTAAATCAATATGGAAATAAAAAGTAGCTAAAATTGTTATTTTTTTAGAACTTCCTCATCCACTGCCTATTTTGTAATTTTTCTGGTACTAACAACGTAAACAAAAATAGAAACAAATTATAAAAAAACATGCCTTTAAATAGATATATATCTAATTTTGTACAATTTTTTTTATAATTTTCTACCGTAATTGGGGGCAAAAAGTCAAGAATTTTGAAGAAGTTCGCTGGGTTTGTCACCTTTAAAGTGATGTATGTATGTATGTATGTATGTATGTATGTATGTATGTATGTATGTATGTATGTATGTATGTATGTATGTATGTATGTATGTATGTATGTATGTATGTATGTATGTATGTACGTACTTACGTATGTACGCATTCATTTAAAACTAATATTTGCTCGGTTTCAAACACGAGAGATTGAGATGACAAAAGGAACTTATGACTGTATACATTCCACCAATAAAAAGAGGGTCTGACATTCTGCTAATATGCTATAAAGTTCAGTTGCAATACCATCGATGTCATGGTTTCTACTTGCAGTTAATGATGGAAAACTTGGCGATGAACACATATAAAGTGTACTAACTGCTGATTCATTTCATAAATAAAAATTAGTCAGTATTTTGTGTATTATAAATGTCCCTTTGATTCTACTGTACACGAACAAAGATTGCGGCCACAGTCATTTATTGTACCAAACAACAATACTATAAGGAAATGAAAATTCATCATAAGATCTTTGAGAAATATTTAGTTTACTATCAGAAGCAAAGCACATGTAGTGTCATATACGGTGATCGTTTGGCGCATTGAATGATGTCCTGGTGCACCGTGTGGGTTTCCGATTATGCATCCTCTCTCTCTCTCTCTCTCTCTCTCTCTCTCTCTCTCTCTCTCTCTCTCTCTCTCTCTCTCTCTCTCTCTCTCTCTCTCTCTCTCTCTCTCTCTCTCTCTCTCTCTCTCTCTCTCTCTCTCTCTCTGTGAGTGTGTGCAAGCAAGAATTAATCAGCATTGAAGTAGTTTGTTTGAATTACTTCAAGCTCAAATCGTTCATCCGTCATTCCGAAGTATCCGATATTTAAATAGCAGGTTCAACAGAACTGTACAATGGTAATAGATCATTGTATCCTGAAACGAAACTGTACAATGGTAATGGATCAGGTTTATCCTAGAACTAAACTGTACAATGGTAATGGATCAGGTTTATCCTGAAACTAAACTGTACCATGGTAATGGATCAGGTTTTTCCTGAAACAAAAATGTACAATGGTAATGGATCAGGTTTATCCTGAAACTAAACTGTACCATGGTAATGGATACGATTTATCTTGAAACTAAACTGTACCATGGTAATAGATCAGGTTTATCCTGAAACTAAACTGTACCATGGTAATGGATCAGGTTTATCCTGAAACTAAACTGTACCATGGTAATAGATCAGGTTTATCCTGAAACTAAATTGTACCATGGTAATGGATCATGTTATGGATTTGGTTATCCTGAAACAGATGATGGTAATAGATCATGTTTTTCCTGAAAACAACTCTTCAGTGGTAAAGGATCAGGTTTATTCTTTGGATAACTTGTATGGTACAGACACTGTGTTGGATTAAACATGACGACGATTCTTTGAATATATTATTCAACGCCTGACAGCATGGGGCAATGTAATTTAGAATTACTTTTTATGTAGGCAACACTTATAGGTAAGAAATAATAGCTAAATAGTTAGGTCAGCTAGATGCTGCCATATCGAGTAAACACAGTGAAGTAACATTAACGTCATACTGTTACGTTATTTCCTAAGTACAGGCATCGGGACATTCATAATACAAGTGTTGCAGTCTCTCTCTCTCTCTCTCTCTCTCTCTCTCTCTCTCTCTCTCTCTCTCTCTCTCTCTCTCTCTCTCTCTCTCTCTCTCACACACACACACACACACACACACACACACACACTCACACACATGGATGTCGAAGAAGGCTAAAGAGAAGCTGAGAAAACGTATGTGGGCTCTCAAATACGCATACAAATGAAGCATTCTAAATAAAACAGAGAACTTTGTTCATTAGCTTATTTTATAGCTACAAGAGTAGAAGTGCTCATTAAAATGGATGTTGGCACAGTGTAGATATCAGGCAAAGGTAGAAAAAGAACATTGACCGAAAAGAGAAATAAGAATCAATCAAGTGGTGTGCACATAGAGTTGATTAACCTTCACTGTGCAAAGTAGACGGTAACTACCCTGAATCCTGAGGGTAATAAGGGTTCATGGAATCACTCAACATACGAAATAGTTGACACATTCTGTCTTTTGCAGTCACGGTAGGCATATATCGCTATCTGTTTAATCTGCGTATGTATAATTACATAAATTTATGTAACAGAATTTTCAAGTCATTCCTTTGTTCTATTTTTTATTCATTCGTATTTTTTTGTTTGATCATTTATTCTTCCATATGGCATACATATCACAACCCCTATGCCATTATTTTGTAATTGGTTTGAAAAAGTAAAGGATTTATAACTTTTCATAAACATTTGCATCACTATTCAAATATACAAAACTAAATTGTGGAATGTAATTTAAACTCTTTCTGAACAAAATCATACTGTTATTTGATTTTTAGTTATAACCTCCACTAAAATATATCTTATATATAATTTGTTATGTATTACACTTTTACCACCATTCTGCTAATACAGTATTATGTCACATTTAAATTCATTTTCTACTAATTCATTTAGGTAGATTTCGACTGCAGATATCTATGTCACTTCAAGTACTTAATCCTGTAAGTAGACCTGGGGGAAAATTACGGAATATACCGTTTCTAATATAACCTGGAATGGCACTTTTTAACATTGGTCTAGTTACTTATGTGGACTAAATATCCACTTTCTACTATAAACCAAACCATGGTGTGTGTGTGTGTGTGTGTGTGTGTGTGTGTGTGTGTGTGTGTGATTTGGATTTTTAGCGTAGCTTTAACAATTTTTTCAGTCATATCACTACGATGTCTGCAGTGTTACAGTTCATAGTGACGTCTAGCAATGAGGCATCATGCTGCAGACAAGTAGTATTATGTCCCACCCAGTCACATTATCCTGACACCAGGCCGCCCAGTCCTAACACTAACCTCTTAATGCTGAGCGCCAAGCGAGACAGCTGTTAGTACCATTTGTATAAATTTTTGGTATGACTCGGCTGAAGTTCGAACCCTCGACCTCCCGCATCCGAGGCGGACGCTCTAATCACTAGACCGACGGAGCGGTCCCAAGATAAATAATTGATTTTAATGCACAACATTCAATGATAAAAAGTTCTTTACAGCTTTCGAGATCTTTAAGTTGTTTTCTACACGAGTCATAAATTTGCACACAAAAAATCTGCAGCCGTTAATGGTATTTTTATAAGAGTTATTTTGGTTCGTTTGTATATTTTTATTGATCTGTGATTTGTCGAGATTATTTAATTTCCCTAAAAACCATATCGGAAAAGACATGATTTGTGGGGAAATGATATAATCTATTGACTCTTTAAAATGGCATTTAGCAGGTAATATGGGCATTATCCGCTTCCTCTTTATTATATTACACACACACACACACACACACACACACACACACACACACACACACACACTTGTACACTAACCTATTATGTAGTCTTTCTTAAAAGACGTGCCTTTAGGGGTGAAAATATGACCGTGTACAGTATGGGCAACAGTTAGATATTAATGGAAAAATGGCCCGAGTTTATTAATGTTGCTGTCGTTGCTAATTCGACGTGACATATTCGTCTGTGCCAACGGGGAAAACTGTCCTGTCCATCACGTGACCAGCCGTTTACAGCAATAAGGATAAATACAATATGTACGTATAACTTCAGGGTACATTTGTATTAGCATTGGTGGAGGAACGATCTAAGACGGGAATGAAATTGAACAATACTGCTATCCTAAGTCTAATTGCCTTTTGAAAAATATTGAATTTTCTACGGGTCTTTTCACAATGTAGTATTGATATATTTATTTAGGTGACTTTTTGTTACGCCGAAGTTTATACGAAAGAATGTGGAACGGCACGACGGTATAGAAGCATTCACGTGGAAAAAGGATACCTTAGGGCAGACGAGATTCGGTCGCACCTGTGTATGAATTCCCGATAAAACCATCTTTCTCAAGGCATAAATATTAAAATAAAGGAAGAGATGGGAACTTAACACTCGAACTGATGTACTTTCCAATATAAAGAGTGTGAGGTGAATTAATTATGAGCGAGAAAAAGACCAGATGAAACCTGTGCGTTTAACTCCCTGGAGTCGTCTGCAAACTTGTTGGTGAAATAGGATTCCCCTCATGATATTCCGTGACCTTTCACCCCTAAACCAGCTGCATAATGGGAGGAAGAGAGAGAGAGAGAGTGACGGGTAGACATTCCGTTCCCAGTGCAAACCGTGTCATTCACATAAAAGGAACTGACCAGTCTATGACTAAAGCTTGACAGATCACTCTTATACAGAGTAACCAAAGAGAAATAGAGGGCGACTACTTCAATAGGTAAGTTATCCGTGTATTTGTAACATTCTAGTACCTACATACGCCTTCGAGACAAGACATTTATATATGTAAATTGTTTGCATTCCAGCGAGTCGCTGCCTTGCCTAATACTTTGAAAAGACTGTCAAGATGAGAAATAAAAGAGTCAGGTTACAATAGATTGTACCTTTCATATCTATTATAAATATAATTTACTAAGCCATTGATAATTTTCAAAACGTTTTATTTTTCTCACTACATCAAGAGTCTTTATATTTTATGCTTTAAAAGATGTTTTATATAAATGTAATTTTTGCATAATTTTAATTTTGAAAAACATTTTGCTGGGTTTTTTATTTCGACTGAACAAAATGTATATATTCCAGCTGTTCATTATTTACTAATAAACAATTTTTAAACAGCTTTAAGAACACGTATTTGATGCACGGGAGTATATGGTGACGAACAGACGGACGGTTGAAAGGACATTTTAGATAGAAGAAAAAAAAATGTTACAGACAAGTGGACGGCCACAAATACACGTAGACATACAGACGGACTTTGGGATAAAACTAGAATATGTTTTGTGTATTTTTGGTTATTTATATTTGACGAAATTGTGTTTCCCATAATTATAATCTTGATTTTATTTCATATTATACTGAGCCTGGCTTAGTGTCATTTCACGCATCGATAACGTTTTAATTACCGGTCGTTAAAGCCGATTTTTTTTTCTTTATCCTTGACAGTTCGAATACAGAAAATATCGTATAAAAGAAACATCGTCCCGGCTTTGACGCTGAATAATATTTTTTTTCTGAACCAGTTCTGTGTGGGTAAATTAATAGATCTATATAACGTGATGTAGTATAAAGGCACCTTGATGTCTGCAGAAGTGATCTCAGATTGTTTCTGTCTTTGGATACCGCATACAAGAAATAAACTCAATAAAACAAATATCTGTCTGTTGGTATTAAATGCACGTAAGGCCAATCCAAGCAGAAACTTTTTATGTATCCCTTCGTCATTACCAATTCCATTTTACGAAAATGATAATGTCAACACAGACATCTCCATAACAATCCTTACCCGGTCATCTACACTCAGTGTCCGGTATAGAGAGAGATTAACGCCTTCATATTATTTTGCATACATATAATCTTAAGAAGTCTGACCTTCAGCTCACTCTCTCTCTCTCTCTCTCTCTCTCTCTCTCTCTCTCTCTCTCTCTCTCTCTCTCTCTCTCTCTCTCTCTCTCTCTCTCTCTCTCTCTCTCTCTCTCTCTCTCAAACGCGATATGGAATTTAATTATCACTTTATAGGCTATGTGTCAACTTTTCTTGATGTGACTACCGTTAGCCCAATGTAAGACTAATGTAAAAATAACTACAAAATATTTGACGTTTAGACATTGTAAACGCAGATAAAGTAATCCAGAGATGTGCAAGATTTTATGTGTGCGAGCCATCAGAGTCTACGTATGCTAAATATGTATCGCCTTTCTCCAAACAGATATGGTTTCAGTTAAGGATTTAATAAGTAGGTAATCGTAAACAAGTTTCATATTTCAACTCGTCCTTTGAAACACGTGACATTGGCGCAATTTTCTTTTGAAGAATAATTTAGAATTAATTATTGGTATTTATATTCACTGCAAGAGATGCTTTATTTAACATATCGGTTTCAGATACTGAAGTTATTTTAAAGTTGTAAGCACTTCTCTGTTCTTATTTTGTTGATGTTTTCATTGTAATCCATATTGTTGTTTTGGTTCATCATTATCAGTTTCTACAAACGCCACTGTCATCATCTGTATAAACTATTATAAGAAATCAGTCTACTGACAAATAATTAAAAATACTAGTTTGTGTATTCTCGTCCTTTTAGTAAAATTGTACGCATTTAGT
This sequence comes from Potamilus streckersoni, assembly GCA_016746295.1. NCBI lineage: Eukaryota > Metazoa > Mollusca > Bivalvia > Unionida > Unionidae > Potamilus > Potamilus streckersoni. Next base: position 178,593 of record JAEAOA010001343.1, read on the forward strand.
TACAATTAACATGATCATCACCATCATCATCATCATGATATTAGATTGATTATACATGTACAACTGCTACAAAGCAATCTATCAGAATTATCCAAAAGAAAATTATGCGTGTACTTGTGGACGTTAAGACTACCTCCTTAAGGCGATGCAAATTGCTTATCAGCACACAAAGGGAGATAAATTACACAAATGCACTTGATGCTAAACAGAAGTAAAATTAAAACGCCCTCTCTCCCGCGGCAATCCGTTTGTTACATTCCATAACGTTCCTTTATAATAACAATGAGCCGTTAAATGTCACCATGTTACACCAAATTTGCCTAAAAGAGCTTAGTGTAGTGGACAAAAACATGGAGTCCTCACATAGTGGTGGGGGAGGCGCACTTCTCACCCTTCATGCTCCGGATTTCACCTCTAAACTTGTATGGCCTATATCCGTAAAAGTTAATAGCTGACCACTACATAAGTTCCCCATACCCACAAACAGTTCTGCGAGAGCCCTTGCACAAAAGATGCAACGACCTGAAGTAATGTATGCCTTATGTACGTTTGGGTTGATACAGAATGTATCTTCACTTTCGGTAGTATGTTATATAAGATAGAACTACCAAAGTATGGATATGTATTGTCATGGGTCAGTTGAACTCACAGCCGTTCATTAACCCAGGTCATGCAAAAGCTAGGTAAAACATTTTATTTGTGGACACTTCTCCGTCTTTTAGCTATGTTAATTTATCGGTCTTCAAAGGTTCCCCACCACCATTATCACCACCACCACCACCACCACCGGTAGAAAACCATGGTTATGGATGAAATAAGTTTCTTCAACCACGTATGCCTCCTTCGAAACTTCAAGGTCAATCCTACATATCACTCATTGAAGGTAGGTCAATACCTGCCATTAGTTGCCGTTCGGATGACTTTGGTTATTTAAGAAACAAGGATTCAACGAACTGTTGAGAATTCAATTAACTACTTTTACATTTGTTACTTCTCAGTCAATCAACTTGTAGAAGTAAACCAGTCTGAATAGATTGGTTTACTTTTAGCGAAGGACGTTCCGACAAACAAAGTGTAGGATTATTGTATAAATTACTCAACCAACGTACAGGCGAGACATTATTGTATCCCGGAAACAGCTGTTACGTGCGCGTAACCCAGTCTGATGACAAAAAGGGGTATTTCGTTGTGAAGCAAACTGGAAACGCTTGTAGCCGAGTGGTCTAAAATAGTGGCAATAATAGATCACTCGCATCTCACCTCTGATCGCGTGGGTTCGAATCTCGGCTCTCAACTGAGCTCAGTTGGGTAAGTTAGAAAGCTTGCAAATATCATCCCGTGGGTAGTTATTCACTGGGTCATCCTCCACCACAAATATACGAAGCTATTCCGGTAGTTCAAATGTACTTTCAAATACCGGAAACCATGCCCTGAATCGTACACGAATCACATGTACTGTATATGCCGTGAACGTTTATTGCAATTAATAACACTAGAAGGAAAGCTTGATAGTGACATATCCTTAAATCCTACATGTTATTTCGCAAAATTTAACCTAAAGGGTTCCTTCTCCAAATTTTACTATTGCATATGACTTATTGTACAAGGAAACACGATAAGGAGGAGGATGGTGGCATGTTTAGCAGCAATTAAGCGTATCTCCTACAAAATGCCTTAGTTTCAATACATAACTAAGAGGTCATTGTATAACTTCACATCAACTATATTTACATAAGCTATTTTCCAGAAGATATTCAATCCGAACATTTTTTACCCTTTCCCTAGAACGTGAGAAATGATCCGAGAAAGGCTTGATCTTCTGGAATGCCCGGATTCAGTAAGTTTCAGTGGATATAAGTAGGCTCTGTTTTACCCTCTAGTGTCCGGTAACGTAGTTTGGATATTAACAATTACTTTACACGCAAGCATTCCCCCAGGTATTCTTTAATATTGCTAGAAAAACATTCGATACGGAGAATAATTTGATATACACATCCGTTTACAAATCACATTCCACTTTGAATTTAGTGTTATCACTTACAACTTTCAAGCAACGCAGTTTCGGAACATTTATAACACAACTCATAGGTCTCGAGTTCAGTTTTCAGCGGGCGCACAGCACATAGAAATAGTCTTTGCCACATCCCCAGTCTATTACGTTTACAGACTATATACTTTCGTTGTGGTAATAGTTGCGGTAGTAGATATCACAAAAATACCGATGACCAGAATGGAAATGGTGATCGCATTGGCTTCAGCTGTAATAATCAGAAAATATCACCTTTTAGTTAAAAGCATAAAACGTAGATCAAACTTTAAATCAAATATGGCAATAGATTTTATGTACGCGCGCAAACGACAACAATTGTCCGACAAGTTCAAATGCTTTCTTACGTACGTGATCCCTCTGCTGTTCGTCCTTTCCCTTCGTCCACCTTCTTGTGGAACTTGGAAAATATACTTTTGTACAAAAAATTTTTTTTATGTTTGTGTGTGTGTGCGCGCGTGCATAGGACAAGGGTTATATATATATATATATATATATATATATATATATATATATATATATATATATATATATATATATATATATATATATTAGAGAGAGAGGGGACACTTTGGGCTGAGAGACTGATTGATATATAGGGGACACTTTGGGCTGAGAGACTGATTGATATATAACTCACCGACAAAACGCAAGCATAGCCGATAATGCCGCCTGAAAACCAAATAAAGTCGAAATTTTCTCAGAGAAATAGTCATCCATAAAACAGTCCGTGTAAAGTAAATCGAGGGCAACATCATGTGAATGTAATAACCGAGCCTACAGATTGATAGAAAGAGTGGAAGGCATTTATTTCAGCAAGTCTTTGACAAAACTCTAAAAAATGTGACAAAAACAAGATAGTATTTTCAAGACTGATGTAAATACTAGATATCGTAGTTTCCAAGTACGTGTATACTAGATATAGGACATATTCAAGACAAAAATGATTTTTTTTGTTACATTCGTACGGTTGAATCGAGTGAATGGTAAGTTTAAACTTACGTTTGCATCTAATATTATTCTCCAATTATCGAAGAAATGTATCGTAGATTTTGGAAGCACTGTATCTCTCAGTAAAGTACCTCAAATTGAAGGTGAGCGCAAGTTTGTGCTGCAGGCAAAATTTGCGCAGTTCATAGTTTCTGAGCCGTAAACTTCATTTTGGTGCAACGCAGAGAAGTCAATGATGTCTTGATGAATAGATGTGTATCTCAGGAATAGGACAAGCCATAGATTATGACCGTGTGCCATCAAAGTTGGAAATAGCAACAGGGGATCGAGGATCAGATGTGGAAAAAATGGTTTGGAAATTACTTACCTTGTACCTTTTATAGTCTGATAGATAGGGTCCTATGTCAGAACGTGTCACTTGAGCAATCTGAGGTAATTTTTCACTCCGCATGATTTTATCCTTCATATTTTTTCCCGTACTAGCTCGCATCAGCCACCAGTGTCAAAGATTAGAAGGCACACTGTGATCAACAAAACTGGTCCAAGATGTTGTGAGGTTAATATTAGCCAAGCTGTTACCGTGAATGACAACGGATACAATAGTGTTTACCTGGCGAAAGGTTGGTTAAAACTTTCAAAATATTTGAAAGAAATATTTCATATTCATACAAATACCTAATATTACGATTCTGTTTTGTAGGATGTATACAGGTGTACAAGGCACAGAGGGTGATGGAAAAGCTAGACTATAGTTGTGCAAGATGTGTTTATGACTACGCTCTAATAATCTCAAATCGGCTTGAATTCTTTCCCAACAGACAAACAGTAAGAATAACGAAATGGAGTAGAAAAACGTGCTATCGTAAATACATGGTCCCTTAGAAGAACGTTCGGTATTCTTAATACAAAGTATTGTTCACTTGTTGCTAATTATATCCTGCCGGGTTCTGTGCTAGATATTGTGACATCATACCTGGCGTTAACTAGTCAGAACTCAACCTTTTCTTATTCTTGCTATTGTTATCCACTAGACTCAGCAACTTAAATGATTAATGGAATCCGTCAATCTGTTGTTTTAACAAAAATGATCACTAGATAATTTCTGTTTATAGAAATTAGTCATGAAAATCATAATCAACACGACTTTTTCTGATTTGCTGAGCTTTTCTTCTGATAGTTAAGAAATAAATTATATTGAAATGTTTAAATAAGGTCCGAGTATATCAAATGTGTTTCAGTTCCAAAAGTTGGTTTTCTAGCCTTCTGTAGGAGTTATGGATAACGAACCCAGTGGAGTTGCACGTTTGCACATGTATTTGTACGCTGGTTTTAGGAAGGATTAGAGAAGTTTAATCGGTTTCCACAAGGAACAGAGAGGGAGATATGGATAACGAACCCAGTGGAGTTGCACGTTTGCACATGTATTTGTACGCTGGTTTTAGGAAGGGTTAGAGAAGTTTAATCGGTTTCCACAAGGAACAGAGAGGGAGATATGGATAACGAACCCAGTGGAGTTGCACGTTTGCACGGGTATTTGTATGCTGGTTTTAGGAAGGGTTAGAGAAGTTTAATCGGTTTCCACAAGGAACAGAGAGGGAGATATGGATAACGAACCCAGTGGAGTTGCACGTTTGCACGTATATTTGTACGCTGGTTTTAGGAAGGGTAAGAGAAGTTTAATCGGTTTCCACAAGGAACAGAGAGAGAGAGAGAGAGAGAGAGAGAGAGAGAGAGAGAGAGAGAGAGAGAGAGAGAGAGAGAGAGAGAGAGAGAGAAACACAAGGGTTCATAATCATTCCAAAGTGCTAGTGAACAATTTGCACGCAGCTAACCATGAATTGTCGTTATTCTGATACGTTCAGTTACTTGGTGTATTAATTATTTATCATGATAGTTCTAAAAATCAGTATTTTTTTTCAGTAATATGCCTTCGAAACAGAACGAGTAACACGTGTTTGATTATGCCCGGCGTCACATAATCACATTCGGTAATGCAACTACAACCTGTTTGGCTATATAACGATGTAATTTTATATTCCATCTGGTAAAAGTATTGCGTGAAAATTTAGTTCCCCTTGCAACCTTAGCTTTCTAAGCAGCGTATTTTTCCACATCGTTCTGTGAGCGTAAAATGCCTTAAACACGCACGCATCTGGTCTAAACAATGGCATCCATTATCGGCGATAACAAATATCATAAAATTTCCCTCCGCTAAAGCTGCCATGGCTTTTAATGTCTAGACGATGGGTCAGTCTAGTTCACACTATCCTATTTTTATCAGGTTTCTGTTACGGGTAAACGATTTCTTTTCATGTCGTCCTCTATATATACCCCCACCATCCCTTTCCGTGTCTTTCTTTATTATATCTATCTTTAAACTAATTTGGAAGTCAATTAGAGATATATAGTTTTTGAGAAAGCAAATGACTGTAAAGATTAAAATAAATACTACTCTCACGGGAAGTATATCCCTTTATGGATATTTTCATTGTTGGGAGATTGTGTTTCTCAGTTTTTAAAAAACATAAGATTGTGACGTATTTTGACATAACCAATGATTTAGACTGTATCAAGATATATAATGAAACACGTATTGCTTCAAATTTGAAAAAATAGAAACAAACAAGTAGTAATCATTGCCGCCTTTATTGTTTGATTGTTTGTTTGCTTGTTGTGTTGTTGGTGGTGGGTGGGTATCACAAATCCTGATCTTGCAGTCATGTGGGAGTGGTAGGTGAATGCCCTCCCCATTTAATTATTAGAATATTCTTGAAATGTAAACAATTTGATTATCAATTTTTCCTAAGTGATTTACGATTGATGTTTTACATTGTCTTGCCCCAACTAGTATCTGAAACAGCGGGAACTCGATCACACAAAACGGACTTTGGCGAATCATGTTAACGAGAAAGTGAGCTATGATTAATCAACTCGATTAATCGGGTATAACATTACCGCCCGCCCTACTTATTTTAAACTAGATCTGAGTTTGTAAAGACAGATGTCCCACTACAGAGCAAACATTGAGTCCTCTCTTCCACACTTTTATAGAGAAATTGAGAAAATCCTTAAGATTCTTGTAATGGTCTGAAAATCGAATCATGTCATCAGTATATGCATTTATCAATGAATCGAAACAGCTCTAAAGGACATCTGATTTACTACAGATAGAATTGTTTTGTAAATACATACGCTCCAGCTTAATTGAAGAAAAAAGTTTCATTTGTCTACCTCAATCGCAGAAAGACAGATTGGGAGAAGGTTTGGGAGTTGGGTGGTCTGGGTTGAGGTGATAAATAGCTTACACGATCATCACAACTATATTATTAAAACTTTTTTATTATTAAGTCCCAAAAATCTGCTCTAAATCATCTGCAACTACCAGTTATATAGAAAGATAGTATTTTTATATAACAATAGTGCACAATAAAATTTACCTCTATTTTCAAATGTTATTGAACGTTTCTTTGATAAAACTGGTATGATGATCAATCTAGTTACAACTAAAATCATTGGTTTCAGAAGTGGGTGAAGTGGGTGATATCTCAAGCAAAGGGTAGTTTTGTTTTTATAAAGAAAGACATACTGAATGTGTGCCTTTCTACAAGTCTATTTTTACCCCAAAGTTGGTTTGGGCGAAAGCAAAGCAGACACTATTGCTTTAGGCGAAGAAAGCAACTTTAAGGATTTTGAATTTATCGACAACGATTTGGCTTTTTAAATGTAGAAATGTTTTTAAAATTTTTGATCCCGTGGGAAAAAAAAAAACAATTGCTTACTTTGAGTCAGAAAGCTGGGGATAATAATTTAGTAGAGATATTGAAATTGTGAAATACAAACATTTTGCGAACAGTATTTAGGTGTTTCAAAACCTACCAAAAAAAATGCGATTAAGCTTGGGGAGTGGGAAAGATGTCCACTTTATATCTCATGTTTTTGCGATGTATTAAACACTGGCTGAAGGTCGTAAATGTACGTTTAACTCGATACCCACGTCACTGCTATTTATCCAACCGTGTCACCTAGACTGCCACAGTTAAATACATGTTATTTAGCTTCGGCTTTGGTGTATGTCTGACTAAATCAAGATGTTGGAGACGAAATTCAACTTTTTTTCACCATTTTCGTAAAGAATTAAGGATACGGCATTCCAAAACTGCCAAAGTGATGTCAACAATCACACCAATGTGTGTATTATAACATTTATAAAATCGAATTAGAATCGGAAAATTTCTACCATATGGATGAATCATTGTGTGTGTGTGTGTGTGTGTGTGTGTGTGTGTGTGTGTGTATTCGGAAGTTACTTGCTAAATGTAGGTGCTCAGCGCATGTGCAGAATACAGAGGCAGGTAGGCATAGCAGAGTAAATAGAAGTAATAGGTAGTGTGAATAATGTCATAGCAATGCTGTTTATTTGGTTGATGATGAATTTCATTTTGTTTGTGTTTGTCCAGCATATGACTGTTTAAACAAGAAATACTTTAATATTGCTATTTATCTCTATCCGTGTGTAGAAAAATTTGAATCCATTATGAGTCATATATATATATATATATATATATATATATATATATATATATATATATATATATATATATATATATATATATATATTAGTTCGGTGTTTCATCATATACAACCTCTAACAGCTCATACGAATAATTACTGATAAAGTTAGTGGTAGTATCACTTTTAAGATTGTTAGCACTAATTTTTTTATTGGAAATTATGTAAGTATACTTATGTTGGACACCACGTTTAGTTACTATACTCCATGGCACACAGTATATTAATTTTTATTCTATTTTGCAATATGAACCGTTTGCCTAAATTATAGAATATTTTATTATTATTGTTGTTGTTATTATTATTATTATTATTATTATTATTATTATTATTATTATTATTATTATTATTATTATTTTAAAATATTTCACAAATTGGTGATCTATTTGCAACTTAAAATACACTATGAATATTTCTGGTATGTTCAATGGATTTTGTTTGTTTGGTTTTCTTTGTGTTTATGTTTCGAGTAATCGTATTATGGTCCTTTACTTAAACCTATGGATGACCATGTTTTCCGCCCCGTGTCCATCCATAACTTAAAGAGAAATAATTGCCTTGCTAAATTCAATCGGGCAAGTAGCCAGTCATTTATCGTGCAATTTCACAGGTAAGCGTGACGTTTGATGTAGTGTCGGCGTCTTCAACGCCAATTGAAGAGTACTTTCACCGTGATAGCTGTTGACCCATCTCGTTCCGCACCATGCCTTGAGGCATACTGGTACGGTACGTGGTGCGATATCAGTTTGTTTTCATGTAGCATTATGATACCTCGCTTAGCCATCTGGCGAAAAGCGATTCGTTACTGGTAACTATTTTAATAATTTACTAAATGTAGTTCTTGCAGGAAGAAATTTACACACACACACACACACACACACACACACACACACACACACACACACACACACTAAATTGGTCTAAATTTCAAAGTAGTGCAATAGAATCATATATCCTTTTTTGGACCTACAAGGAAAACACCATTAAATGGATGAAATTAAGTATTAAGCAACAGCATAATTCATTGTATCTAGTTTTGTGTCATTCCGCATGACAAGTTATTTCTTGTCTTGTAAAACGCTATCCAATATGCATTAGCAGGACGTCAAAATCGTGGCTAGTTGTTAGAAAAGCAGTGTACCAGTTTGTGAAGTTACGTAATGCAAAGTCTTTAAAAAAAGACCATTATCTTGAATGCGCTTTAAGAAAATCAATATGTAATTTACGTAATTTTTTCGAAGGAAAGAAAGACATAATTTTACTTCAATAATTTATATACTGCTGTTGAAATTAACATTTCTTTTGTTGTTATTGTTATAGGGTTTAACACCATTTTTCAGCACAAGTTAGGCTATACATGGCGGCCAGTTTTAATGGTGGAGGAAGAACCTCGGGAAGAACAACCGACCCACGAGAAGCTACTGGCAGGCTTTCTCACTTACCCACGTTAGATAAGTCTCGACTCGACCTCACGCAGACATAGGTGAGATTACAGTGATCCGTAACGGTCAGTGCTTTAGACCACTGGGCCACTCGGGGTCCACATTTCTTTTGTAACATTTTCGCTTATTTTTCAGTTAATTCAACACTACTAAGTCATGAACTTGAAAATTTCTATTTTCACTAGGACAAAGTTATCACTTCAGTCAAATAAGGTTTTCGCTGCAAAATACCAGTTATAAAACTGTCCTTTATTGATATGGTTGCTTCAAAGTTTTATTGGAAAGTATGGAAAAAACTTTTTTCCTATTTCATTTAATCATTTTTATGTAACTGATTATCGTGCAAAAAAACACTTAATGTGTAACAAAGCTTCCTTATTTGAAGATTAAAAGTTAATGGTGTTTAAGTGTCCAAAAATTATAGATCGTTAGAAATTAATTTTTTTGCGAGAATCGTATTACGTCCTTTTGACAGTTGTAAGTCGATTCTTGCGTGTCCTAAAATTCATTTTCATTTCGCCAGTAAATAAATAAATGAAAGCTTGCTTTGAAAACGACCTTAGATTTCAAAAGTCAAGACAGATTTTTTGATTTTGTGTTTTCTGGTTATGAATTTTAACTTCAGTTTTATTGTTTTCCAATATATATATATATATATATATATATATATATATATATATATATATATATATATATATATATATATATATATATATATATAGTCGTTTCATTGTATATATAGGAAAATAGAAGAAGTTAACCTAATGATTGTCCTTAAATTGCAACATTATTCAGCTGTTAAATCACGATACCTTAGAAATGTTGAATGATGTATCATAGACGATTATTGAAATGTTTTCATTCTAGTCGAAATACTATGTCGTTTTCATTGTCTATTTTGATGCGATATAACGTATCATCAATGCTGGTTTCTTTGCCGGACGATCGCCTCATTCTGGACTGGACTACTTTTTAGTTTTATAAACCAAAAATATAGTTGTCAGCTGAATATCGTCAAATATACCATATTATCCCTACTTATTAGTCGAGACTAACTGTAAACAACAAAGATCAAGATCTGCAGTTATATAATACGATTGCGTATCAGGTTTTCTTGTTTGTTTTACTGATTTTATAAAACAAATTGCACAGACTCAGGTCTGTCGGTGCATGTTGCGAAAGCAGATCTGGGTCTATGCAGTTTGCAGTTAGACACGACTTACAAACGAGTATATACGGTACTTAATTCGAGTACAAAATGTTTGTAACCCTATCCACAGGAGTGTGCAGTTTTATCAATTAAGCACAACGAAATTTCTAACTACATGAAATCACCTTAACGGTATTATAAAATAAAAAAGGAATGCAAATCGACCTCAACCCTCCGCTCGATTCGAATTTTCTCACGCGTCTTTTATCCCTTCAGAATCGCACGAAGACTGAAAAACTACACATATTCATTAGAAAAACAGTAATGTACCTTCTCATCACTCTCGGACGACAATTGCATGATTCCAATCCGGCGGATTAACCTTTATTTTCACCATGACGGTCACAAACCCTGTGAACGTGAACCATGTGAGGAAGTAGACCATTTGTACTAGCTTCTACTCTGCAGAAAATATGCGATAGGGTCTAATAATCGTTCCGAACACGGCGCAGAATCTGTTTTCTTTTAATACTAGGGAAATTTATAATATTTTCCTCTTCAATACCATTTTCTGATATGAAATAAAAACTCAGTAAAATAGATGAACTTGCCAAGTGGCAATCTGTAGAAAATCTATCCAACACATTTTTAATCTTCCGGGTCCATCATCTGTCTAGGCTCGAGTTTTGAATATGATGACGTCTTCAACCTTATTTGTACTATCAGAACCTTAACTACACATTTCTGTTATGAAAATTGATACAAAAATTATAAAATGATGCAATCTGAAATAATAAAAAAAAACAAGTTAAACATTTTATCTTGTAAAATTGATTTCATGACGTATTTAGCTCGTGGTACAAATGGTCTACTTCCTCACATGGTTCACGTTTACAGGGTTTGTGACCGTAATGGTGAAAATAAAGTTTAATTCGCCGGATTGGATTCATGCAATGGTCGTCCGAGAGTGATGAGAAGGTACGTTACTGTTTTTTGTTGTTTTTTTTTTTTTTTTTTTTTTTTTTTTTTAATGGATATGTGTAGTTTTTCAGTCTTCGTGCGATTCTAAAGGGATAAAAGACGCGTGAGAAAATTCGAATCGAGCGGAGGGTTGATGTCGACTTGCATTCCTTTATTATTGTATAATACCGTTAAGGTGATTTCATGTAGTCAGAAATTTCGTCGTGCTTTATTGATAAAACTGCAGACTCCTATGCCCTATCAAACGTCTCTTTATTGGGGAACAAACTATTCGAGTATTCTGCCAGGAGTTACATCCCTTTTTGCATAAGGTAAACATCAATGGTGTAATAAGAGATAACCGTCTGGGCTAAACAATGTCCGTCTGGGCTAAACAATCTTTCGAATAAAATTTGACATGCTTTATATAATTACATAAAAAGTATACAAGTTGGGTATCAATTCACAGTAGTAAAACAAATTCAAATTTTCCTAATATTTTGGCAATTATAAATTCCTTTCTTAGTGGATCCTGATTTTATTCTAAATAACCTAGCAACAGTGAAACTCTTCAACGTGAAGAAAAACAATCGCGATTGTAACACTTAGATAAAGGGTATGTGGGATCAAACTCCTAAAAGGGGTACAGGGAAGCGAGGGTGGAACAGCGAAACTCCCTCAAGTTCCTGGCTTTTAAATCGTTTGCACTATATAATTGAAACCATCTAATTGTACATAAAACGTACTCCAGGAAACGTCCCGGTTTTTTCGATCTCATTTTGGGGTGGGTGGGGGTGGAGGCAAAACACCAGCAACATCCACCCCTGATCCGCCCATGGCGTATTCTGTGAATAAGGCCATGCAATTTCAAATACTAGAAGGATTTTAAGATAAAAGCTCATACCACTTCCTTTTTAGAAAAAAAAATATACCGGTTGATATGCTGTAAGTGAGAATAGAATATTCTTAGAAATAGAGAGATGTACGTAAGTAAAATGTGTACATTTTAGCTCGCGTCAAAACTGTACAAGATGGAGGCTAATGAAAAACTTTTTAAGACACCAGGACCCAACTTGCGGATCAAACTGAAATAAAACAGCGGTAGACTTATGAGACATCCAATTGTATACTAATAAATTATCCTAAGTCACAGAAGTTTACAACCGTGCCATCTATTGTCTGCATGTTTGACAAATTTTTTAAAATTCCGCAAGGCTGCTAACAGAACGTTGCCAGAAATTCGTCTTTATGAATGACGCGGCAGAATTGCTACCTTTGTCGCTTATAAAATAGTGCACATATGCTGCAGACAACCACTCACACCTTCTCTTATCAAGGTTTGCCAGTGGACCAGTTTGCAAATCCTAGCTGTCAAGGATTTTGTTCCCGAGGAGACAATAAATGAGATGTGTCACTGATTCCCGATTGTTCAAGTCGTAATCTGTTAAAAACTAGTTTCTTGCACGAGCAAAGCAGCTACTTTATCCCGACAGGTCTTGTTAGCATTTTAATTGAGGACTGGCCCAGTTCATCCATCTCTACTCAACCTTTAATTAACGAATTCTGACCGGCATAATGCGCGATGCACCATTTGCATGACTTGGGAACAATGCGCTGAAGGCAACACGGTACTAATTGTATTGAAAATGGGAACCAGCCTGAAAATAGGAAAAAGAATCTTTTGAGAACGTATCCTAGTTGTAAGTGAAAAAAAAATAGATACTTTGTTTTATTGATGGAAATCCAGTCCTTTAACAGTCTCGAATGTGGAACACTCATTACTAAAATAAGCACCTGACTCTTTGGTACGGGATTGAAAGCACATGTTTCAAATACCTGTAGGTCCAGAAATTGACGCGGCTCAAATCCTTTCCTCTACACAGAAGCTGCATCCAGGTTTCATCTATGCCTATAAACAGGTTTGATCACGGGCACTCCGAACTTTTAAGTTTTAATATTATGGTGTGTACATAGGTGTATTATGGGAACTGAATTAGTATCGTGAGTCCTGGAAACTGGGTACGTGACGCTTCTCGGCTGTACTAGCCACATCACATAAATGTTGTCATATTGTTCTGCAGCATACATTTTTTCGTCTTCCTTTCTTGTTTTCTGTTTGCTTCCGTTTTCCAACAGTATCATCAAAATGATACATATTTAATGTATTTTTTCCAAAATAAGGTATATTTAATATATTGTTCATTGCATTTTGTGTATGACTGTAGTGTGAGTGTGATGTCGTGCACATTTACATTTTGAAGTGCTGAAAGTTGTCAGTTTGAAAACAGGGAACTAAATACAACGGTGTTAAGTACTAGTGTTATGCCTCCTTTTCAAGCTATGAAATCTGTAGATACGATAACATCCGTTTCACATTACTGCACAGGATCTTATTTATTAGTCTGACGTGCACCGGGTATATGATGGGTCCGTAATCTGAGACAGACCTTAGTGAGTCTCTTCATTTATATATGTTACATATGCAAGCTCATGCACAGATATATGCAAACTGTAAACTATATATATATATATATATATATATATATATATATATATATATATATATATATATATATATATATATATATATATATATATATATATATATATATATATATATATATCGTATTTAATGTACGTTGCCAGAAAATGAACATGTAACAAATTTTGATATTAGTTATGAATTCCCACAGACCACAAGCAGGAAAAAATTTAAATTTTCTTGTGATAGAAGATTTGATTTAGGCCCAGGATCTCTTAAATTTTCCACTAAGATGTTGAGAATAATTTCCGTTTTACATTTGTTGATTGCGGAAGATGGTAGGAAATGCATACCTTGTCTGCATTCATCCAATGGCTGACGACATATGCCTCTTTTTGCCATGAATTTACGAATTGTGGAATTTCGTTTGTACTTGAATATTTGTGAAAAAATAACATTCTTGGGAATTTTGGGGGGAATGTGGGGTAAATAAGCAATGATAATAAGTTGAAAAGTAGTAGTAGTAGTAGTAGTAGTAGTAGTAGTAGTAGTAGTAGTAGTAGTAGTAGTAGTAGTAGTAGTAGTAACAGTACAGTAGCATTGAAAGTGGCAGCACCAATGCTGGCAACAATATTATTGGTGGTAGTTCTTTCGGTTAATAAAGATTTTCCGTTCCATTGCTAGGTTTAGTACCCATTCATTTTCGTTACTGAATGCAAATTCTTTACCTAAAACAGAGGTGCACACACATGGCTCGCCGACACATTTTGTGCGGCCCATGTACTTACTTTATGCATGCTGTTTATGCTTTTGTGATATCTATGGCACGATGCCCCAGTGCTAGATATCGCTAGAAGCTGACAACTGCAAACGTAGTAACGATGTGACTAAAAAATTAAAGCTGTAGTAAAATCTAAATCACACACACACACACACACACACACACACACACACACACACACACTTTATTTTGGAGACAAAACTTTGTTCAACACGTTTAATTTCAATCAGGGTTGATTCAAACCCATGTAAACGTTTGAGTTGTGCACCTCTAACCAAAAGCAATATCTTGCCAATAATTACACTACCACATAAATATTTGTGTTGATTTATTCTTACCTTTTAGATTTTATTTGTAGTTTACTTATGATTTTGTTTCATCTTTTTTAATTTCTATACACTTGTATACATGTATTCTTGTTTCTATGGAAGTATTTTGGAACTGATGTGTAAATTTGCCATTTTAACCTCATCGTTTTTTTTTTTTTCTTCTTCGTCAATATTGGGGCCCTGGTGTGGCCGGGTGGTCTAAAACTCTAGCCTTCACCGATGTCTATCATCTAACCTCTCCGTGTTTGACTCTTGGACTCGACCAGTATGGATATGTGAAAAACTTGCCTGTAGCTTTACGTGGGTTTTTAGCTTCACGTGGATTCTTACGGGGTTTTCCTCGGCCAGTTATACTGGCCAATCGTGGCTTGAAATATGGCATGAACACCACAAAAACTTCCGAATTTTTCATCTATAAAATTATTATTATTATTATTATTATTATTATTATTATTATTATTATTATTATTATTATTATTATTATTATTATTATTATTATTATTATTATCCCCGTTAATAGGTTGACCACTGGGTCGGGGAATCATCCCAAGGTCACCTTACAATCAAAATGTTTTACTGAAGTAATATTCACATTTGTGTTTGATATTATCAGCGTAAATTGCATCGGTATTAAATGAAATGCTTGTGCTGTTTTACTGTAAAACGCCAAAGCAATCCGAACGAAATTATTATTATCTCTTCGAACCTTTGCATCTACGATACACACAGATATTTTTAATGATCAGCGAGATTATGGCTTCTCAGCTTTCATATTTTTTTTATGTCAGATTCATCAATTTAACAAATGTGATGATTTAGAAAAATTTGATCCCTGTAAATAATGCCATTTTTAATAATAGACCAAACACGTACTTGTAATATTATCTGTATTCTCTATCCTCGACGCCCAAAGCTATTATTTGCTTTTGACATCAATGTGACTGCAGAATATATGTTTATGATTACTAGAAACCGGAGACCTCCATAATGGTGTAGCTATCTATAGCCCAGATGGACAAACGTATTTTGGTGTACTTGGGAGGATAACATTTTCACCTCAACTTCCAGACAGCACGGCAATATTTTTCACCTCTACAGGTGATCAGAAGAGTCGTCCATTGTGCTGACCCATTAATAAATATCTGACCCGAAGCGTGAATCTGGCACCACAATCCATCAAATTGTTGTAGCTTGTCCGGATTGGGCATTCTCGTCACGCCCGAGAAATTATAGGACTGGAACGTGAAATATTATACGAGGAGCTGTTGCTTGTTGACTCTCATTCAAAGGTTTGCTGCTGTTTGACACATTCCTACACATTTACAACCGATAGAATATATAAATCTAATTTAAATATTCTAAAGATGAAGATAAATATATTAAGGTTTTATCTGGATAATATTTTGTTGTGACAATTTGGTCCTCTAATTTGCTCATGTTCTTCGTATATAACTCAAGAAAAGACCAGGTCCATGCTGTTTGTTCGGATTAATTAGTTGAACAAGCAACAAAGACCCTGATATACCGGCAAATTATGCGACGACAGGTCCGGGTCTACGATTTCTTTTTCTTATTTTTACTGTTGGGGCTCAAGTTATAAAATATAGAGTATACATGGCAGCTGAAAGAAAAACACTGAATTAAACAATATCATTTAGTAGAATAATAGTCCATTGGTTCGTATACTCTCTATATAAAGATTATTCTTTGTCTAATGGATAGACTGGTCACGTTTCTTTACTCAGAAAAAAATACAAAATTCGATGAAAATCATATTTGTTCTTGCAACATCAGTTTTCGTTCTGTTTTATTGTTTTCGTAATTGTGGGGGAGGGAGAATTGCAATTATATTGGTGGCGGAAGGGTACCTCACAATCTTATTCTTTCTTCCCCTTCCAATACGTGATTTATTTTTCCCGTTTTAAAATCTCCTCATTGATATTATAAACGTATATTGTATTTGTAGTGCAGTACATACTTCGAAATGATATTTTCGAATCCATCAAATGTTGTTCTTCATAAAATCGAGTGTATCTCGAAATTTGAATACGACATCTGCCTTTTTGGACGTTTGTCTGACAGTATTACCAGTAAAAGAAAGTTTAAAATCTTGGCTGGAAGCCAAATACGCTAAAAACAACTTTGACACATGAAACGTTTTCTGTCAGTTTGTCACCTAGTTTGAAAATTGGTGAAATACAGTATAATATACCAACATTTGAGAGTACAGTATATCAAATATGAATCTAATCAACGAAAATGCTACCAGCTGAATTTTATGAATGGAATCTCCGGTTGTTTAAAGTCTTTAAATTTTAAAATACTATTTATTTTCGTTTGAAATATATTTTAGCAGTCATTAAACGAAGATATTAGCTGACGTTCTGGAGACTTAAAATATCTTGTATCTACCTCTGATAAAAACAGAAAACGATTTCTGGATTTGATGTGAAAACAAATGAACCAAGTTCCAACGGGGTATGTTTATTCTAACTTTTGGATTTGATGTGGAAACAAATGAACCAAGTTCCAACGGTGAATGTTTATTCTAACTTTTCAAGACTATACTGTCATACCCATAATACAAGCTGCACGAGGCAAGAGCCCCTATTTCCTGTAGGTGAAACTATTTTGTTTACTCAGGTCTTATCGTTTTTATTACCGCAAAAATCAGCAAAATCTTTGATAAATATTAGTAATATGTTTAACTAGCATAAAACATAAGTTTTATGCTTATATTTAAGTTTTATAAGTTTTATGCTTATATTTAAAACATAAGTTATAAATATAAGTTTTTATTACCGCAAAAATCAGCACAATCTTTGATAAATATTAGTAATATGTTTAACTAGCATCCCTCACCAACCAAAAAATGCACTCTCCAACTTTTGTTTCATTTTATTTTACGAGCAGGTAAAAAATCTGAAGGGATAAAAACTAAGTTAAGCTAAATATAAGTTTGTATTTGTTTGATTGCCTGTAATAAAGTATTACCAGAATTATGGATGATATTGGTCTAATTTAGGCATTGGACTAGCAATCAACTTTGATCGACTCATTAATCTGGCGTCACTCAAGGGCGGTCACTCTCGTCTACATGTGCTTGCCTGAGCATGAGACAGTGTGTCCTCCCTTGAATGGTGGCTTCTGTTCAACGATCACACACACTACAGCGGTACTCTGGATTTGTTTTCTTTTTTTTAGCTGATGTTAAACGCATTTTATTAGAAAACTATAAATATATTCTACGAATGAAAGGAGACAAGAGCTTTTGAAAACGTCTATTCCACTTGTTTTGATATACAAACTCGAAACCTCCACTTTCTGATTCTTGCTGAAAAGGTATTTTTGTTTTTCTTTGTAATCAACATTATTTACCTCTAAATAATGCATGTACTATATTATGCTGCAAGAGGTGAGGCTTCTCTGCCTTCTCACAGGAACTACTGAAAAATCAACAATGACAATGATATTTCAAGGTACAATTGGCGTAGCGTAATAAACTTGGAACCGATGTCTTAGCTGAATCGTTCGACTTTTCATGCCTACACTAAGTTTGACTTCCTGTAAGGAATTCTGGGCCATTTTCCAGGGCTATCGGTCGACATGATCATGACTTAAATCCCTTGAAGTACTTAAATCTGGCGCGAGAAGATATGACGTCTTTGGGTTAAGAAGACAGCGACTTGGAGACTTTACGTAACCGGAAATGACCACTGTCTGGCCACTGTTCTTAGGAAGGACTCATTGCTCTTATGGTGACAATTACATGAGACAGTGTGTCCTCCCTCAGGCTTAGTTACCGGCCATTATCTGCTAATGACAACACAAACAACAGCAAGACCAGAATATCTTTTTTCTTTTTAGATCGCACAATTCTAGATATTAGGGATTGGGCTGACTGTCGTTGGCTGGTGAATTGCCTATTACACAGAGGGGCACCTTTGTAAGGTTTAATCTTTTCATGTCCAAATTTGCCAGAGTTATTACTATTTTAATGTTAATTTCTTATCGAGTTGAGCATTGAAACCGACTAATCTTTAAACATATTCTGATGCTGCTATTATTATTATTATTATTATTATTATTATTATTATTATTATTATTATTATTATTATTATTATTATTATTATTATTTTTATTTTTTATTTTTTTATTATTACGTGGATAAAACCATCGCCGTTGAATGGGTGACATCTATAAAAGGCCATCTCAGTTACTCGGACCCTGGACCGCACAGATGCAATTTCAAATTTAAATGTGTCATAAATGAATACAAATGAACAAACAGATAACTTAATTGACTTCTTAATCTCACCCCTCCCCTCCAAAGTTTTTCAACTTAAATTTATTTGATAAATCATTTTATGGACGAAAATTGTATACGCCGTGAAGAGGAAATGACCTCATATAGACTGAACAGTTTTATATTTCATTATTTCCGTTGTATTTTTTTATAAATTAAATATTAAACTCTCTCTCTCTCTCTCTCTCACACACACACACACACACACACACACACACACACACACACGTGCACTTATATATTTTTGTTGCTTAACAAGCCATTCATAATGGAAATTAATTTCATCAAATAGCAACTTTCCTCCGATTTTTAAATCAATAGACCCGTTTGTTTTTGTATACAAGATAAATGTGTGTATTAAAAAAAATCATCCCGTTTTATATACGTTTTGAAATAGCTGTTTCAGTCTTTGAGATATAGTCTATTTAGGCGTCATTGAACATTTTCATAAAACAGATATGGCTGTGGTGGACCTGGGTGAAACTGTTTATTGAAGAACTCGTTCGCTATATACCTTTTACCTTTCAAATCGTTGTTGTTTAAGGACCACTGTACATAAGTCTTGGACGATTTCCGCCTGAAAGGATACAATTGAGAGAGAGAGAGAGAGAGAGAGAGAGAGAGAGAGAGAGAGAGAGAGAGAGAGAGAGAGAGAGAGAGAGAGAGAGAGAGAGAGAGAGAGAGGGGGGAGTCCACCGGAAAAGGAACTATAAATATTATACTTTCCAGTTCGTACGACTATATTTCAATGGCATCGTTATAAATATTAGCCATTTAAAATCAAAACCACACTAGTCTTTACGTTTCATAACGATATTAAGGTGCACAACGTTTCTAGGGCTTTGGATATTTACACCACAAGCTCGAATTTAAGTGAATTTCATATACCAAATTGTGTTAGAGTTGTGCAAAGTGCTCTAATTATTAGCTTTTTTTTAGTTAGGAAGGGTAAAGTGCAAAACTATCACTCTGTGTGTGATCCGATGAATTCAGTTCTAGCATTCGAATACGGGAAATAAACTCGTATGTTATTGCCAATTCATCCAGTCTTTCTGCGGTTACCTCCCTGCAGCAAAATGTAATTACCAAAGACGACGAATCGGTGCATATCAGAGGAAAGAGAGACCGACAAGAGGAATGATATGGGTTTCTTTTTTCTTCTTTACATATCCACATTAAATGGACCCCAGAGCGCCAAGTTTAAGTATTTGTTGGTAAATTCGTTAAACCAGGCAATTAAAACTGATTTCATAACAACGAAGCACTGATATCAAATTTTCGGCCGTTTCAAAAATCCGTTTTGTTCAAGTTTTATTGTTGTTGAAAGATAGAAATTTTCTACTTCACGTGCTTATCTCAACTGAAACATTTAGTATATTGCTCTTTTTCTAAATTCTGTTATCCTTGAAATTCCTGTTTAGCCTGCTTAATGAAAAAGTATTATAACTCTTTGTTTTCTGTTAAGGCAAGATTCATCGGAATCATCGTTTACTTGCAATTTGCTTATAATCGAGAGTAAAAGTAAGTAGATGTGACAGACACACTGTCAAGCCTTAGAATAACCGGTCCACTTTTTGATGCAACGTTTTAGGTAAAGGGTTGCATTTCATATTAAGAGAGTTACCATAATAGTGAAAAATGCAATATGATTAGTGAATCTTAACATCAACAAGCCTCGTATTGATGTCTTTAAGATGTCCCTAATGATGGACATCTCAGTATTAGTACATTATCTTCATTTATATTATAATTTCTCGAAAATATATTCATTTTATGTAATTGTTTAAACTACGTTGTGAGATGATAAACTTGAATTGTTCAAGTAATCCACTTTGAAGTTTATCCACCTAAAGGCGCAAGCATTAAAAAAACTCAGAGAAATTTCGGGTAAAAGCGCGTATACACGTCTCTGTATGTTTTAATGGTATCGAAGTTTTAATAAGAATTGTTTTATTTTGAAGTTATTAATGCTTGCACGTGTTTTCGGTGACTAAATTTCACGCTCCTCTGCCACAAGCTGCAATATCCATTGGCTTAAGCTATCAGAGGTAGGGTTCGACCAGAAGTAGTTCTCCGCCTCTTTTTTGGGGATGGGACGCTGATAATGGAGAAGACCCAGGGGGGAGGCACTGGTAATGGAGAAGAGGCACAATAATTTGAAATGAAGATTTCTACCTTCTTTCAGGTTGGACTATTAACCGCTAGCTAAAAATTAATTGATTTCGACTGACCTTTGTAAGCAGATGGAAAGTAAAATCCCTTTTCTTTTGACAACTGCCATTAAATCCTTAAAAGCATTCACTTTTAAAGTATTAATTCCTGCCAGAACAGAACAGTCTGATTAAAATTGGATCTCCACTGTCATATGCGAAGATCTGAACTTAGGGGTCATATTCTGATGACCTTTCCATTAGCCAATTGAAACACGGCTTTTTTTTAAATCTGCAGTGGATTGAATCTTTCGGCACAATTGATGCTCTTTAGTCATACTGCGCAGTCTCCTAAACGCGAAGATATACAATTTAATCTGATTG
Source organism: Potamilus streckersoni (assembly GCA_016746295.1). NCBI lineage: Eukaryota > Metazoa > Mollusca > Bivalvia > Unionida > Unionidae > Potamilus > Potamilus streckersoni. Next base: position 200,144 of record JAEAOA010001343.1, read on the forward strand.
GCTGATAAAATTAGAGAATAAGATAGTAACGCACGTCACCAGAACATTACACCCCAGCCCCAACTGGGTTGATATCAGACCTTTATATAGGACAGATCTGATTTTAATCAGACTCACAACGATTATTTACCTTTTTTTCTAACTGATGAAAAGAAAATCAAAAGAAAAGGGATTTTATTTACCATCAGCATACAAAAATCAGTCAAAATAAATGTATTAATTGTTAGCGAGCAACCGATAGGCCGACCTGAAAGGAGACTAAAAATTTTATTCCACATTGTGCCTCATACGGTTGGTTTCTGTCTGCCACCAATAACATCAGAAGACAAAAAGGCGGATAGTTACGTATTGGTCCATTGAAGTTGCGGTATACTAGCAGCGATCTAAGGATTCTAGCCGTAGGGATCCGGGTAAGGTTTTAGTTCATGTACCACTGCTATTTTATGGGCGTTTTATAATAATAATATATTGGATAACGTATTATAAGAACGAGGCAATCACAATTTAAACATGAGCTGGAAAAGGCATGATAACGAAATTCCAGTTAATTTCAAGAGAAGAATTAATCTTGCACCGATAACGTAGTGAAAAAGGAAATTTCGTGAAGATTATGAAAAATGCTTGTGCGATGTGCTCGTAGTTTATGCGTAACGAAAAGATAAATGAAACGAAACAAAACAACAAAAAATGATCATTATCACCTACACCCCCTGTGCAGATGCATACGGGAAAACCTTGTGCCATATGCTAATTGGGCTCTGTCGAATTTTGGCTGAAATCAATGAGGGCGAGTGCGTAATCCATTGAAAGCGTACAAGCAAGAATGACATGTATATTCAAACATTGTGTATGGGCCTATAAGAAAACTATACTTTAAAACAGACCAGCAGTACTCTCTCCAACCGTAATGCTGATATACGAAAGAATTAGGTGAAGTTAAAATATTATACGTAATTGACGGAGATGTTTAGTGTCGTGATCCTGAAATTAAGTAGGTATGTTGTGCTTTTTCTTTAAAAAAATTTAAATAAAATAAAATCATTAGTTTTCGACAAATAAGTGGAAGATGTTCGAAACTTTATACGGTGGGCTTTTCTAAAGCGTTAAAGTAAATGACGAAATGAAAATTCATAGCAATTTCTCTCAGTCTATGTGAGGTTAACCTAGAACAGAAACAATACTTAAAGCTGATTCTTTTATAAACTTTTTTTTCAATATTAAGCAAAAATAAGCAATAACTATGATATTGTATAAAGAACCAGCTATGATCATCATCAGAGATCAAAGATGCTTTTCGCAAAATATTCGTAATCATTTCTTATATATAAGGCATAGCATTATATATATATATATATATATATATATATATATATATATATATATATATATATATATATATATATATATATATATATATATATATATATATGTGTGTGTGTATTCTTTTTTCAAGACCCCAAAGTAATCATTTACAAATAGTCACGATTATTGCGTGTATATTTGTAAGGTAATTCTGGATGTTTGCGCATGTGCCAGTTCATTGCACTCCTCTGTCTACACCTATAGTCGCAGTAAGAACACTTCAAAGGTTTTTCATCCTTGTGGATCAGGAGGTGTACATTTAAATGGCGTTCTGCTGCAAATTCCTTTTCACATCCTGGCCAATTACATCGAAATGCCCTTATGTTGAAATGCTTGACTCGAATATGTTCTTGTAAATGAAAATTTTTTATGAATCTTTTGCCGCATCGCTCATACATGCAATGAAAGTACTGCTTTCCGTCTCCATGTACATCGCTAATATGCTTGTCTAGTTCAGCTCCGTTTGAGAATTTCTCAGAACATTCCTCGATAAAACATGAGATTTTCATACGTTTGTGAGTCCTGCGGTGGATAGCCAAACCTTTGGGAGTTTCATATGCTTTGTCACAAAATTCACACATGTAATCTCCAGTTTTGTTGTCCTTGTGATAAACTGTCCTGTGTTCATACAGGTTTGTGAAGTTCTGAAAAGCTTCCCCACAATCATGACAGAAGATCTTTCTTGGTTCCATAGGCAGGGAGGATGTAGTCTCACCATCGAGCTTGCCGAACTGTTGAAAACAATTATCACAATGTAACTTTTGCTTGGGACAAAGGTTCCCAGCGCCGTCCTTCACCAGGAAGCTATGATTCTCACATCCACAACTTTTGCATGCGAAGTTCTTAGGAAGATGATTTCGCCAGTGTTCGAACTTTTTTTCCATCGGCACAATGTCATTACATACTTTACAGTGATATAGTTCTTGAAACATTTCCTGAGACATCATCTCGTCATAGCTAGAACCTACAGAAAGAAGCCCATTGTAATTATGGCTATTTGTCTTTCTATTCAAATATTCTTCACCTGATTCCTCTTCATCTTGTGGCTCATGTTTAATATTTGCAATCATGTCTTGGTCAGAAGATCTGCAGGAATCAGGGTCCGTCAAGGTCAACGCCGGTTCATTCCTTAGATCTTTCTCCAGCTCTTCAAAAGTCTCCATTTGATCTGAAATATCCTGCGTCCTGTAGTTACAGCTGCTCAAGGAACTAAACACATCCTCTTTCTTACTTTCAGAAACAGTGTCAGTCACATTATTCTCCCCAAAATGACAAACATCATTTTGGGGAGCTTTCACGTTTTTTTGATTAGGGTCCATTTCCTGAGCTTCCATCATATGTTTCATACATTTGGCTGCCAATCGTTCTCGCTGTGCCTGTGCTTGCGCTACCATTCTTGGTCTTATTCGAAAAGACGTGCAGATAAAATTTTGATCGGATGATTTTTGTTTCAGTAACTGATTAGCTGTCTGCCGTTTTCTTGGTTTAATGTCTACTAGTGATTTTGAAGACAAAATCATTTCCTGGTACAGTGCACCACTCCCTGTGTTTGCAATACAAGTTGTGTTCATCGTACTGATGGTATTTGTATCTGCATGGGCCATGACATGGCATGTATCATCACTTAAACTTGGAAGATCCATACTTGTTGAATGTTTAACATTAATCTCGGCTGTTGAGGTAGGTCGACTGTTAGATGAACTTGTTTGAGTTGTGATGATGGATGCTGCGGGAACGAATATTGGTTGGATTGGAGTTAGGGTGATGCTGTTTGGATATGACGTTTTGGAGCACTCATTACCGTCCGTGATTTGTTCGTGACCCTGACTTATTGCATTGCCTTGACCTTGAATAATTGGGCTGTGACCTACAATTGCCATTTGACCTTGGAGACCGAGTGCCTGTATTTGCTCTGCAGTGAGTATCTGTAACTGTCCAGCTGCAAGCTGAGGCTGAAGCTGTATTGGTCCTTGGATTGGTTGACATTGACTCTGACTTTGTTTCTGACCTTGCTCAGATAGTTGACTTGGATCTGTCAGAATAGGAATTTGCTGCAAAGGAGTACCACTTAATGCTCCAAGCACTTGACCTGGGTTTATAATAAACATTCCCTGTCTTAGGGCCTGGGCTGGTTGTGCTGACAAAGTTTGCTGAACAGAAACTGGTAAAGGATAGGACAATTCAGAAACATGTTCTTTCTTCGTCTTCTTTTGTGTTTGCTGAAGTAATCTAGCCAGCATTGGTAGCTTTGGTGGACGTCCCCGCTTTCTTACAGGCTTCCCTAGCGAGAACAAGGTAGCGTTGGGATAAACCATCATAAATGATTCCGATGTTGTCGGTTGACTTGTATAATTATCTGATTTGATGATGCCCGGATGTAGTTGTGGCTGACCTGAGCATGATGCTTGGTTGACAACTGTTTCTTGTTTTTCTTGTTTGATTGTTAAAGTTTCAGGTATACTGTACAATGCTGGAACCTGGCTTTGTGATGGCGTGCAAGGCTTTGGCTTGTTCTTTTTTGTCCGCGTTCTCCGGCTCCATGGTAATTTTAAAACACTAGTGTATACTCCTGGATATGTTGTATTTTCTGCAACCACTTTCATCTCTCCAGATTTGGATTTCGAATCTTTCCTTTTGAGAAAATTCGGGAGAAATTTAGTGTCCTCTGCATCAGATGGCTTAGAATTACTGCTATTTATTTCTGTCTGAGACATTCTGAAGTATTTTGGAAGACTTTTTGCCATCTCCTTTTCGATTGCTAACTCTGGATTTTGAAGAACATGTGGAGAAGCATTCTGATACTTTTGAGCTGCTGCTGATTTCATTAAATCTGAATAGTGTGTACTAATATTAAACGTTTTGGTAGAGATCTTGGGAGCCATTGTCTCCCCTTGATCAGCAAATGACATAACCGAAGATATGTTTTGTGACATAACACTAGTAACATCTATCATAGAAGTTGTAGCCGATGTTGGATCAGTGGATATAACTCCAGTAAGGTTAGATCCTGAGGGCACGGCAGGTTGGAATAAAGCTCCAGTGTAGCAGACTGGATACACAAACATACAGTTATCATTTTTCTGAACCGCCACAACATTCATTGGAACTGAATGTGCTTGCTTTTCCACTATTTGCATTACTTTTACATCTGACGTTTCTAATTCTGTTTGATCATTTCTGTTCTGCTTGCAAATCTTATCAAACGAAAGGTCCAAAGGCTCATTGCTATCATCTACAATAATATGATCAGGTGTTGGTTTCTTCATGTATTGAACTGACCTTTGACATTTATCTGAATACCTAGTTGACACCGAAAGGTCAAGTCCTTGACAATCCTCTTCATCCAAAGTACTTGTTACCATAGTGACTGATGGAGATGAAGTTCTCGGTTCATCAGAGGTTTTATCAGATATGTAGACATCTTGTGCCTTGTCTTGAACTTTCATAGTAACTATGCTGAAAACATCAAAATGAAAAGATATATTACGCTTGAAATAATATTTGAAATAAAACCTAATTTTTCAACAAAACTAACCAGAGCTTCTTGCATACGTTACTTTTGCTTTCTTTATATGGCATTATTTTTTCGCACATACAATTGTCTCATGTGAGAAACCAATATTGATTACGTGTTTATTAGATTTATAACAACAATCAATCATTAGGAACAACAAAATAAATGAACTACCGATTTCAGTACAAGACATAAAATTAACATAGCTCAAACTCGCTTTAATAATCTGTGATCAGCTGACATAAAACCTAAGATCATGCAGTTATTTTATCGGCTTGCTGATTAGGGGGAATTTATAGTTGCCATTTTTGTGGTAACAGATACGACCTCTCAACAAACGCAATCCGATTAAATCAGATCTCCACTTTCCTACATGAAGATCTATCAGGGACCGCTTAACGGTCAGGGTCTGGTGACCCATGTTATTACTTTTTGTAATCGCTATTTTTTCAGCCAGTTAGATGAAATCTTTTTTCTTGGTATTTGGGAGACTGAGCAAAATGACTGAAGATCAAAACGATTTGATTTACTTTCAAATTTCTGAAAACTACATAGCCATTGGCTAATTATAGGTCATCAGAACATGCCTTCTTAGCGGTCGGTCACGTAAGACAGTGGAGATCTTGTTTTAAGAGTGCAGTAAATACGCCCAGATCAAAGAACAGAATTATTAGCATCCACTAATCCGGTTAATCGTGCACACCTCACTTCCGGTGTTAAATTAAATTTGCTAAAAGCGTAGCACACTTCTAAATTTTAAAATTGTTTTCTCATTCATATTCAAATTCATAAAGAAAATCATGCAAAACTCAAAATACAGGCTAAATATCCTATAATCTGGTAAATTAAGACTAACATAATCGGTATAATAAATAAGTCTATATATTTCCCATAAAGTCAGATTACTTTTAGTAAAACCCAACTAAGAAATATATGGGTTATTGTAATTAATGACAAGCAAAAAGCAAAGAAGTGGGGTGTGATGGGGTGGCAATAGACATAGAAGGGAGGAAAATATATGGACACGTATTTGTGTACAAGGGGGACACGCATTTTTATTATTCATGGGGTGGAAATAGACACAGAAGAGAGGAAAATATATGGACACGTATGTGTGTACAAGTGGGCACGCATTTTTACTATTCATGGGGTGGAAATAGACATAGAATATATGACACGTATGTGTGTACAAGGGGGGCACGCATTTTTACTATTCATGGGGTGGAAATAGACATAGAATATATGGACACGTATGTGTGTACAAGGGGGGCACGCATTTTTACTATTCATGGGGTGGAAATAGACACAAAAGGGAGAAAAATATATGGACACGTATGTGTGTACAAGTGGGCATGCATTTTTACTATTCATGGGGTGGAAATAGACATAGAAAGGAGGAAAATATATTGACACGTATGAGTGTACAAGGGGGCACGCATTTTTATTATTCATGGGGATTCAATATATGGTGCATGTTTGTTTTAGCCTGATCAGGGTAAGAGTAATACAAACTAAACGCGGAAAAATCACGTGTCATATTACACGATATAAGGTAAAGAGTAGATAACTCTGTCAAATGAACATTAGCTTGGTTTTATTCACTCAACGACAATCTTTGTAAAACTATCCCGTAAGTTGTTTTCATGGCTACAATATAATGCCAAGCTTTTTTCCATTCTCATTTTCTGTATGCAATTCTTTATACATTGAAATGAAATATAAGTAGATTATTATTGAAAAATACAAATTTGACCTGTCTTTGCAATATTTACATTTATTAATAAAATGTTTTGTTAACAAAATAAAGTAAATTTATTACATCATCAGCCTGCGTTATCTGTTTGATTCCGAACATTACTTTTCCTTGAGAAAACTTTGATGTAACTGCACTTGTTCTTGATTCATGGTGAAAAAATGAAAATTCATACGATATGTGACAAACCCAGATCAGATGAGATATCAACTTGCAAAGAGAATAAATATCAATTGCCACAAGTTTAACGGTTTCACGAAACGTAGGCAATGTTCTATGTACAATCTTCAAGTATACTGTTTTAAATGGAAGCATAAATAATTGATGTAAACCTTTTCTACAACTAAATCATTTTTTAAAGAATCCATTTCCTTACATAAGCTGGATTTGCGTTGTTTCCAATAATTTAAAATAAAAATTTTGCATCTTATTTTATATCGTTTCATGACAGTGTGTGATAGACATTTATAATTGCCACTATAAACTACAATCCCAGCTGATGTACAATTTCTTTATATATATATTATAGTCTTGATTATGCTTTGAAAATCTGAAAGTTAGTTCTAAGGTATAGGTTTCTTCTGAACGTGAGAAAGCATATTTTGGATATTAAGAATCAACATGACTTGTATCGCCAACGTTTATCCCTTTAATAATACCTATATGTTCAAACATACATTTTATATATATATATATATATATATATATATATATATATATATATATATATATATATATATATATATATATATATATATATATATATATATATATATATATATATATGTTTTGTTTGGGCAGATCCCGCTGTAAGATATTGGCAAGAAAATCATCCACAAAGTGGACAATTATTTCCTGCAAAGACTCGCTACTAATAGAGGGTCATCTTGCATACATCCTTTTTTGGCATGCTACCATTTATTCATTTATCATTTAATAGTTATACATTATTTAAGGTTACAATTTTAAAAAAACGTTTTAATCTATTTAAAAATGATTCCTAAAAGTGTTAATATATCTATTAACAACCATGGCTCTGAATGAAATCAATTCAAAAAAAGTAGATCTGGAGTTTTATGGTTTCTGGTGTAGATATCAACTCAAACGTTACTAATATTTTCATCTATTTATCTCCCTTGTAAAGAAATGTTTAGTACAGTTGTAATCCTATTTGATATACAAGGAAACCAATATTATGTGATACGTTTGTTTGGAAGAGAAAACAGGTCCTCCGTTTTATATGACAAATTTAGAAGAGATGTAGGTCTTCCAATGATATGACTCATTTAGAAGCGAAATATGTCTTCCGTTTCGAAGCGAAATAGGTCTTCCGTTTCAAAGCGAAATAGGTCTTCCATTTCGAAGCGAAATAGGTCTTCCGTTTCAAAGCGAAATAGGTCTTCCGTTTCGAAGCGAAGTAGGTCTTCTGTTTCGAAGCGAAATAGGTCTTCCGTTTCGAAGTGAAATAGGTCTTCCGTTTCAAAGCGAAATAGGTCTTCCGTTTCGAAGCGAAGTAGGTCTTCTGTTTCGAAGCGAAATAGGTCTTCAGTTTAGAAATGATGTGGGTCTTCCGCTCAAAAGTAAAATAGATATTGCGTTTTGTGTGATACATTTAAAAGTGAAATATGTCTTCCATTTAGAACTGTAATAGGTCTTTCGTTTAGAAGTGAAATAGTCTTGCGTTTAAAAGTGAAACACGTCTTCCGTTTATAAGAGAAAAGGGTCTTGGGATTAAAAGCGAATTAGGTCTTTCGTTCAGAAGTGAAATAGTCTTGCGTTTAAAAGTGAAACACGTCTTCCGTTTATAAGCGAAAAAGGTCCTGGGATTAAAAGCGAATTAGGTCGTTCGTTTAGAAGTGAAATAGTCTTGCGTTTAAAAGTGAAACACGTCTTCCGTTTAATAGCGAAAAAGGATTAAAAGCGAATTAGGTCTTTCGTTCAGAAGATAAATTACTCGTCCATTTAGGAGTGTAATAGGTCTTTCACTCAGAAGTGAAGCAGGTCGTCCAATATGCATATATCACCTTTTGGTTAATATTGTATAACATCCCTTTTCTTGGAGGTGGATACGTCACTATTTGATATCCAAATTTTATTGCTTTCTCAAAATTATAACCGTTATCTTTTCCGAATGCATTTATAAAATTTTATGACGAGGCTATCAAACCCTATACATTTTTCATTTTACACTTTTTAGAGGCAATCAGTTACTTCTACATAGAATATAGGACAATCCTAATTAGGATATGGAACCAATCTAAATAGGATATAGGGCCGATCTAAATATGATATGGGCCAATCTAAATAGGAAATAGGGCCAATCCAAATATTTTATAGGGCCAATCTAAATAGGATACAGGAAAAATCTAAATAGGATATGGGGCCATTCTAAATAGGATATAAGGCCAATCTAATTAGGATATGGGGTCAATCTAAATAGGATATAAAGCCAATCTAAATAGTAATATGGGGCCAATCTAAATAGGTTATGGGACTAATCTAAATAGCAACATGGGGCAAATCTAAATAGGATATGGGGCCAATCTAAATAGGATTTGGGGCCTATCTAATTAGGATATAGGGCCAATCTAAATAGGATATGGGGCCAATCTAAATATGATATGGGGCCAATCTAAATAGGACATGGAGTCAATCTAAATAGGATATAGGACCAATCTAAATAGAATATGGGCCCATTCTAAATAGGATAAAGGCCAATCTGAATAGGATAGGGTGCCATTCCCAATAGGATATAGGGCCATTTTAAATAGGATATGGGGCCATTCTAAATAGGATATGGGGCCATTCTAAATAGGATATAGGGCCTTTCTAAATAGGATATAGGGCCATTCTCAATAGGATAGGGTGCCATTCCCAATAAGATACGGTGCCATTCACAATAGGATATGGGGCAATTCACAATAGGATATGGGGCCAATCTAAATAGGATATGGGGCCGTTCTAAATAGGATATAGGGCCATTTTAAATAGGATATTGGCCATTCTAAATAGGATATAGGGCCTTTCTAAATAGGATATAGGGCCATTCTAAATAAGATAGGGTGCCATTCCAAATAGGATATGGTGCCATTCACAATAGGATATGGGGCCAATCACAATAGGATATAGGACCATTCTATAAAATTAATAGGGCCATTTTAAATAGGAATAGGGCCATTCTATAACATAAATAGGGCCATTCTTTAGAAAGGGCCATTCTAAATAGGAATAGGGCCATTCTATAAAATAAATAGGGCCATTCTTTAGAAAGGGCCATTCTAAATAGGAATAGGGCCATTCTATAACATAAATAGGGCCATTCTTTTAGAAAGGGCCATTCTAAATAGGAATAGGGCCATTCTATAAAATAAATAGGGCCAGTCTTTAGAAAGGGCCATTCTAAATAGGAATAGGGCCATTCTATAACATAAATAGGGCCAGTCTTTAGAAAGGGCCATTCTAAATAGGAATAGGGCCATTCTATAAAATAAATAGGGCCATTCTTTAGAAAGGGCCATTTTAAATAGGAATAGGGCCATTCTATAACATAAATAGGACCATTCTTTAGAAAGGGCCATTCTAAATAGGAATAGGGCCATTCTATAAAATAAATAGGGCCATTCTTTAGAAAGGGCCATTCTAAATAGGAATAGGGCCATTCTATAACATAAATAGGGCCAGTCTTTAGAAAGGGCCATTCTAAATAGGAATAGGGCCATTCTATAAAATAAATAGGGCCATTCTTTAGAAAGGGCCATTTTAAATAGGAATAGGGCCATTCTATAACATAAATAGGGCCATTCTTTAGAAAGGGCCATTCTAAATAGGAATAGGGCCATTCTATAAAATAAATAGGGCCATTCTTTAGAAAGGGCCATTTTAAATAGGAATAGGGCCATTCTATAACATAAATAGGGCCAGTCTTTAGAAAGGGCCATTCTAAATAGGAATAGGGCCATTCTATAAAATAAATAGGGCCATTCTTTAGAAAGGGCCATTCTAAATACGAATATGATCATTCTAAAGAGGATATAAGATTCGAAATAGGATAAATAGAAAGACATTGAATCCTTCTGTGTATGATTTAGTTTTTCAATATCAGAATAATTTTTATTAAAACAAAAATTCTCCAAAAGTACAGACTGAGCTTGGCATTAAGGCTTAGGTACTTCCAAAAAATTTCCTCTTAATTTTCTGCTTCTGATCCAATATTTTGCACACGTGCAGGCATAATTTTACTTATGCAGTTTTTGTTTTTTAGAAAGCAGAAATATTTGGTTACTTTCACCACTCGTCAATTCATCTAACTTTGGCCTTAACACACACATACATACACACTCTCTCTCTCTCTCTCTCTCTCTCTCTCTCTCTCTCTCTCTCTCTCTCTCTCTCTCTCTCTCTCTCTCTCTCTCTCTCTCTCTCTCTCTCTCTCTCTCTCTCTCTCATCACTAGCATGATTTCTATCATCATCATCATCATCATCATCATCATCATCATCATCATCATCATCATCATCATCATCATCATTATTATTATTATTATTATTATTATTATTATTATTATTATTATTATTATTATTATTATTATTATTTAATTTCTATAATCAGATGAAATTTTCCTGACAGAAGAAATTGATAGTATAATCCCTCAAATTACTAACGACAGCATCCATCTCAGAAATGTTGATTACTGATAGTAAATTTTAAAACAGCAGATGATATATTATTCACCAAATTATCTGACCGTTCTACATTAATATGCTGGTATTTTACATTTTGAATGGTTTCTTTAAATTCCTTTATGTATTCTGGATCTAATTAAGTTGTTTTATTGTTTCCTTTTTTTAAATTTTTTTTTCTCCATTTGTACGTAAGATTGTCGAGTCTTATGTTCTGGTTCAGTATTAATTTTTTTTTCAACTACTACAAATAGCTGCGGTTGCTCAGTTAGGACAGAATCGGACCTGTAATCCAAGAGTCTCTGTATTCTATGCAAGTATCCAAATGTCTATAATTTCATGTAAGTATTTAATATATGTATTCCACACAAGTATTCTCAATATCTGTCGAGTCCTTCAGTTCTCATTTTCAATTACGTTAAAGTGATCTCATCTTTTACACTTGTATTTTGCCCTTTTCACTTTTTAAATCTCTTTTCTTTGACCATCCTGAAATTTCTTGCTTAATTTTCTGTAGTGATGTTTCCAGACTTCTTGGAGGCGTTAATTTATCTTAGATTCAGTGTACTCTCTGGAAGCCATTGTGTCCCCTTTCTGGTCAAATAGATCAAATTTTACTTAAATTACCACCAATTTGTTCTGTTCCACCTAACCACAGTTCAAGCATCTCAAATGTTCCTTCAAGAATTACAGTTAAAAACTGTGAGGCGAGTGTTGTAACGGAACAACATCACTACTAGACACTTTATATTTTGGAGTTGCACCATCCGAACTTCTTTACATCTTTCTCTCTATCACTACGTGTTTAGCTTCATATTCTTGTAGGGCGAGTTTCTATCAAGAACTCGTTCTTTAAACTTATATTTATCTCTCAGAAAACAAATTCAATTTAACTGTTATTATCCTGAGAAAGGTCGATTGTGCCGTTTTCCAAAAGGTTAACAGACAGGAGTGTCATGGTGCACCTGATCGAATGTAGGTCCGTTGTATGTGTATGAACTCATACAAAACAAATTGGCACATAAATCACTCAATCTACGTCTCAGTGATTACGCCATCTCAAATGTTGGTTTTCGTTATGAATACCTTAAATGACAACGAATTATGTCATAAATAATATGATTAGGTTTCTGAAATCCTCCTAAAAATCGACGCCATTCTAAACCAGTCCTTGCAGCCGTACGCCTGCGTCTTAACACACTTACTATGCCCTACTGAATAAAGAACTTTATTCACTCCCAATAATTCCAAGTTATAATGAACAGACTACGGATGCAGGCGATAACATGGGCCATCTTATCTCAGCTTCATTTTGAAATACCACAGATAAAACTCGGCCTCTTTTTGGAATACTGTATACAAAAACACCATTAAAGTCATCCAGCAATTTTACGTGTGAATCAACAGCATTCTTGATGTCCGATCTTGATTGATGATGATGATGATGATGATGATGATGATGATGATGATGATGATGATGATGATGATGGTGATGATGATGATGATTATTATTATTATTATTATTATTATTATTATTATTATTATTATTATTATTATTATTATTATTATTACCTTTGATAGTCTTTGAGTAGTTTCCTCATAAGCTCAGTTGCATCCATTTTAGTTTTAGATCTCAAGGCTTCAAAGTCCTTGAACAAATCAGGTGGGATTGCAATCTGGGATCCAGTGTCCGATCCTGGCGGAGACAAGAGGCCAGACTCTGACAGAGCTGACACGTTGGGTGTCTTGGTGCCAGAAGAGATAATTTCATCTTGATCCGGACAGCTACTGGAATGTAGTTCATTACTGACTTCCGAATTGCCCGAAATCTGAATATAAGAAAGAAATAGTGCCATAAACGTGTATGTAGGATATATTCTTAATTTAACAACATACACCACAATTAACACAATGACCTAGTAAGATAATTCTCAATAAGGTGAGATTTGGTTGCAATCCTATCCAATGAATAGAAAGCTAAGATGAAGTACACACACACACACACACACACACACACACATACATATATATATATATATATATATATATATATATATATATATATATATATATATATATATATATATATATATATCACAGCGATGGGGGGGGTGAGTGACCAAGTGGTCGAAAACGCTGTCCGTTACGGATCACTGTCATTTCACCTCGGTCTGCGTGGGTTCAAGTCTTAGATTCGGCGAATGTGGAAATGTGAGAAAGCTTGCCAGTAGCTTATCCTGGGTCGATGGTTCTTTCCGCGGATTTCATTTCGATATATATATATATATATATATATATATATATATATATATATATATATATATATATATATATATATATATATATATATATATATATATATATATACGTCTTTTTCTGAATAGTTCAAGCGAAATTCGAAAAGTCTTTTATATGACAGCTAAAGAGAAATTTGATACGTCTCTTCTATGACAGATCACTAAAGAATTTGAAACATCTCTTTTCAGAACAGATCTTGGGGAATGAATTTACACCAGCTTCTGGGAATTTTAGTTTCGTGCTCTACGACAAAATGGCTTAGAAAGGTTATTTAGTAGAAATGCAAATGAAGTGAAACGTGTTGCCCATAACAAACAACGGTAGCCGACTGGGAATTATATTTCAATTACCATATTTGTACCCTCAAAAATCTATAACAAATGAAGAATCATCAAATCAAAGAAATCCCATCTTCGCTAACCAAGGTTCCGGTATCAACACCTTGGTGAATCGATAAGATATTTCAGTGTTCCGTGTCTGAGAAATTCAGCGACAAGCCATCGTATCCAACCAAAATCAAACTGTTCAAATTTGAACACTTGTTGGTTCGCACATTATCGAGACAAAAGGAATACACAGCTTGAATAGGCTCATACATAAACAATTTTCCGCTGATGATCCGTGTTTGCACAAATACATCCTCTCCCCTCAAATATTTACGTAATGGTTTCTCTATCGTACATAGCCGTACTTTCGATGTTAAAGTTACAAAGTATCCATTTGAAGTCAATTGTACCTACCATCTTCTGCCGATGTATAATGCACCGCCATATATATATATATATATATATATATATATATATATATATATATATATATATATATATATATATATATATATATATATATATATATATATATATAGGTTAGTTGCCATTATTTTGCTAAGGGAGGCAACTCGTGAAATCCAGTAGGTGTCTCCAGAAAAAAAGCACTGAAATATCTAACCGATGAACCAACGTGTAGATAGGTTAACATTTTGGAACCTCGATTCGCGAAGATGGAAACAACCAAGACAACTAATTTGCTTAGTACTTTGTATTAAATCAGTGGTTTTCCTTTTCCTGTTTTGTTTCAGTTTTATTTAAGAGCAATTGATTTTAAATGGTGTGAAATGTCAGCAAAAATTGTATATACGGCAGTGAAGTTATAACGGTCTGAATTTGTATATGTCGCAAATATTTGGCCATATTTTGAGACCATTAGTTAAAATGGCCGCTGTATAGTCAGTGACGCGAAGCATAGTCATTAACAACAGCATACTAAATCAAACAGATTTAGCTGGAGAATGGGCAGCGGTCCAAGGAATGTTGAAAAGCAAAGTTTGAGTACCACCTGGTGGAATTCAAAACAGTCATTGCCCAGAACGACAAGAAAAATTTCAAATTATTCTGCACAGCTGACATGCGAGATTGCTTGTCAAGAATTTGGCATGAAAATATTAAGGAATATTTCGATCATGTGGACAAGGAAATAAGATAACCCTGTATTTTGGTTTGATTTCGTTGAATGTTTACCGGAATAGAAATACGGGAAGGTATTATAATTGTAAAGAAAATGAAGCAAGGCAACTTGCCTCAAGAGATACATTCCGAAAGCTTGGCCAGTTTAAGATTCGAACCTGCTCTAATTCTGGTTCCAAGTCAGGAATACTAACCAAAGAGTTACTTCGGATTTCATCCCTAATGACAATGAGACAAATACATGACCTTGTCATTCAGTGATCGAATGGTCTATGTGCACTGAAATATTGCAACACCTCTGAGACGTCATATAAAAAGATATACTTTATTTTAAAAATATATACACAGAGGCGTACCAAGGGTGTGACAAAACACCGTACGGGCCGTGTGCCCCACTTGAAGTGGAGGGGAAAAATCAGTGAGCAGAACAAAGTTTATTTTATACTTTACAAGCTTTGATAGGGTCGCAACTTTAGTTATTGCTGTGGTTTTTGCCATGCGCGCTATATGTCCTCCGCTGCAAAGGATATTTCTACTAGTGCATGGTTCTCTTTTTCTAGTTTTCTTGGTTTAAACCGTTTGGTTTCAATGTTCTAAGGCGGTGTATACATTAAGATTTCTTTTCCTTCCTGGTTTCGGAACTCCAGTTGGGGTTCTTAGCAGTTTCACTGAAAGTGTGGCCTGGATAGGAGAAGTGTTCTGCGGCCTGGCTTATTTACAGCTTCTTTGTCATCCAATCAAATCTATGAAGGTTTATCCTTTTATGTAGCTTTTCAGTTTCTCCGACATACTGAATGCTACATAATTTGCATGGGATGAGATAAATTATATTCTCTGTTTTGCACATTTTGTTTGGATCATGTATGTTTAGTTTTTCTCTAGACACTGTGCAAGTGAATGTCCTGGTCTCTATCATATGTTGATATGTTTTGCATCTTTTATCACCATGCACTAGTAGAAACATCCTTTGCAGCCGACATTGTCTTTTCAAACTTTTCTAACTCTCCTTAGTATCCTTTAATTACTACTATAAGAACAAAATATCCGGGATATAATTTGCGTTACATAATTGTATTTAAAGTAATATATGTCGCTATGGCTGTAAATTTCTATGTAAATACAAATATTTCGCAGCATCCTCAACAAGTCGATATAGGCTGGTTGAAACTATATATATATATATATATATATATATATATATATATATATATATATATATATATTTTTTTGCCTTTGAAAAAGATTCACTCAGAGTCGACAGTGTTTAGGCTAGTTAGTTTCTAGTTTCGTACTGTTCGTCGTCAGTTTATTGCATATATATATATATATATATATATATATATATATATATATATATATATATATATATATATATATATATATATATATATATATATATATATAAAGAATACAAATCATATGGCGAATAACAACCCTCTCAAGCGTACTGGATCCACCAAGGGATCACGTTTGTCAGGGATTATATTACAATAGATGCAATAAACTGACGACGAACAGTAAGAAACTAGTAACTAGCCTAAGCGCTTTCGACTCTTAATGAGTCTTTTTCAAAGGCAAATACAAAACATAGTTACGACAAACAAATAAACACAAAAACGTTGCGTTTGTAAACCTCTACATTTCTATCTTCACATGTGCTAAAACTATAAATACAACCAGCTTGTATAGACTAGTTGCGGAAACTGAAAACGTTGTATAATTCCCTAAAAGTCTACAAGCCAAAGCGACATCTATTTTTACTTTGTGTACATATGTAACGCAGATTATATCCCGGATATTTGGTTCTATACCGGTTATTCTTATAGTAAAAATTGAAGGATAAGAAGATTTAGAAAATGTTAAATTCTACTAGGGCATAGTTTTCATTTTCTAGTCTTCTTGGTTTAGACCGCTTGGTTTCAATGTTCTAAGGCGGCGTATCCAGTATTTCAGTATATATATATATATATATATATATATATATATATATATATATATATATATATATATATATATATATATATATATATATATATATATATATATATATATATATATATTTCAAAGGCAAATACAAAACATATATATGACAAACAAATAAACACAAAAATGTTGTGTTTGTAAACCTCTACATGGCTGTCTTCGCATGTGCTAAAACTATAAATACAACCAGGTTGTATAGACTAGTTGCGGAAACTGAAAACGTTGTATAATTCCCTAAAAGTCTACAAGCCAAAACGACATCTATTTTTACTTTTTGTACATATGTAACGCAGATTATATCCCAGATATTTGATTCTATACCGGTTATTCTTATAGTAAAAATTGAAGGATAATAAGAAGATTTAGAAAATGTTATATTCTACTAGTGCATAGTTTTCATTTTCTAGTCTTCTTGGTTTAGACCGCTGGGTTTCAATGTTCTAAGGCGGCGTATCCAGTGTGATTCCTTTCCCTTCCTGGTTTCGGAACTCCAGCTGTGGTTGTTGGCAATAGCGATAAGTATTATATCACTGAAAGTGTGGCCAGGGGAGGAGAAGTGTTCTGCGACCGGGCTTCTCTACAGCTTTTTTGTCATCCAATCAGATCTATGAAGGTTTATCCTTTTGTGTAGCTTTTCAGTTTCTCCGACGTACTGAAGGCCACAGATCTTACATGTGATGAGATAAATCACATTCTCTGTTTTGCACGTTTTGTTTGGACCATGTATGTTTAGTTTTTCTTTAGTCACTGTGCTAGTGAATGTCTTGGTCTCTATCATATGCTGACAGGTTTTGCATCTTTTATCGCCACAGGGTCCAGATTGACTAGGTTGGTTTTGACTAGCGATTGGCGTTAGCTTTGCCCTGACTAGGATGTCCTTTAGGTTTTTGGTCTCCGGTAAGCTACTACAGGTTTGTTCGGAAGTATTAGGTTTAGTACGTCTGACGATTGCACGGTTGGCCAGTGGTTTGCGATGATTTTACCTACTTTGGGATTGTCTGGGTGATAGGTCAGAATAAATGGTATATATACAAGTCTATACAAGCTGGTTGTATTTATAGTTTTAGCACATGTGAAGACAGCCATGTAGAGGTTTACAAACACAACATTTTTGTGTTTGTTTGTTTGTCGTATATATGTTTTGTATTTGCCTTTGAAAAAGACTCATTAAGAGTCGAAAGCGCTTAGGCTAGTTAGTTACTAGTTTCGTACTGTTCGTCGTCAGTTTATTGCATCTATTTTAATTAATCCCTGACACACGTGATCCCTTGGTGGATCCAGTACGCTTGAAAGGGTTGTTATTCGCCATATGATTTGTATCCTTTATATATATATATATATATATATATATATATATATATATATATATATATATATATATATATATATATATATATATATATATATATACCGAGTTCAATCAGTGACCTATTTAAGGATGTTAGTACTTGAGCTGATCTGATTGGGACTAGATTGATTATTTGATTAATAATTGGGTCCATTTGATTGATTAGTTGATTAATAATTAGGTCCATTTGATTGATTATTTGATTAATAATTAGGTCCATTTGATTGATTATTTGATTATTAATTAGGTCCATTTGATTGATTATTTGATTAATAATTAGGTCCATTTGATTGATTATTTGATTAATAATTAGGTCCATTTGATTGATTATTTGATTAATAATTAGGTCCATTTGATTGATTATTTGATTAATAATTAGGTCCATTTGATTGATTGTTTGATTAATAATTAGGTCCATTTGATTGATTATTTGATTAATAATTAGGTCCATTTGATAACTGTGTCAGGCGAAACTGGACAGGGACTGACGACTTTGTTTTTAACATCGAAATGGCAATGGTTTGGAACGTTGCGGAAGCAGCGGTTGTACTTCTTAAAATGTTTGCCGTAAGTAGAAACTTTGCTGAGAACTTTATCGAGATTGATATGGGAAGGTATAATCTGTCAAATCATTTGGTTTTATTTCAATGATGGCGGTTTGATAAACTTGAGATCTGATTGGTTATTTAATGTCTTGGGGCATTTTTCTCAGGCGACGTAAAGAATTAGAAAAATGGCTTACGCAGTAGAAACTGTCAGTCTAGTTGTTTCGAGCTAGGCGAAAATGTCTTGATGCCAAGGGTGGGCCAGACCATCGTAAAGATTGTCCAAGGGATGTGTAGTTTAGAGTCTATGTCAGGCAAGAAACATGGGTTTAAGGAGACGTTTCTGCCAAAAGAAAAAGAGAGCGAACCTTAACCTTAAAGGTGCATTGTATTTAATTTCATACTTAATTTTTATTTCGTTTCAATCTCGAGATAATGGTTTGAATTGTTTTGTCGTATGTGATACATCTATACTAGGAAATAATCGCTGTAAGGTGTGTATTCGATTTTCTGTCGATAGCTATTGTGTAGTAAAAGATAAAAGTGATAATTGTTTCATCTATTTGTTTAACGAAGATGTGATTTTGTTTAGCCTATGAAATGGTTGTACTAATATTTTAGCAGCACCGTGGCTGTGAGGTTATTCATTGATCATGTGTGTTTGTGTGTGTGTGTGTGTGTGTGTGTGTGTGTGTGTGTGACATTTAATTCTAGATAGTAGAGTAATTAATAGTTGCTAGTGCAGGGGCTTAATTCTCATTAAGCCAGAGTGGACCTCGACATCGACCAATTAGTAATGGTAACTAGTTTTGCTGGAGAAATACATTATTTTTCCCGCACTATGTTAAGTATCCATGGAAAAAAAGAAGCTTGAGTGTATGTAGACAATTACTGCATTGTTTATATTTGATGCAAGGCTATGACCTGAAGCCAATTAGCAGTGGAGAGTCTGTTGTGACGCGTGAAGCGGGTATTCTTAGCTAACAAGAGTGGAATATAAGTTCTGTTCAGACAATGTTGAATGAGCAAAGAATAAGGCCATATTATATTTAATTGTATCAGGAAAGTGGACTCCATGACTAAATATAACAGGTTTCATGACTAAATAAAAAAAAATAATCGACAGGACGGCTGAGATATGCCACTAAAGGCGGTGTTGTTGGCCAGTTAAAGTTGACCACAATCGACAAGATATGTTGATTCTGGAGAGTGCACATCAACCAGTTATCAGATTATGAAAGACAAGATGGCAGTACCAGATTTATCATGGTGCTTAGGTGTGCTTAAGCACAGGGCCCCTGTTCATCAGCGACCCATCTTCTTGGCAAAAACAAAACTAAAAAATTATGATGAATTTTTCAAAAATCTGGCTATTCTAACTACTACTAAATTTCCTGAGTATATATGCCTGACTACCTGTGTAGGCCTACCGGGCTGACCTCCTTCAGGACACAAGTAAGGGGCTTCATAACCTAACTAGCACAGGACCTCATTTGTCCTCAATACGGAACTGTATGCCGGATATCAAAGTTCGAAACAATCGATTTCTTAACAAAATTTGCTCTATCAATTTAAATGCACTTTATAACTTCGAGCAAATTTTTTTCCGGTGAAGGAGCATCCAGCAGTTGGTCCTATACAATTTTTATTTGTTGTATCTAATTTAATTTCAATTTTAATGCTTGTTCGATTTGGAATATAATACCGAACGATTATCCTCTAGGCATCGATAACCACTACAAAAAATGAGCCACGACTGTATGTATGTATGTATGTATGTATGTATGTATGTATGTATGTATGTATGTATGTATGTATGTATGTATGTATGTATGTATGCATGCATGCATGCATGCATGCATGCATGCATGTATGTATGTATGTATGTATGTATGTATGTATGTATGTATGTATGTATGTATGTATGTATAAAAAATTCGGATGTAAAATGCGATTTGCTGGCTTTATAACAAATGTTGGAAGTCTAATTAGAAATGCACGTTCGACCCAGCCCAAAAGTCATTTTCTGAATCTGGATTTACATAATTGCGATTGTATGCGTCAGCGTGTGTGTGTATGTGTGTGTGTGTTTATGTGTGTGTGTGTGTGTTTATGTGTGTGTGTGTTTGTGTGCGTGCGAATATGTGGTGTGCTGCATCAAATGAAATGAAAAATGTGATTGACCCAACAAGTAAAATCTGCGATATCAATACAAATGGTGGATACAAATAATAGTGTATGCTTTCTACAGACCTTGTGATATCAATAGTAATGACGGATTCAGACACTGCGATATCAATACAAACGGTGGAAACAAATCATAATGTAGCATTTTCAGAAATTGTGATATCAACACTACTGATGGATACAAACAATAATGTAGCCTTTCCAGACACTGCGATATCAGTACTAATGCCGGAGACAAAAAATAATGTAGCAACCTTTCCAGACACCGTGATATCAACACTAATGATGGATACAAAAAATAATGTAGCCTTTCCAGACACTGTGCTATTAGCACTAATGATGGATACAAATAATAATGTAGCCTTTCCAGACACTGTGATATCAACACTAATGATGGATACAAATAATAATGTAGCCTTTCCAGACACTGATATCAACACTAATGATGGATACAAATAATAATGTAGCCTTTCCAGACACTGTGATATCAACACTAATGATGGATACAAATAATAATGTAGCCATTCCAGACACTGCGATATCAGTACTAATGCCGGAGACAAAAAATAATGTAGTAACCTTTCCAGACACCGTGATATCAACACTAATGATGGATACAAATAATAATGTAGCCTTTCCAGACACTGTGATATCAACACTAATGATGGATACAAATAATAATGTAGCCATTCCAGACACTGCGATATCAGTACTAATGCCGGAGACAAAAAATAATGTAGTAACCTTTCCAGACACCGTGATATCAACACTAATGATGGATACAAAAAAATAATGTAGCCTTTCCAGACAATGTGCTATTAGCACTAATGATGGATACAAATAATAATGTAGCCTTTCCAGACACTGTGATATCGGCACTAATGATGGATACAAATAATAATGTAGCCTTTCCAGACACTGTGATATCAAAACTAATGATGGATACAAATAATAATGTAGCCATTCCAGACACTGTGATATCAGCACTAATGATGGATACAAATAATAATGTAGCCTTTCCAGACACTCTGAAATCAATACTAATGACATATAAAAAAAAAATGTAGCTTTTCTAGGCTAAAACTAAACTGTTTCCAACTTTATATTATAGGGAAACGTAATAAATTTATAAAACACTTTTGTTTTTGTAGGTATTACTGTTGGTGTTGCTGGTGTTGTTTTTATATGTATTACTGTTGGTGTTGCTGGTGTTGTTTTGGTGTCATGTAAATACCTGCCATCGATAAAAATTGACTAAAATATGATTCCATTAATGGCTAACTTTGTTTCATCATCATCATCAATAATAATGATAATAATAATAATAATAATAATAATAATAATAATAATAATAATAATAATAATAATAATAATAATAAATTATTATTATTATTATTATTATTATTATTATTATTATTATTATTATTATTGGTGGTGGTGGTAGCCGTAGCAGTTTGTTCCATGTTGTGGTAGCCAGGAGCACAAGGACATTCAAAATTCAAAACTTAAAGAGGAGATAATGGACATCCGCAGGGATGATGGCTCATCCGCACCACCAACCCGTATGCGTCAAAAATCTGCGGTGTAGTAAATAATTAATGGTATCTATTTGATTGTGGCCCCCACCCCGCTAACTTTGAAATAAGTTTATTCCGCGACTGTTGCAAATAGGTACTTGTGTTAGTATTTGCTGAACATTATGAGATTATTATATCGAGGGCAAACATTTAGAGGGACATACATAAATAAATGAAACAAGCTATACACAGGATTATATATAAAACAAGATAATATTGACAGTCATTGAAAAGGTGACTTCAAACGGGAAATATGGCTCAAAATCTACTTACATTGTGACCGTTTGGACTACTTGGGGTTTCCAACACTTCCTCATCATCTTCCTCGGTATGGTGGGAAGGGGTGGGTACTATCCTTCTTGTTTTACACACAGGGTGTGAACTTTTCCTCCTGTGTGCCATAACATAATAAAAACATCGGATTAAACTTTTAGTATTGTTTAACTTATCGTTCACTGCTTGTAAAATAACTGAATAGGAGTTTCAGAACTTAACTGCATTATATGTTTATATATATGTATATATTATGTTACCCTTTTTATATCTAATTAGTGTACAAATGATCCATAACATCTCATCACCATTCTAATGCATATATCTAACCAAACTTTAAACTGTTGATATAAAATTCATAGAATATTTGACCTTCTGTTCAAAATAGAATCTGAGAATCCATTTCGTCACGTTTTAACGTACAACGAAACAATCACTATGTAATCCCAAAATATGGCAGACATTTGGAAGTTCTCTTGGAATATCGTGTCAAACATTTCTTATTGCCGTTGCATGAATCAGTTCCAAAGTCCGTACTAAAATGAGCATTCTCCCCAATATTGGATTCCACTCTACTAAGAAAGCCCAGGGAAGCTTGCCAAACTCTGCATTTCATTGGAGAAGGCCCCATTCTGTCTAAATTTGCCAGAAAAAGCCCCTAGACGACCTAGAACTCTGCAGAGAGTTCGATGTACCAAATATGGAGGAGTTAATTTAAGCCGGTATCGGCTTTCAGACCCATCTTACACCCTGTGGAGGCAGGGAAACTCAGCAAGCACAGCATGAAGGTAACTGGTTTCCAAGGAGCAACTAAAGAAAAATCAGAGATGGCATGTGTATCCATATATGACATAACACAAGTGAAGACTCTGATCAACCAATTTATTCATAATTGGTCAACAAATCACCGCCAACGCTGTTGATTATACTTATGATTTACTAAGAATAACATAGAGCCTGGTTTCGAAAGTGGCGTTGAAGATTCGCGTCCACCTGTTCGTAATGGTATGTGTGCTACAAGCTAATACATACGGTAAAGAGTTGCGTCCCATATAAGGAAATCCCTCTTTCCGCTAGCTTCTTATTCCCTGTATACATCAGTAATTATTTACAGCCTCACAAGTAATGCTGCATGCTTTCTGGCTCCAAAAATAGACCCCTCCCATCACAGGAGTGCTGCCAAGTTTATAGGCAAACTTCTTGCAAGCACAAAGATTTAGGTAAAATCTCCTGCACACAGTCCTGGGAGCGTACATGTATTGTCTGACACGAACCACTAAATGGTTTTGGAAGTTAGAAACACTTTACTCAGCTCAGACGAGGCGCTGTCGATCTATCTCATCATGCAGACAAAAATATTTAAAATGGCACCATTCAGCAACAGTAATGATTTGAAACATTTTGTTACAGGTCATGCTTATATAAACTATTTCTTAATATTGAGGTAACGCGAAGATACAATTAGAAAAAAGAAAATTACTTCAATTTTTATCAAATTTGAATTTAGGTGCATATATATATATATATATATATATATATATATATATATATATATATATATATATATATATATATATATATATATATATATATTTCAGAAATTTGTTTTAATTAAATTTTATAATTTTATACGTAGAGGAATTTATTGTCTTTAATGTATTATCTACACTTTCAAATCTAAATAAGTATAAACAAAAATAGAATTTGCCATGTTTCCACGACACTCCTTAATTTTAAAACTCTAACAATGGAACTTATAACGATAGTTTGCTGAAGAATGTTGTTGAATATTTGGAGTACGTGCGATTAATAAAACGTTTTCAGAATATAATTCTAAGAATTTATTGAATATGGAGCCTGGCCATAGTTTTGGTGATCACTAATTAATCACCAGCAATAACTTGAAAACTTGGGTTTTAGATCATTAACTTCAACAATATTATTATGGTGAGAAAGATATAAAAAGCTGGTTTCTTTAAGTTTTGGTCTTGCTGAATAAAATTTAAGATTTATGTGACTAATTACTTGGAATTTTGGTCTTACTCATTTAATTCAAATCCATATAACTTTCGACACTTTATTCCTATTTTTATTCATACTTATAGGAAGACTTGATAAATTTCATGTGGAAGTTTAGACGACACGCCTAAGAAAAATTAAAATCCTCTAACAATAAAATTTAAAATAAATTTCAGAATATTGAACATGAAAGGATATGTGATCGTAATAACAGATGATAGATGTAACTATCAATAGATTCACATAATTACTGGTTAACAAACTTTGATATTTTGCATCGAAGATTCCGGAACCTTAAGTCTGAATTGATATAATCATATAAAAATGTGTATATGGTTTGCAAAAATATAATTTTCAAATATAAAAAGTTATCATTAAGATTATCTTTAAAAGTAAATAGTTCGATATCAGGGTGTTGTATTATATGAATACAAACTCATACACATACGTACACGCATACATATATATATATATATATATATATATATATATATATATATATATATATATATATATATATATATATATATATATATATATATATATATATATATATATATATATATATATATATATATATATATGTATGTATGTATTTGAAACCTCATTGCAACCACTCCCAAAATGGAACCACTCCCTCCATTTCCTCCGTACAAGTACAAATACAAATCTTTGAAAAAAGAATACTTTTTTGTTGTTGCATTTTGTAAGTCTTATAATTTTATATGTAACAGCTTCTAAATATCAAATTGCATTGCGGACTGGATGCTCGCGCACACACACACACACACACACACAGATATATATATATATATATATATATATATATATATATATATATATATTTCAAGTGCGCTGGATACAACAAGGGATCACGTGTGTCAGGGATTGATTAAGATAGATGCAATAAACGACGAACCTTGCGAAACTAATACAACTAATAACCAACTAGCCTGAGAACTAGCACAGTGACTAAAGAAAAACTAAACAATAATGGTCCAAACAAAACGTACAAAACAGAGAATGTTATTTATCTCATCACATGTAAGATCTGTTGCCTTCAATACGTAGTAGAGACTGAAAGGCTACTCAGAACGATAAACCTTCATAGATCTATCTAATTGGATGACAAAGAAGCTGTACAGAAGCCCGGTCACAGAACACTTCTCCTCCCATGGACACACTTTCAGTGATATACAACACTTACAGCAATTGCTAACAACCACAGCTGGAATTCAGAAACCAGGAAGGAAAAGGAATCTTACTTGATATGCCGCCTTAGAACATTGAAACCAAGCGGTCTAAACCAAGAACACTAGAAAAAGAAAACTATGCACCAGCAGAATCAGTCTTTGTAGCCGACACAGTTTCGTTTCAAACTTTCCTAAATCTTCTTAGTATCCTTTAATTACTACCATAAGAATCAAATATCCTGTATAGAATCAAATATCCGGGATATAATCTGCGTAACATAATTCTATACAAAGTAATAGATGTCGCTATGGCTCTATTCCTTTAGGGAATTATAAGCTTTTTTTGTTTTTAGTATTCGCACCAAGTCTATACAGGCTGGTTGAGACAATGTATCTATAGGTTTAACTCATGTAGAGACAGCCATGTAGAGTTTTACAAACAACGTTTTTGTGTTTATTTGTTTGTTTATATATATATATATATATATATATATATATATATATATATATATATATATATATATATATATATATATATATATATATATATATATATATATATATAACTGGAGTTCCGAAACCAGGAAGGAAAAGGAAACATACTGGATACGCCGCCTCAGAACATTAAATCCAAGCGGCCTATACCAAGAAGACTAGAAAAATAAAACTATGAACTAGTAGAATTAAACTTTTTCTAAATCTTCTTTGTATCCTTTAATTATTACTATAAGAAAATCCGGTATGGAATCAAATATCCGGGATATAATATTCGTTACATAAATGTACAAAACAGCAATAGATGTCGCTTTGGCTTGTAGACTTTTAGGGAATTATACACAGTTTTCAGTATCCGCAACAAGTCTATACAAGATGTTTGTATTTATAGTTTTAACTCATGTAGAGAGAGCCATGTAGAGGTTAACAAACACAAAGTTTTTGTGTTTATTTGTTGGTTTCATATGTTTTGTATTTGCCTTTGAAAATGCCTCATTAAGAGTAGAAAGCACTCAGTCTAGTTAGTTACTGTTTCGCACTGTTCATGGTCAGTTTATCGCATCTATCTTAATCAATCCCTGACACACGTGATCCCTTGGTGGATCCAATGGGCTTGAAAGGGTTATTATTCGCCATATGATTTATACTCTCTCTCTCTCTCTCTCTCTCTCTCTCTCTCTCTCTCTCTCTCTCTCTCTCTCTCTCTCTCTCTCTCTCTCTCTCTCTCTCTCTCTCTCTCTCTATATATATATATATATATATATATATATATATATATATATATATATATATATATGCGTGCAGGAACTTACGTATACATACTTACGTATACATTGTTATTTTATTATGTACTGTTTTACTTCATGCAACTGTAATGTAACTGTAACCCACTGTGTCACTGTTACTTCAATACTACTCTAACCACACCTTTCCACCTAAACATATAAGCTTTACATTGGTCTTGTATGTATGTATGTATGTATGTTTGTATGTATGTATGTATGTATGTATGTATGTATGTATGTATGTATGTATGTATGTATGTATGTATGTATGTATGTATGTATGTATGTATGTATGTATGTATGTATGTATGTATGTATGTATGTATGTATGTATGTGTGTGTGTGTATGTATGAATGTATGTATGTAATGTATGTATGTATATATGTATGTATGTATGCATGTATGTATGTATGTATGTATGTATGTATGTATGTATGTATGTATGTATGTATGTATGTATGTATGTATGTATGTATGTATGTATGTATGTATGTATGTATGTGTGTGTGTGTGTGTGTGTGTGTGTGTGTATGTATGTATGTATGTATGTATGTATGTATGTATGTATGTATGTATGTATGTATGTATGTATGTATGTATGTATGTATGTATGTATGTATGTATGTATGTATGTATGCATGTGTGTGTGCGTGCGTGTTTGTGTGTGTGTGTTCGTGTGTGTGTGTGTGTGTGTGTGTGTGTGTGTGTGTGTGTGTGTGTGTGAACTCAACATTCATCTAATAAAGATAAAGCGTAAATTACCAAAATCCGCTGTGTTAATTCTTTTTAACTAATTAACAGTTATGATTTCTGGTCTACCCTAATACAGTATACTGAGTACCAAAGGAAGATACTCGTATTGACAATCGGACGGTATGTGATGGCGGTCATTTAATGTTGTGTAACACGTTCGCGATTTTAATTATATTTTGACAATTTCAAATTAAATGCACGCACTTTCTGCAAGCTAGATTGGCCTTATTGAGACTAAGAGAACTTGCCAGGCGACAGATAAACAAAACAATTGTTAGTAATACTCCGACCGATGATTACATATACATAATATGAAATTATAGTTTAACGCCGTTGTTCGGCAATATGATGGGCAATTCATGGCAGCCATAACTTTTCGTTTGTTTTGTGAAGGAAGAGCTTGGAATAAAGTACTTACCTATAGGAAGCTACTGATGAGCCTTCTCGCATGCACACGTTGGTGGAGCCGAGACTCGAACATATGTGGATTATTGTGAGATGTTTGATCTGTAAATGTGTTCGCCTTAGACTACTCGGTCGCCTTGTTATCTCAGACTATACAGTGTTGGATCCGTAATGAATCGCGAATTCTATACCCGCCAACGTCTGACGGGGTTGTGTCCCCCTCAATGTGACCATGGGAAATGCAATTAGGGCTTATCTCCTAGGATGATATAACCAATATTGCGTTAAAAGTGCTTTACTAACCAACAAAACAAAAGGCATCTTTTCCCTTTCTTCCTGCGGCTTCTTAGCTGCTTTACCACCTTTAAAGCGCAAATGATGCATTTTCATATGTCTGTAATAACATATTTTCCATTTATAAAAATTTCGCATCAGTTGTTTCTTTGAATTCCTTCATTAAATCCATGAAAGTACGATAGAAAGTTTCAGTCACGGTGATTCCTTACTTTCTGAGCACTCGTGGAGAGAAAAAAAATTAAGTAAAACATATAAAGTAATAGTTATTTATAACAGTGAGTCAGTATATTAAATGAATGTTATCCTATTTATCCTATTAAGAGAGGCAGAAAATTATTTTAAGACAGAGCCATCGTGAAAAACACGAACATAAGGCAATGATTTAGTATACCTTATTTTTTAGATAAGTTTTATGCTTTCTGTTATTAATGGAACTGGCAATGCTTGCAAAGGCTTTGTTGCTAAGATTTAAAATGACATATTTCGTTTTTCAGTTTCGTTTATGACTTTTTATCTATGATTAAAGGTGAACTCCATCTACCGACACGTGGTCAGCAGTATTCAGCTGCATATAGTGAAAGAAATTCCGAATTAAGACATGACATACCTGCAACATGCATTTTTATAGAATCTATTTTCTCTAGTACATTTCTTACGGAACATGGATTATTATTGGATGATTGGGAATGGGTTGACTGGTTGCGCGTTGCGTTTTGTACGGCACTTAAGCCACTTCATTGGCTGTGTCTTATCGAGCAAACGGAAGCTACTTGCTTTCTGTGGAC
The DNA here is from genome assembly GCA_016746295.1 of Potamilus streckersoni. Classification (NCBI taxonomy): domain Eukaryota; kingdom Metazoa; phylum Mollusca; class Bivalvia; order Unionida; family Unionidae; genus Potamilus; species Potamilus streckersoni. The sequence continues at coordinate 229,858 of JAEAOA010001343.1, forward strand.
ACACCAGAGGCAACCCACCTGAGCTATGCCAGGCTGTTATTGAGGCCGCGAACCTTGGATTTCGAATCCAATGGGACCTGGGCCTATCCCTCGGGAAAGATTTTTGTCGATTGGAACTTTTAGGAGTACATTGCTGAAACAGAAATTTGTGCATGATTTTTAAATTTCTCACTCTAACATGGGGAAAAGGAGCTATTTTCGGACAAAGACTTCTAGTGGAGGTTACAGTCTTCCCCTTGCAATAGGACTGCATCTTTTCAATTTGTTGAAGGGACTGAGATGGGATTTTCGTTGTTCAGACTTGTTTGCATGAAATTTTGCCAACATTTTGAAATGGTAAGATGATCACGTCATGAAAATCGGGCAATATAACGAAATAATTACACCGATGAACGTTTATAGTTATACACTTTGAGGTCATAAGTGACCATCCATGTCGAGCTTCTCATATCATTGCCCCCTCCCCCTCTCCTTCCCTTTTACGCTGGAAAATCTCCAGGTATCATTGTGGGCCAGTCGGAACCTGAGTCTGACGAAATCTATATCATTATTCACTGACCTGTGACAAATGGTTTTAAAGTATGTTGTAAGCTTATCATGTAAAAAAAAAAACTACTACAATTTTAAACGTACTGATACTTTCTGTTTAAAAAAAAATAGGCTTTATTTATCAATTAAAAAAGAAAATATATGGCAAGCTAAATATATGAAGAATTAGGTTTGAAGACATAAAGAACGTGCTTAAATGGTGTGTCCTGCAAAAAAGATTTTTAAAAATTGTCTGTTCAATTTTTGAACATTGTTATTGAACAATGATCATATAAGACAAAATAAATGTTGGCAAATTAGCAAAAGAAGTAGTTTTATTTTATATTGTATATTAAAGTTTTAATATTTTTAGACAACAATTACAAGGTTAGAACCAGCGGCTCTTGGATTATGAATCTAAAACTATATCAAGTGAGCGACCGTTCTTCGCACCTACCACCGAAATGAGAGAATACGAGTTAGAAAAAAGTCAGGTTTAGTCTGTGTTACATCATGTCTTGAAATGTAGCTGAAGCTTTCATTCTCTTTTCTAAATTACAGGATAATAACCAATCTACGGTATACATAAAGATATAAATATTTCTCTCTTGCAAGCTGATTGGATACTCTGCTTTCGAAATGTACCTAGCTATTTCAAACAGTAGGAATCCACGCTATTCCACAGTTGAATACTAGTGGGCTACATTTTTGTTGTCTCTGTATATATTACTGCCTTCAGATATCAGAAAAACTACTTATTCCAGACTGCGGTAATTATTATCCACTGTTTGCACAGCTTCTGTGTTCCATATTAGGATTCTAGTACGGAGGGAGAGTAACAGTGATAAACGCTATAGCGCCTTCCAGTGATTTCTGCATGCTGGGAATTTTAGTGATTGGGGGTGGGGTGGGGTGGGAGTGGAAGGGAATGTTTATTGGATATTTGACCAGTCTAGAATAAAACGTTTAATGATTAAATTGCTAACATTTGAAACTTTGCTGTTACAAATTACTACGTTGTTATATGGGTTTGAAACCCGTTATTATCGGAGTATCTGTACCTGTGCAACTGATTTGTCATCTCAGTTTTAACCTGTACACCTGATTTGTCATCTCACCTGTACTTGTACACCTGATTTCGTCACCTCAATTTTACCTGTACGCCTGATTATTGGTATACTACAAAAGTACATGGTTAAGAAATAACAAAAAGCTGGACGTGCACTTTAAACGGAAATAAGACAATTCAGTCACGGAGAAAAGGAAAGACAACTCAGGCTCATAGAGCAACACTATTTTAGCAACTCAGGTTCATATCGTCAAAGATATAAGACAAATAAGGCTCAAAGAGTAAATGAAATAAACAACTCAGGCTCAGAGAGTAAACAAAATAAAACAACTCAGACTCAACGAGTAATGAAACTAACATACTTCTCATAAAGTAAACAGTGTTTGAGTAACACTATCCCTTAACTTCCTGTAAAATGCCATATAATCAAACCAGCGCAGTCACTTCAGGGAAGGAGGACAACCATCCTCGTAATTCAAGTGACCTCTTAATACTTCTTGAGATAGTGATATTAGGAATGTGACTATAACTAAGACTGACTATGGTTTGCTATGAGATGACCTTGAAGACTTTGTGTACTATGAGATGACCTTGAAGACTTTGTGTACTATGGGTTATTTTAGACTAGACAGGAAGACTAGATTAAATAATTCAGCTACGTAAATCTCTTAGGTAAACTCTGGTTGCTTCATTACCAGAGATGTAGAGAATTTTAAAATGAATACTTGGAAAATGGACACCTTAATTCGAAAGATAGTTTTTCTTCAAGCACCTTTCATTAGTCCAGACGTTACAGTTGAATGATAAACGTATCAGTGTTGCAAAAGGTTTGTATATATGCAAGACGACTTACTGCAAACGGTGCAAATGAAAACGTGCTGCATTGATAAATGATTTTTTATTTTTATTTTTATTTCCTTAAAGTCTAATGTTGATATCATCTTTGTACTAAGAACTGTTACTATAATATTAGTAGAAATATTTATCTGCAGGTAAAACCCTTCAGATATGGTGTGGATGGCTCAACAGCTCCCACCTACATGTTTAATTTGTAATACAGTCGGTACAGAGCTCAAACATATTATTTTCCAGACTGTAATAAAATTCTCCGCTACTGTTCACAAGCTTCCTTCTCAGTTCCATATTTGGCAGCCAGACTTGCGCCGTAAGTGGCTGACTGGGTCCTAATGACTTCAACTTTGAGTTCCATACATAGTTCTGGATCGGTAGTCACAGAACTGATCGATGACACTTAATTCTATTGAAAGGAGTAAATATTAAATTTGTACTATTACTACATTTATATGGGGAAAAAATGAACGGTGTTTGTTTGGGGGGGGTGTTGTTTTTTTGTTTTGTTTTGTTTTTTGTAAGCGATACTGCATTGTGTTAGGTATCGCTTTAAAACGTAGTTGATGTTCTCCAATTCAGATGTAGTTAGATATTTACCGTATACTTATATTTTTCTCTAATTATTATTATTTTTTTTCTATCTGGGATAGATGAACCCGTTTTGATACTCTATAAAACGCATGGAGAAAATGTGGTATTTATCTTTGAGAATTGATGCCCCCAATGCAAGCAAGGAGTTGTCACTAACAGTAACAAGCATTATAATGTAATATTCAGACGTCATTACTGACGGAATTATTGAAAATTGTAGCATCGAAAACAAGTATTTATTGATTGAAACTGACAAAATAATTTCAGTTAATTATTCATCACATAGTGAAAACGAGACACTACTCGAAGCAAACTCATTCTGTTTCTGGTAGGTCCAGGTAATACACATCTTATCCAAGTAAGCCAAGGTATGCTGCAACGCGGTCTGGAAAAAAGGAGAAAAAAAATCTTAGGAGTTGTGAAAATATTTAAGTAATGGAGAAAACAAATGAGCATATAATTATGTTGTGCAATAGATAACAAAAAAGCAACAAAACGAATTTGTTTATAGTGTTCCAAACAATTGCAATAACCTTGAAAAGCATATTAAAGATAAAAAAAAAATTAATCTAGAAAATTTCAGCATTATTTTCTATATAAGTATTTAAATTATTTGGCATATTCAATTTGAGTACAACATCTGATGCCGTGCTTCACGATGACAACGTTTGTATGCGCCACCAGTGTGAAAACCATTAATAATAAAGGTTTTACGGGGATATTTTATCGCGCACGAGTGAGCTCATCCGGCAGATAATTTGAAAAGCAGGGGTGCTTTTATAAAAAAAAAAAACAACTGGTTTCCTAAAATAAGATTTGCTCCCAAATTTCTTTTTAATATAAAAATAGGCTAATCATCAAACATTATAATGCAAGAATTACAGAATAAAACACTAATTACTATGTATACAAGTGATATTTGTAATTAGAATGCATATACGAATATTATGAATTACAAATTTTAGCTTATAATACAATACTTTCCAACTAGAGCGCCCTTCATTATAACTCTAGTCCAGTTAAAAAGTCACGTTCTCCTTTAAGTATGTGGTGATACAATTGTATGTGTAATTCATTATAAAGCGGACTCACTATAAGCCGGTATATTAATTGATTCACGGGGACAGTGTTAAAACGAGGGAGCACAGTGATACTTAAAGATAGGCCCTAATGGTTACATATTTAAAACTGATGTTCATACACTATCTCAAGGTAGCATATTATGCAGTGAAAATCTAAGACAACCTCTGGTTCTGATACCACCTCACTATAATAATCACCTTTATTAACCAACATAATCGAATAAAATGTTTAATGGAGTAATAACACAAGTTTATTAACATATTAATTTCTCACTGTCCTTCGCTTACGAGCGAGAGATCGAGCACTGAATCTTGCGGCAGAAAGTATGAACGCCCGCACACCCATACCCCTACAGACCTACTCCAGCCCCCGATTTAACCTCTAAACATGTTTTGGCCTACATTTGTAAACCTTAACAGCTGCCTGGTACATGTTTTCCCCTCCGTCCCCGGGAACATTTTTTTTGCGGGCTTCACAGAGAGAGAGAGAGAGAGAGAGAGAGAGAGAGAGAGAGAGAGAGAGAGAGAGAGAGAGAGAGAGAGAGAGAGAGAGAGAGAGAGAGAGAGAGAGAGAGAGAGAGAGAGAGAGAGTGCTATCAGATTCTGAAGAAGAATGGCTTATTATCGGATAATGTTAACTGTATTAATGCCTTTAATAAGATTCACGTTTGGTTAAATATAATGAAAATGTAAACTATGTAGTCTATTTGACAGATCCTTATCTGGACAAATAAAACTTAGCCAAACATCTCAAAGGAAATAAAATACGAACTGGAATAATTGGAATTTCACCAACCACTCGGAAAGCAAAAAGATGTCCTAACTGGTACTGAATAATCATTATTTGCTCATCCGCTAATTAATTCGATCATTCAATGACCAAATCTTTTGAAAGACAGAATGCACAGCAAATTTTGTAGAGTATGTACTCATTTTGTCACTCATTAACAATGTTGTCTCTTTTCAGAAGCAGTTATTATAAAATTCTTCATTATTTCCACAATGTGAAACAAGTACATTTATTATTTTTAAAGTTATTGTTTTATAGAAGAACTAAACTGCAGTTTAAAAAATAAGTTTGATTTCAGGACTAGGTCAGGTGATTTGATAACATGGCCCAGGCCGGATGATTTGGAGACAAGGTCAGATGATCGTGGTTTCCAACAAAGCAGACCAGTAAATAACCTATGGGCACACAAATAGTTCTTCGTAAAGGGGATAGACCATACCATACAGCGGAAATAAATGCATGCGAAGATGTCAACGGTAAACTCCAATTAACAGACTACCAATGATCCTCCTACAGACGGAAAAGTTTTCAAGTTAGCATAAGGTTTACCAAATACCGTATGCAAGATCAGGCGGGTGTCTTTTACGTAGAATTTTACGAGTTTTCTTTGTATTAACATATAATAGATTTTAAAAATCTAGAATTAAATCTCTGTATGTATCCTTCATTGCTCATGAGCTAGTCAGAGAAATAGGCGGAGTTAATACGTATGCGCAATAATCATATATCTGATATTAGAAATTTAACATATATTTAATCTTAACCAGGTTGGTGCATCGAATATATAATTCCCTAATGATCAAAGAAAAATGGAAAAGTCATTGGATAAAATAGGCTGATCTTTTTGTGTATCTATTCGTCAGCAATTGTTAGTAAAATTGCACTTTCAAGTTTAAAAGTATACGATAGCTTAAACTACTGTCTGAAAATGTCATGCCATAGAGTGAGATTATAAATTAAGAAAACATTTTTTTATTTGCTATATGTGATAAAATATGTGATAAAATCTTTTAGAAAGTTGTTAGAAAAGAAATATATCATACGTATCACGTGTCCATGTGACGCAGATAAATCATACGTATCACGTGTTCATGTGACGCGCAGATAAATACCTTTGTGTGCAAGATATCCATTGATCTAACAAGACCGGTGTTTTGGGGGTGCATCATAACAAGCAAGTTTTATTTCCTTATTACTACAAATAATTCCAAAAACGTTTGAATTTTGAACAATTATTTACTTCACGATAACGGCCATAAAGTTCAAACAATCCTTCATGGATAGGGAGTCTCTATCATATTCAAAAGTTGACCAGGGAACATATGAAAGCGATCACCCACTTCATTCACTAGTTAGCTATGATCACAGTAGTTTGCAATTTTATCAATAAAAAACGACAAAATTTCTGAAAACATAAATCACCTTAACGATATCATAAATTAGCACAAAGAATGCAAGCGTGACCATAACCCTCCGCTCGATTCGACTTTTCTCGCGCTTCTTTTATCGCTTCAGAATCGCAAAAAGACTGAAAAACTATACATATTCGTTCAACAAAAAAAGGTGCCGTACCAGAGCATTACTCTGATACCATCGCATCGATCAAATCAGGCAAATATACCTTTTTTTCACCATTACTGTCACAAACCATGTCAAACAGAACTCATTACAGGAAGTAGCTCATTTCTACCACAGGCTAAATAACGCCATGAAACTAATTTTACAAGATAAAATGTATCTTGTTTGTTTTTTTTTTTAAATTTCAGATTGTATCGGTTAATAGTTTTTGTATTTATTTCCAGAACATAAATATGTAATTAAAGTTTGAATAGTACAAATAACGGTTGATGACGTCATCACATTTCAAATATTAAAGCCTAGACGGATGTTAGAAGATTGAAAAATGTGTTTGATAGACTTTTTAGAGGTTGCCACCTGGTAAGATCATATGTTGTACTGAGTTTGTTTTTTTTTTTCGTGCAGAAGAAAATATACTTGTATGAGAGATGTACTATTTATTATGATGATAATGATGATGACGATGATGATAATGATAGAGAAGGAAAAAATTAACAATAGGAAAGGAGAAAAGCTGTTGCTTTATCCACTGATTAACCATTTGACTACGACGACGACGATGATGATGATGATGATGATGATGATGATGATAATGTGTGTGTGTGTGTGAGAGAGAGAGAGAGAGAGAGAGAGAGAGAGAGAGAGAGAGAGAGAGAGAGAGAGAGAGAGAGAGAGAGAGATAATAGTTGTGACGTAGAAAATCAATACTTAACACGACGATGACGAACATAATGATTCTTGTCTGGTTTACAGATGATGATGACGATGAGAGAGAGCAGATTACGAATGAAAAAGTTTTCTTTGCCTGATAATTATACCATTGATGATGGTGAGGTCAACAACGTGGTGGTGAATGATAAAAAACGACCACGAATGATAAATTTATAATGTATGATGATTAGAAAGAAAAACACTTGTGAATACAATATTGTTTACTACAGATTTACTGTCGTTAATAATGTCGACGACAGTGAAGAAGGCATGAGAAGAGAAACATGTTTAACTGTTTAATATGTTGCTCGTGCCAATGATAAAGAGATCTGTACCGAAATTGTAAAAGTTCATCTAATAACTGAATTTTTTCTGTCAAAGATCTGGGAAGAATACAATATTTATTCTTCAAAACTACTCCTCTCTCCAAAATACCCACAAGTATGTATGTATGTATGTATGTATGTATGTATGTATGTATGTATGTATGTATGTATGTATGTATGTATGTATGTATGTATGTATGTATGTATGTGCGTGCGTGCGTGCGTGAGTGCGTGCGTGCGTGCGTGCGTATGGATGGATGGATGGATGGATGGATGGATGGATGGATGGATGGATGGATGGATGGATGGATGGATGGATGCATCCTTGAGGCATGTGATAATTGGCATGTCTTGACATCGATGGGATCGGTCAATATTTAATTTGCCTACTGGTGTCATCGTTTATTGAATAAATATGCGTGTAACTGTAACACATAAATATTACTTTTGGTCAAGTTATCGTCAGCAAAACAATCACATGTCTTTAAAAAAAAAACATATTAGAGTGATATCTAATTGTTTGTAGAATCCAACTCAGTACAATAAATGTCTTGGCCCTAGTCCCCTTATTAAATTAATTGTACAACATAGATTGTTTGGAACCATTCTTGTCTGACCCAGAAATACAAAGTATAATTTGAACATTATTTGCACTTGCATTAAGTCCCAGAACATTTTCCATATATCAACAAAAGAAATTTCGTAATTATTATTTTTTTCAGTCAACAATTACACTGTCAACATTCTTTCATTAATTTCACGTTCAAAGGTTTTGGAAACTAACTTCTACTATCAATCTGCTAAATTCTGGAACCCGTGCATTATTTATCTGACCAACTGGTTCACAGTGGCATACACACACACACACAAACACACACACACACACACAAGAGAGAGAGACAGACAGACAGACAGATAGGTGAGGCAGGTAACACAAAAGTCTAAAATTATCATGATTAATGAGTATACAAAATGCGAGGACAGTCTGAACGCTATCAGCAACTGTATGTATGCATGCATGTATGCGCAGAGTGATAGCAATAAATTACAACTTTTTAAAAATATTAGTGATATAATACTGCAAATAACATTTTCATTATGCATTCATTATTCTGGGCAAATTCAACTAATTGACGGAGTTCGCATCATTAAATTTCCCTAGTATTAAAAGAGAACAAATTCTGCGCCATGTTTGGAAAGGTTATTAGACCCTAACGCATATTAACTGCAGGGTAGAGACTAGTAGAAATTGGCGACTTCCTGTAATGAGTTCTGTTTGACAGGATTTCATGTTGTCAGAAATTTTGTCATGCTTCATTGATAAAACTGCAGACTCCTGTGCTATGATATATGTTTCAGTGGTCATTTGCGTGTTTGCCAACATGCAGGGAAATCTATTTACTAAATTACGAACCAATAAAGATATGTTTAGTCTTTCCAACAGACGGTATGATATTTGCATGACATATATCCGTTTCTTTTACAATTTGCAACATATATGGGACTTATCAATATCTCTCTCGACCTATTTTAATCTTATATCTCTCTCGACCTCAATTTAATATAGTATTTCTCCCGACGTAGTTAAATCTCTCTCTCTCTCTCTCTCTCTCTCTCTCTCTCTCTCTCTCTCTCTCTCTCTCTCTCTCTCTCTCTCTCTCTCTCTCTCTCTCTCTCTCTCTCTGTTTTAATCTACATTCTCTCTCGACCTATTTTGATCTAATATCTTTCTCGACCTAATTTAATATAGTATTTCTCCCGACATATCAGAATCTAATATCTCTCTCGACTTATTTTAATCTATTATCTCTCGAGAACTATTATTTGTTAATATAATATATCGATTACCTATCTTATCTATCTCTTCATGGTACAGTGAACCGAGGTACATTGATATTCATCTCATGTCATTGTCATAAAAAAGCACGTTTAAAGACATTTTCCGCCCAAAATGTGATGAACATTGTGGCACCTTGCAAAGAAATCTTTTTAAATGCCGCGGTTTTCCTTTATATCACTAATATTGTATGTAGAACGTGAATGGAAGGTAAGACAGCCATTTATAGGAATCAGGACCGGATTGGCCGAGTTGTTTAAGGTGGTCAACCACCGAAATCTCATCTCTGTCTGCGTGGGTTCGAGTCTCAGGCTCGGCCAGCGTGGTACTTGAGAAAGCTTGCCACTAGCTCCCGTTTGTTGGTTCTTTTCGGGAATTTGTTCGGGTTCTTCCTCCACTAGACATACTGGCTGGCATATATAACCTTTCATCTGCTCAAAAAATAGCGTTCAATCTCCCACCCCAATATTGATATGAATCATACCATCAGCAAAGTGACCCTAAGTAGCATCAAATATTAATCGTCATATAATTCTATAATAATCACTTTAATGAAAATAAAATATGAATATACAATAAATTTGTCGAGCCCTTTTGTGTGATTTTCTAAACGTTCTTGACTACCACCACATAGATACAACATTCTGATTACCACCTAAAAAATACAGCACTCACTGTCTACCATCTTAAATACACAACATTCTTTGACTACCATCTCAAAGAGACATCATTAATTTAATACCACCAAAAGATACATCACTCATTGACGACCACCTCAAAGATACAACATTCATTGACTAACACCTCCAAGATACATTATTCGTTGACTCACACCTCAAAGATACAGTCTTTGTTGTTGTTGGGCTTAACGCCATTTTTTCAGCACACGATAGGCTATTCATGGCGGCCAGTATTAATGGTGGAGGAAGAAACAAGGAAATCACTGGAAAGAACCTCCGACCCACGAGAAGCTACCGGCAAGCTTTCTCAAATATCCACATTCGTCGAATCCTGGACTCGAACTCACGCAGACGGAGGTGAAATGGCAGTGATCCGTAACGGACAGCGCTTCAGACCACTCGGCCACTCGGAGCCCCATGATACATGCTTTATTGAGAGAAATTATCTTTATTTGTGAATTTTATTTTCACAGGTCATTCTATAAATTAATAAAAATGTAAAGAAAGGAATGTACCAACTAATGACCCAATAGACAAACGAAGATATAGAGTGCGAAAGCAAGCATATAATTGAAGAACAATTAAATATTGACGAAATGAGAAAACTTGCAGAATTACGGAATATATGAGTATTATAATGTGACACTTGGGGGAAGAACGGGAGTACTGTATTAAAAGAGTCCAAAATTTATAGCGAATAAAGGAAACATTAGGCGCCATGTTACAATATATTGATAAATGCAATGGTCTTATACAGAGTGCATCAAACTGCTCGATCTTGACTTGATAATCCCAGTTTTCTCACTTTCCAAGGACTTCAGTACAACAGTCATTGTCAACGGATATGTTACGCTTACTCTGTCGATCTGCTACTACGTTTGTCTATTTTTAACGTGCAAACTCTACAATATTTTTTCAAATCACTTAATGACAATATAATCACGAAATTCAAATTTCTCACGTCATGGTTTGTCTTTTGTCTTACATTTGTATGACCTAATAGTAAGCCTTTTCGAACCGAATAATATTACTTCACGCCATGAAATAAGATAAGATAAGAAGATAAGAATTCTTTATTTCAGACTGCATAGTCCATACATCTAAATTAAAATACTGATATAGAGTAAAACATTGTAAACATAAAAGAACATATATACATATATATATTCATTCATACATATATATATATATATATATATATATATATATATATATATATATATATATATATATATAGATATATATATATATATATATATATCCATATATACCCATAAACATATACATACATATACATATACATATACACATACATATATATACATATATATACACACACAAACATATACACATACACACATACATACATATATATACACATACATACACACATACACATACATACATATATACTTACACATATACATATATATATACATATACACACCTACACATACACACACACACACATATATATATATATATATATATATATATATATATATATATATATATATATATATATATATATATATATATATATATATACATACACACATACATATAATCAACAACTCTTCTGAAATACAGAGCGCTACCGAAACACTTATTGCAAAGAATAATTCCTATTTCAAATTACAACATACGTATACCTAAAACTATCCAGAAAATTTCCCTGCGTTAAGAAATTAGAAAGGGTCCATTTTATGCAACTAATCCATTCCTTCCTAAAGTCTTGTACATTAGTACGTCAGTTCTTATAGGCAGTTTATATATTTCTGGCTGAAAAATATCATCCCAACACCAACTCCACATAATCAACAAATAATCACAAAATCTAACAAAGCGATATAAGTTAATCTCCAGATGTTTGCTATCTACTTTCCACCAAGCAATTTTCTACCATCAAAACATAGTTATCTACTATCCACAGTTATCTACTATTCACCAACCAATTATCTGCTATGAACATACATTTATTTACTATCCGTCAACTAGTTATCTACTACCAATATCCAATAATTTACTGTCAACCCACAACTCTTCTGTTAATCATTGTTTCGAAAATAACACAAGTGGCGCGAATGGTAGTTATTGACATAACACTTGATGTTTTTCTCGTACGATTCAATATTTGATTATCAGGACTGACATAAAAGTTGCCAATGCTTTAATGTTGTGTGTGTGTCGGTAGGGCCTATGTGTTTGTGTGTGTTCTGGATTTTTAACGTGGTTTTAAAACATTTTTAGTCATATCGGTGTAACAGTTTATAGCGATGTATAGCACTGGGGAATCATGCTGCAGACACGTGGCTGCATGTACCACCCAGTGACTTTATCCTACTTAATGGCAAGCGTCTAGCGAGGCAGCTGTAGTACCAACGTTTTACAAAATTCTTTGGTTTGACTCTGCCTGGATTCGAACCCGCGCGAATGCTTTAATGGCTTAATTGTTATGAATATAAACCCAGAACAGGATTTCCACCGAGTTGCTAAGGCGGTCTCACCCTTTGCTTTGGAGAAGCCACCCCAAAACAAGCTTCGGTAAAGAATATTCTAAACAACAATCCCATTAAATTTAACTAAAATCGACTCAGCTGTTGCAGCAAAGATGTAGGATATAGGAGTTTCTACCCGGCTGTAAGGAAACTGCATCTTTGCAAAAACTACAACTCCAGAACAAATTTGGTAGACCAAGTCATAGCAAACGTTCCAACCAAGTCTAATCAAAACTGGATCTGCCGTTATAAGAAGAAGTTGAAAGTTAGCTTTCCATTTGGTTGCTATAGAAACATAGTGGAAAAGTCACCCAGATACAAGTTTGGCACAGTATGTCCTAGACACATTAACACTAAGTTTGACTGGTAGGGCGATTTTTGAGAAAAAGTTGACAATAAAGAGTGTTGATGGACGGACGCACGACGAAAACGATGCCATGCCAGATAATTCTAAGAAAAAAATCGAAAATATTAAATAAAAAAGTCAATTATTTTCAGCAATAGAAAATTATATTAAACAATGAATAATGCTGTTGTTGCTGCTGCTGGTGATGGTGGCGATGACGATGATGATGGTAGTATTTGTGACAGTGAAGTTGGCTGTTGCAATCATACTGTACAGTGCTTTTAATCTTGCTGTGGTGGCGGTGGTCGTGGTTGATGCTGGACCAAAATTATCGTTTTAATAAGGCCTTGAACTACTGATATAGTACGAAAGACACCACCGAAGCAACGTCTGAGCACACCCACACCTTATAATGAAAATAAGAGGGAACAAAGGAAAGTAAATGTTGCGTCTTTTGTCTATCGTTTACCAGAAATATATTCATAATCAAACAGGCATATATTTAGAAAATATACGTAAGACTACAAGCATTACATTCTATATTTTTTAAACAAATCTTCGGTTTATATTGAACTTGAAAAAAGGATTAAACATTAAAACTTTTTAAATTATGCAGAAACCAGCCTCTGGTTAATTGGGAAAGGAAATTTATTCTCATTTTCTCGGGTAGGATCAGTCACAGCCGGGAAAGTTAATATAAGAAGCAGTCTGAAACTAAAGCTAGTATTTATCAAGCGTTTTGAAAAGATTCTTGTGACATATTTTCAGGTACATTTGCTTGATTAAACTTGCCAGAATATATATATATATATATATATATATATATATATATATATATATATATATATATATATATATATATATATATATATATATATATATATATATATATATATATATATATTTGAAGTTATGATCCTAATAACAGTAAGAATTACAGAACAGTCGTAAGCGAGCTTACAATAAAGGTTAACTTGGCAATAGACCTTATTGGTGGGACCAGCAACATCAATAAGCACCTCTTTGTGATGTTACATAAGCCAATAGGAGGGTATAAACTAAACTATGCATTGTGCGGGTAGTCATATACTGTTGTTGCATGATGTCGGACAAAATTGTGGAAATGGAATGTTTCCCACAAAGCGGATTATATATATATATATATATATATATATATATATATATATATATATATATATATATATATATATATATATATATATATATATATATATACACACACACACACACACAAACAGCATGATTTCGGGGGTATCACGTGACGTCCATGACTACTGGTGCGGGTGCCCATGTATACGGTAGTCAATAACGTGTTGAAAGTATCCTTACAACTTATAAATCATAAATGCTAGATGTTAAGATAATTATGTAATACTTGATTTAGAATTTCAACTGTCTATTAAAAACTATTATTATTATTATTATTATTATTATTATTATTATTATTATTATTATTATTATTATTATCTGTTGAGATGATACTTTTGCTGGTGTAAATGCATGGGAGATAATTATATCTTTGCACGCATTTGATGGAGCTTTCACGAATTTCTTATTTGATCTTCAAAAGAGTAGCAAAAAAAAATGCAAAGTCGACTTGCCAGTGGTTGAGCGTTCAGTGTTATTCCCTTCATCCGCTAAGGACAATTGTAATTAAATGCAAGTAGCTACCGCTATGCGTATATAAGTTATCAGATGAAAATGTAAGATGTATGTTTCTAACACTGACTGGCTCAATGTTAACATAAGTATTTCCCAGAGTCGAACGTGGTCGGATTTTTTTTTATATTTTCCTTTTTTAACAAGGAAAAGACCAAGAAAATGCGAATAATTTTAATCAATACATTGTTTTTTTTTCATGATCTATTATAATGAAAGGCTTCCTACAATATAATTCTCACCTCGTTTCACTTCCGTGTTTATAGACAATGTTAATTTCTCAATCTGGTTTACTTCCATGGTTATATGCACTGTTCATTCTCACTCTGGTTTACTCCCATTGTTACCCACACTGTTCATTTTCACTCTGGTTTTCTTCGTTCGTTACACACTCTTAATTTTCGCTTTGATTTACTTCGTTACACACACTGTTCATTCTCACCCTAAAACATCTCCTTGATTAGACACACTTTTCATTCTCATTCTTGTTTTGATCCTTATGTATAGACACTGTTAATTTTCACTCTATTTTATTTCCTTGTTTACACATTCTGTAAATATCTCACTCTGCTTTACTTCATTGTTTAACCGCTCCGGTGGTCTAATGGTTAGACCGTCCGCCTAGGATGCTGGAGGTCGTGGGTTCGATCCCAGGTCGAGTCATACCAAAGACATACAAAATTAGTACTAACAGCTGCCTCGCTTGAAGCTCAGTATTAAGAGGTTACTGTTAGGACAGGTCGTACTGGTATCAAGATAATGTGACTGGGTGGGACATGCTACATGTCTGTGGGACATCGTGCAATATGATCCCCCAGTACTAGACATCACTATAAACTGCTACGTCATAGCGATATGACTAAACAATTGTTAAAGCTTAGTTAAAAATCATAATCACATCACATCACTTAATTGTTTATGGACACTTTTCATTCTCTGGTTTACTTCATTGCGTACAAACACTGATAACACTGGTCTACAAACTAGATGCTTTCGACTAAATGTAGAAAAACTTTACTAATTATGGGTCATTGAGATTAAAAATGCTTAAAATTGTTGATTGGCTCAAGTTTGAAAACTTTGATACTGGATCAGTATATACGATATTCGACTTAGGAATGGTGAAGAATAAGTAAGTTAAAAAGAAAAGGGATCACAATTAAAACTAAAATACATCTTTGACTGGGACTGGAACTATAAATAAATTTAAGACTAAATTTGGACAGTACGTGCTTTTTAGACAAAACATTGAATGATGCAATCAATAGCAGGTATTATGATGATATGAATTGCATCATGTTATTCCAAAAGTCGTGGATGATGCATTCGTAACTAAGATTACATCACTGCTCAACAAATTGCACTATATCAGCTCTAGCAATCATACAGTGTGGTGCCCTCTTATTTGTTAGTATTTAATTTTGCAAAGATGCATATTTCTGTTGGGCCAAAGTGAGCAGTGGTGCATCGTACAAATGTGAACAATGCAGATAACTTCTGCCATTTTAGTGGTGAAGTGACTTTTGCATCGGAGTATAACTACTATGGTTAGCAAAGCCTATTGCCTTTATTTTGGCTGCCGAATTGAAGAACAGGACAAAAAGTAGGTCCCACACATATGCTGCAACACTTGTGCAACAAATATTCACCAGTGGTTTAACTGGGAAAGGAAATGTATGTCTTTTGTAGTGCCAATGACATGTTATATCAGCAATTGTTACTTCTGCCTGGTACTTCCAGTTGGGAAAGGTCTGTCACAGAAGAAAACATGGACTGTGCATTTTCCAAACATTCCAACAGCAATACGCCCAGTACCCACACGGAGAAGGACTGCCGGTTCCTAATGCATCAGAATCATTCTTACATGAATCAGACAAGGAAGATGATGAAACGTCTATTCCTGAAATATCAATGTCACATGATCCGTATTTTCTTCCATCTTCCTACGTCTGATCCACACCTCATAACACAAGGTGAACGGAATGACCTTGTCATGGATTAGAAACAAGCCAAGAGTATGGCAGAGATGTTGAGCTCCATATTACAGCAGTGGATTCTCCTGGTAGGTGAAGTTAGGGTTTCCATGTTCCCTGACCGTCAAAAGAATTTGTCTCATTCTTCTTGTAGCCTGCAATAACATCGATTTTGTGATGGTAGCCCTCAATATAGTTAATAATCCACATAAGTAGAGACTGTAAATTTCGTCATCGAAGACGAGTCTTAAATATGTTTTGCTGCATAATGGCAATGTTTTGCCATCGATTTCAGTTGGTCATGCAGTCCATAGGAAGGAAACCTATAAAATATCAAACGTTTGAGGTGCATAAACTATGACCAACATCAGTGGCAGCTTTGTGGCGATTTGAAGTTTCTTGCTCTCTTGCTTGGTCTGTAGACATGATACACAAAGTACTGCTGTTATCTCTGCGAATGAGATAGTCGTGCGAGAGATTCTCACTACATCTAGAGAGAAAGGCTACTCAATCAGTCATTGGAGCATGGGTGGAAATGAGATCAACACTTGTTAAATCAAGGAATATTTTGTTGCCACTCTTGCTCAACACGCTGGGACTGATGAAGAGCTTTGACAAGGCCGTTGACAAAACAGGAACAGCTTTCAAGTACCTATGTAGAAAATTGAAGAGGTTAAGCCAAGCTTAGATACAAGAAGGTGTCTTTGTTGGTCCTCAGATTCGTGAATTTCATCCAGATGATATATTTGACCGCGTGGCAAGGAAAAGTCTGCATGGAAATCCTTCCAGTTAGTGGCAACAAAATTTTTCAAAAACAACAAGGCAACCATTAGAGCAAATGGACCCCATCAAGCTTGCAGACGTTTGCTGCACAGTGACAAGAGATTTTCCATTTAATAAATACAAGAGACAAGCCAAGACGCACCAAGCCGACAATGAATAAAGACTAAACCATGTACTTATATATAAACAATAGTTTTATGCCTTTTGTTCTATAATAAATCTTATTTATATTACACTTTTGCTGGTTTTTAAAGTGTTACATAAGCAGGACATGTGAAATATTATCATATAATGAAACCATAAACGTATGATTAAAACTCATCTATACATAGACGTAAAACTTAAATATCTTGGAACTAGTAGTCAATCAGTTGTTTAATTGTCATATCTGAATTCAGTACATCAAAATCCAGACGAACTTTAAAAAAGTGTAGACCAGTGTAATATCTCACTCTGGTTTGCTCCCTTCTTTATACACACTGGTCATTCTCACTCTGGTTTACTTCATTGTTGATGGACACTGTTAATTCTCACTCTGGTTTACTGCTTTGGTTACACACGCTGTTCATTTTCTATCTACAATCATTGTTTATTTTCACTCTGGTTTACGTCGTTGTCTATATACACTGTTCATTCTCACTCTGGTTTACGGACACTGTTAACTTACACTCAGGTTTACTCTACTGTTTACGGATACTGATAATTTTCACTCTGGTTTACTTCTTTGTGTACGGATACTGTTATTGTTTCAGAATAAAATAATAAAACAAAATCAAAATAGCAATCTTCAAATGAAAACATTAGCCTAATTTTGTTGCATGAATGGTTTCATCTATTCCGACACTATTTAGACAAGAGTGTCTGGAACCTGTCTTTTGCACGACATTTATTTTCCGTCCCCGGATTTGCGTTGTACTTCACACATTCGATCAGTGTGAACAATATACAGTAGTCTGACAACTACGAGGCGCGATAATGGACACAAGTTGATCCAATGGGAACGTATCACTTGACTTTGCAATGTCATGTTACACTAATTCTAATTTCACACGTTAAATTAAAATTGTTCATGTTGAACGTTTAATTTCAAATGTTAATGTCTGTTGAATTAAACAGCGATGGTGGAAGGTCCCATTTCCAAAGGAATTTTAGATTTTTTTCTGTCGAATTAGACACAGGTGATTGAAATTGCAATATTGTATTGTGGACAATTCATAATATCACATGTTTAATCAAATTGGTTTTTTTATTGAGAGTTCAAGTTTATAGATCTTAATTGATTACCGTAAACGATAAACACAGATGTGAGTATATGAAGTCGACCATAGATGCCTCCAATATGTCAGTATGTATGCACAATAGAAATATAGAAATCAGAGTGACGACGGGCACTGGCGCATAGCCTGAGATGCTGTTATACTTTATAATATGAATTTATCACAAACAAAATTGTTATTTTCATGTAAAACAATGATGAGTTCTTACGACGTATCAATTACATTAACATGACATGAGGAAATGGAACTGTTTGGCCAGAAATTAATCAGTCATCATTTAAACGTCATGTATTGATTACTTTAAATTCTGAGATTTATAAACCAGACTACATCTAAGTCTCTGTTGATAAATAGTACAGTGTTATGGGGATACGTCGATTTTCTGCAGGCGTAATATTAATAGCGTATTGTTAAAACAACAGTAATGTCATCCTTTACATGTGCACTAAATAGCTTGCATGAACATGTCGGCACTTGTTCCCTACTACGCCTTCTCCTTCTATTCATGTACTCTCTTCACTTGTTTCATCTCGCCACACTTTCCCTAGGAGTCCTGACTTTTTTGCTGGAATCTGCACGATCATGACGCGAGCCTAATTTCTCCTTCAAATTTCCAGCCATACTTTTGTCATGGTGCCATTATTCCAGATACTGACCTGATAGTGATCCTGTTGAATTGGTTTATAGCTTGTATGGGTGGTAGCCTTTCCAATTGTGCCTGATTATTTTTAATCGCACTATATCAAATTCTCTCCTCTGAGATCTAAGTCTGAGATATATACACCGCAACTGCACAATATGTGTCATCGGTAGGTGCTGAGGTTTTGCCTAGGTTTGCCAGTACAGTCAAGCTGTCATCACTGGAATCTTGGACACTCTTCCAAAAAGCTAGTTTTCCCTTTTTGTCAAAACTGCATGTATGGTTGGCACGACTTATAGAACGGAATCCTTGCAAGGTAGCAGACGTATTAGGTCCAAGAGCTTCTTAAATCAGACTGAATGGGATGACGTGGATCTTCTGACCACTTCCGATTACAAAGTTGGTATCCTTGCAAATTTATATACACCGCCAGATAGACTGCATAAAAGGGCTGTTGCGTCATCAGCATGTAACAGCAACTTTGTATGGGCTTCTAACTCATCAATTTAAAGGTAGTTATATCTCTGTGAGTTTCGCGGCGCCAAGACCACCGTGTCATCACCACGTACGTCTTATTTGCGTGAGCCTTTCCCAGCATCTTCTTAGCCACGTAGCAGGCTAGTCCCATCTTCATCTTCACATCTGACAGGAGTCGCTTTATGGGTACATTTGCTATGTTTGTTGTAAGTGGTATTTGATAAGAAATTATTGTTTAGTCTCATTACCTCCTGTCACGGATTGCAAAGAACGTATATAGTGGCTTGGCTGTTTGCTTGCAACAGTCCAATAGTGCAGTAAGTGAGCTGGAGAGTTCCAGAACTGGACCTATGAGTCCTAACTCTGACACAATTTAATCACGTTAATACCTCTGGTAGATGTCGGCAGCAGCATGCATGATTCGTTTCCGCTCATAGATGTCCTCTGCAAAGTCAACATTGTCAATACCAAAGAAGAATGAGATCGAGGGACATGCCAATACCATCACTGACCAGCATTCTCTGGAGTGCAATTGTTGATACTGCCCCTATACTTGCAGGTGTCTGTCCCATACCTATGCAAAATGTTTATGATTTCCTAGATTCGAATGGCTTGATGAATCGGTATTGAAATTTGCTGTGTCATTTTGACTTCAGGGCCTGTGCTTTCATGGTTACGACATGCATAAGGACGGGGAAATGGTCACTATACTTTGTGATAGGTGCCAATCCCACTTGATTACTTATGAAGATTTATTTTCAGTTGATATCAGTGTAGTTGGTCCCTGAATGATCTGCTGATAGATACCGTACAACTCATTTAGTAGAATCTTTATGTGAACCATCAAATGTCCAATTCTTTTGCTCTAATGATTGCGTATTTTCAAACATAATAGCAGTTCTGTGCAGAACCCTGTTGTTCATATTACTGTCCACATTGCTCTCTTCCCCCAGCTAAATTTCTTCATCTTGAGAATTACACATTCGTCTTCATACACGTAGATTCGTTGAATCTACATCTCGAACTTCAGTTTATTAAGCTATTTGAGACTGCACTCTTAGTTCACCACATTTTGTGTAGATAAGATACATATGTACGTGTTCCAGAAAACATACATGTTAACTTAATTTTCATCAAGCAACGTGCCCTCACCCATACCGAGGAATTCAGCATCTGTCAATTCATCATCTGCATTTGGCGGTGTGTTCATTGTATGCCCATTTGAAGTGCGTTGCCAAGCACTGCTTGTGGTATTGGATGTTAACTGCACGAACATCCGCTGGGTTGTTGGATTGAATGATGTGCAGGGCTTGGCGTGAAGTTTCTTGTTTCCACTTTGCTCAAAGACGTTCTGTAGAAATTATCAAGGGATTTTCGAATGATGCACCGTTTTCAAGTAACAAGGGGTGACTGCGAGCTAACGAGGGCTTTATTACAGGCTGAATGGCAGACAAAGGAGTCTCGTCTGGTAAAGGCTGAATGAGGAAATATGAAGATAATGGGATGAGTGAATGGGAGATAACTCTCGACTGGTAATCTTGGAAGCCTTTTATCATTGTCTTTTCCTACAACACATTTCCGCAAGGTCTGTATCTTAATAGCACACATTACGTCACATGACATGTCTTGATTCAAGGTACTGGAAAATGACATCAAAGAGGTATCTGCTTACATCAGGATGTTCTTCATGGCCATAGATAGTACGCTTTTTGTTCGGTACTTTCTCGCAAGTTTCCCAACGACTGCAACATCTATCTGTTTGGCATGTTATGCAGAATGAGTTCGTCGTGTGATTGCAGAATAAACTGTTTATTTTAACAAGATTAAAGTAAACACCATACCTACCATCGAGTGTGTGAGGTTCATTTATCTATCCTATCTTGTTCAAGCTGAATGCTGTTAAATATTGCGAGTTTAAAGCAGATTTCAGCATGCAATTGGATATACACCGTGGCTAGTATAGCTGGCGGAGGAAGAACCAGGTAAAACCTGGTAAGAACCACCGACTCATAGGAAGCTACTGGCAAGCTTTATCACATACCATCATTGACAGAGCACGAGACGCGAACCCACTCGGCCAGAAAGGAATTATTTCTGCATTGTTCATATTGCTTGTGTTGGATGAATCGCGTGCTCCCACCACTATGACATTCAACTGTAACATTCTTGCAATACGTGGGTATTAGATGTCACTCAACATAGTACACAAACAATAGTACACAATTTACACAAATGTATCAATTACACAGAAATGACACTCGGTGAAATCTGAAGTACGTATAGAGCAATCGGATTCGATCCTCATGTTAAATGGCTATCAAATACAATGCGAGAATGAACAGATCAAGTGTTTCCTACAATAACTCTTCCATATCACCAGACTAGATTCATCGACAGCCATCAAGTTTTGTATTGTTCTAACGGCTCCTCTTTTAGGCATCAAGACTAGAAGTTTTCGATTTTCACAAAATCACCATGGTACCATATTTCATGGAATACACTAAATTATCACAGTTTCATATTTTGTCTCAGTTACCCGTACATTACCAAACTTGTTGTAGTAATATTACTAGATATTGCACTCACGTGCACAACAAGTGTGCCTAAAAGTAATATTTTGAACTTCTTGGTACACAAATCATGTAATTACATATTGTAGACGTTTAGGTTTTGGTTGATTAGATTTGTTTGTGAATGAACTAATGAACTAACTGTTTTGTCCATTTGAAAGTATTGGTGATAAAGTTAATTATGTGGACGAGTTCACGGAGTCAAAACGAAACTTTCAAAGAAACACGATTGAATGTGATATTCACAATGTCAGAAATAAATACGAGTAATTAAAAAAATACCGTTCTGATTACTGAAACAATTATTTAGGAGAAATATTCGCAAATATTGTGGTTGAGACTCTAGGATCTATTAAAATCATATTGAGGCCAAGGGCTATCACGTATCTATCAGAGAGGTACCATTTACAAGTCTGTCAAAATGCTATCTTCAAGAAATAAAAAAAAACAATTGAAGGTGACAATAAAAACAAGAAAACTACGTAATAGTATTAGTTCTTCTGGATAAATGGACTGACACATTGGCTGCATTGTAACGTTCCTCGTGTAACTATTTTGATACGGCGTTAAGCTAGAAAATACATTACACACTGTATGATACTGATCATAGTTCAGTGTCACTCCAACATGAAAGTGATATATGCATTCTTTAGCTGGACATAAAAATGGTAATAAATATATTTACATTTAATACATCTTGAATTTCTTCAAAATGTACTTTCTTAGTACTGCGTATCCGAATGACCTGACCTGCAAAACCTGATACACACCAAAACTGTCAAGGAATTCAGAGTACATTTCCAACTGAAATCACGTCCTTTTATCGCACTAAATTGACGATATATTACACACCAAAACTGTCAAGGAATTCAGAGTACATTTCCAACTGAAATCACGTTCTCCTTATTGCACTAAATTGACCATATATTACACACCAAAAATGTCCTGGAATTCAGAGTACATTTCCAACTGAAATCACGTTCTCCTAATTGCACTAAATTGACCATATATTACACATCAGAACTATCATGGAATTCTTAGTACATTTCCAACTGAAATCTCGTTCTCCTTATTGCACTAAATTGACCATATATTACACATCAAAACTGTCATGGAATTCCGAGTACATTTCCAACTGAAATCACGTCCTCTTTATCGCACTAAATTGACCATATATTACTCACCAAAACTGTCATGGAATTCCGAGTACATTTCCAACTGAAATCACGTTCTCCAAATTGCACTAAATTGACCATATATTACACACCAAAACTGTCATGGAATTCCGAGTACATTTCCAACTGAAATCACGTTCTCCTAATTGCATTAAATTGACCATATATTACACACAATACTGTTGTGGAATTTGGAGTGCACTTCCAACTGAAATCACGTTCTCCTTATTGCACTAAATTGACCACATATTACACACCAAAACTGTCATGGAATTCCGAGTACATTTCCAACTGAAATCACGTTCTCCTTATTGCACTAAATTGACCATATATTACACACCGAAACTGTCATGTAATTCCGAGTACATCTCCAACTGAAATCACGTTTTCCTAATTGCATTCAATTGACCATATATTACACACAAAACTGTTATGGAATTCCGAGTACATTTCCAACTGAAATCACGTTCTCCTTATTGCACTAAATTGACCATATATTACACACCAAAACTGTCATGTAATTCCGAGTACATTTCCAACTGAAATCACGTTCTCCTAATTGCACTAAATTGACGATATATTACACATCAAAACTGTCATGGGATTCCGAGTACATTTCCAACTGAAATCACGTTCCCTTAATTACACTAAATTGACCATATATTACACACCAAAACTGTCATGGAATTCAGAGTACATTTCCAACTGAAATCACGTTCTCTTTATCGCACTAAATTGACCATATATTACACACCAAAACTGTCATGGAATTCCGAGTACATTTCCAACTGAAATCACGTTCTCCTAATTGCATTCAATTGACCATATATTTCACATAAAACTGTTATGGAATTCCGAGTACATTTCCAACTGAACTCACGTTCTCCTTATTGCACTAAATTGACCATATATTACACACCAAAACTGTCATGGAAACCCGAGTACATTTCCAACTGAAATCACGTTCTCCTTATTGCACTAAATTGACCATATATTACACATCAAAACTGTCATGGAATTCCGAGTACATTTCCAACTGAAATCACGTCCTCTTTATCGCACTAAATTGACCATATATTACCCACCAAAACTGTCATGGAATTCCGAGTACATTTCCAACTGAAATCACGTTCTCCTTATTGCACTAAATTGACCATATATTACACACCAAAACTGTCATGGAATTCCGAGTACATTTCCAACTGAAATCACGTTCTCCAAATTGCACTAAATTGACCATATATTACACACCAAAACTGTCATGGAATTCCGAGTACATTTCCAACTGAAATCACGTTCTCCTTATTGCACTAAATTGACCATACATTACTCACCAAAACTGTCATGGAATTCCGAGTACATCTCCAACTGAAATCACGTTTTCCTAATTGCATTCAATTGAACATATATTACACATAAAACTGTTATGGAATTCCGAGTACATTTCCAACTGAAATCACGTTCTCCTTATTGCACTAAATTGACCATATATTACACACCAAAACTGTCATGGAATTCCGAGTATATTTCCAACTGAAATTACGTTCTCCTCATTGCATTAAATTGACGATATATTACACACCAAAACTG
The DNA here is from genome assembly GCA_016746295.1 of Potamilus streckersoni. Lineage (NCBI taxonomy): Eukaryota > Metazoa > Mollusca > Bivalvia > Unionida > Unionidae > Potamilus > Potamilus streckersoni. The sequence continues at coordinate 254,911 of JAEAOA010001343.1, forward strand.
TCATGGAATTCAGAGTACATTTCCAGCTGAAATCACGTCAAAAAAAAAAACGTTGGGAAATTCCCATTTCATTTCCAACTGAAACCGTTCTCCCTTTTTTTCCCCCCAAAAGACATTTTACCACCCAAAAATTTTATGGGAAACCGAGTAATTCCAATGAAACACGTTTCCCATTGCATTAAATTTGACCTATATTTCCCCAAAAATGTCATGGAAACCCAGTAATTCAACTGAAAACCGTTCCTAATTGCATAAAAGGAATAAAATCTAAAAAGTTGGAATTCAATATTTTCCAATGAAATAGTCCCTTTTTTGCACTAAATTAACCAATTTTTTAACACCAAACTGTCTGGAAATTTGAGTATTTTCCAATGAAATCACGTTTCCCCCATTGACTAAATTTACTATATTACACACCCAAAAAAGCATGGATTCAGAGTAAATTTCCAATGAAAACACGTCCCTTTATCCACAATTGAAAATTATTTCCACCAAAATGTTTTAATCCGAGTACATTTTCCCAAATGAAATCCTTTTTTCCCTTTTTTTCCCAAAATTGACCATATATTACACACCAAAACTGTCATGGAATTCAGAGTACATTTCCAACTGAAATCACGTTCCCTTAATTGCACTAAATTGACCATATATTACACACCAAAACTGTCATGGAATTCCGAGTACATTTCCAACTGAAATCACGTTCCCTTAATTGCACTAAATTGACCATATATTACACACCAAAACTGTCATGGAATTCCGAGTACATTTCCAACTGAAATCACGTTCTCCTTATGCTCTAAATTGACCATATATTACACACCAAAACTGTCATGGAATTCCGAGTACATTTCCAACTGAAATCACGTTCCCTTAATTGCACTAAATTGACCATATATTACACACCAAAACTGTCATGGAATTCAGAGTACATTTCCAACTGAAATCACGTCCACTTTATCGCACAAAATTAGCCATATATTACACACCAAAACTGTCATGGAAACCCGAGTACATTTGCAACTGAAATCACCTTCTCCTAATTGCACTAAATTGACCATATATTACACACCAAAACTGTCATGGAATTCCGAGTACATTTCCAACTGAAATCACGTTCTCCTTATTGCACTAAATTGACCATATATTACACACCAAAACTGTCATGGAATTCCGAGTACATTTCCAACTGAAATCACGTTCTCCTTATTGCACTAAATTGACCATATATTACACACCAAAACTGTCATGGAATTCCGAGTACATTTCCAACTGAAATCACGTTCTCCTTATTGCACTAAATTGACCATATATTACACACCAAAACTGTCATGGAATTCCGAGTACATTTCCAACTGAAATCACGTTCTCCTTATTGCACTAAATTGACCATATATTACACACCAAAACTGTCATGGAATTCCGAGTACATTTCCAACTGAAATCACGTTCTCCTTATTGCACTAAATTGACCATATATTACACACCAAAACTGTCATGGAATTCCGAGTACATTTCCAACTGAAATCACGTTCTCCTTATTGCACTAAATTGACCATATATTACACACCAAAACTGTCATGGAATTCCGAGTACATTTCCAACTGAAATCACGTTCTCCTTATTGCACTAAATTGACCATATATTACACACCAAAACTGTCATGGAATTCCGAGTACATTTCCAACTGAAATCACGTTCTCCTAATTGCACTAAATTGACCATATATTACACACCAAAACTGTCATGGAATTCCGAGTACATTTCCAACTGAAATCACGTTCTCCTTATTGCACTAAATTGACCATATATTACACACCAAAACTGTCATGGAATTCCGAGTACATTTCCAACTGAAATCACGTTCTCCTTATTGCACTAAATTGACCATATATTACACACCAAAACTGTCATGGAATTCCGAGTACATTTCCAACTGAAATCACGTTCTCCTTATTGCACTAAATTGACCATATATTACACACCAAAACTGTCATGGAATTCCGAGTACATTTCCAACTGAAATCACGTTCTCCTTATTGCACTAAATTGACCATATATTACACACCAAAACTGTCATGGAATTCCGAGTACATTTCCAACTGAAATCACGTTCTCCTTATTGCACTAAATTGACCATATATTACACACCAAAACTGTCATGGAATTCCGAGTACATTTCCAACTGAAATCACGTTCTCCTAATTGCACTAAATTGACCATATATTACACACCAAAACTGTCATGGAATTCCGAGTACATTTCCAACTGAAATCACGTTCTCCTTATTGCACTAAATTGACCATATATTACACACCAAAACTGTCATGGAATTCCGAGTACATTTCCAACTGAAATCACGTTCTCCTTATTGCACTAAATTGACCATATATTACACACCAAAACTGTCATGGAATTCCGAGTACATTTCCAACTGAAATCACGTTCTCCTAATTGCACTAAATTGACCATATATTACACACCAAAACTGTCATGGAATTCCGAGTACATTTCCAACTGAAATCACGTTCTCCTTATTGCACTAAATTAGCCCTTATAATTACACACCAAAACTGTCCCCTGAAAACCCCGATTACATATCCAAACGAAATACGTTCTCCTTATGCACTAAATTGACCATATAGTCCTCACCAAACTGTCAGGATTCCGATACAATTTCCACTGAAAACACGTTCACCTAATTGCACTTAATTGTCGATATATTACACATCAAAACTGCCATGGAATTCATATATTTTCCCAACTGAAATCACGTCCCTTTATCGCACTAATTGAAAATAAATTACACACCAAACTGTCATGGAAATTCCGATACATTCCAACTAAACACTTCTCCTAATTGCATCAATTACCAAATATTTCACATAAAAACAGTATGAATTTCCCGATACATTCCCAAATGAAAATTTAGTTTTCCCCTTTTTGCACCAAATTTACCATATATTACCACAAAACTTCATGGAATTTTGGAAAATTTTCCCAAATGAAATCACGTTCCCTTTAATTTTTACAAAAAAACCCTATATTACACACCAAAAATGTCATGGAAACCCGAGTAAATTTCCCCTGAAAACACTTTTTCCTAATTCACTAAATTGACCTATATTACACACCCAAAAAGTATGGAATTCCCAGAAAATTTCCCCAAAACCCCTTTCTTAATTCCCAAATTTTTCATATATTTCCCCAAAACTGTCATGGAATTTCCGAGTAAATTTCCAACTGAAATCACGGGGTTTTCCTTATTTCCAAAATTGACCCCTTTTATTACCACCCAAAACTGTCATGGAAATCCCAGTAATTTCCAAAGAAATCACGTTCCCTTATGCCCAAATTGGCCATATTTTTACACACCAAAAATGTCTTGGGGAAACCCGGGACATTTTCCCAAATGAAAAACCCTTTCCTAATTTCCCCAAATTGACCATTTTTTTACACACCCAAAAATGTATGAAACCCGGGGTACATTTCCCCAAAAGAAAACCCGTTCCCTTTAAAGCAAATTAAAATTTACCCTATATACTCACCAAAAAAATTTATTTGGGAAAAAAGGGTACTTTAATGAAATCCGTTTTCCTATTGCATTTTTTTTGGGCCCAAAAAATTTAAAACAAAAAATGTTATGGAATTCGAGTACATTTTCCAAATGAAAAAACGTTCCCTTATTTCCTTTAAAATTTACCATATATTTCACACCAAAAATGTCCTGGAATTCGAGAAATTTCCAAAGAAAACACGTTTTTTTTATTTCTTAAATTGACCCTATATTTACACAACCCAAACTGTTGTAATTTGGGGTCATTCCCAAAGAAACCGTTTCCAAAAACCCCCCAAATTGGGCCCCTATTTTTCACACAAAAATGTCATGGAAACCCCAGTACTTTCCCAAAGGAAAAAACCCCCTTTTCTTTAAAGCCCAAAATTTACCAATATTCCACCCCCAAAAATTTATGGAAATTCCCCCGGGACATTTAAAATGAAAAACACGTTTTCCCTTTTGCACAAAAATTTCCCTTTTATTTCAACCAAAACCAAAAAATGTTATGGGGAAAACCGAAAATACATTTCCAACTGAAAACCGTTCTTCCCCTTTTTTGCCCCCTAAATTTTTCCCTATAAATTTAAAAACCAAAAAGTCTGGAATTCCCCAGTATATTTTAAATGAAAACCGGGTTTTCCTAATTTCATTTAAATTTACCATATATTACACACCAAACTTTGTTGGGGAAATTTGGGTCATTCCAATGAAAATCACTTTCTCCTTTTTCCCCAAAATTTACCCCCAAAAAAAAAACACCAAAAATATCAAGGAATTTCCCAGTACATTTTCCCCAAAAAAAAAACGTTTTTTCTTTTTTGCCTAAATTGAACCCCAAATTCACCCAAAAATGGCATGGAATTTTCCCGAGTACATTTCCCAACTGAAACACGTTCTCCCTTTTGGGACCAATTGACCCCTATATTACACACCAAAACGTCCCTGGAATTTTCCGGGACTTTCCAAATGAAATCCGTTTCCTTTTTTGCACCAAAAATTTTTCCCTAAATTACACACCCAAAACGCCTGGAAAATTTGAAATAATTCCCAAAATGAAATACATTTTTCACCCCCCCCCCCCCCCCCCCCCCAAAACCCCCCCACCCCCCCCCCCCAAAACCCCCCCCCCCCCCCCCAAAAAAACCCCCCCCCCAGCCCCCCCCCCCCCCCCCCCCCCCCCACCCCCCCCCGCCCCCCCCCCCCCCCCCCCCCCCCCCCCCCCCCCCCCCCCCCCCCCCCCCCCCCCCCCCCCCACCCCCCCCCCCCCCCCCCCCCCCCCCACCCCCCCCCCCCCCCCCCCCCCCCCCCCCCACCCCCCCCCCCCCCCCCCCCCCCCCCCCCCCCCCCCCCCCCCCCCCCCCCCCCCCCCCCCCCCCCCCCCCCACCCCCCCCCCCCCCCCCCCCCCCCCCCCCCCCCCCCCCCCCACCCCCCCCCCCCCCCCCCCCCCCCCCCCCCCCCCCCCCCCCCCCCCCCCCCCCCCCCCCCCCCCCCCCCCCCCCCTATCCCCCCCCCCCCCCCCACCCCCCCCCCCCCCCCCCCCCCCCCCCCCCCCCCCCCCCCCCACCCCCCCCCACCCCCCCCCCCCCCCCCCCCCCCCCCCCCCCCCCCCCCCCCCCCACCCCCCCCCCCCCCCCCCCCCCCCCACCACCCCCCCACCCACCCCCCCCCTTTTAAAAGGGACTAAATTGACCATTAATTTCCAAAAAAACTGTCATGGAATTCGGGGAAAAATTTCCAAGAAATCACGTTTCCCTTTCAAATTCAAAATTTAACCCAAAAATTTCCAACCCTTAAAATTTAAGGAATCCCGAGAAAATTTCCAAATGAAAACACGGTTTCCTTAAATTTCATAAAATTTACCTATATTACACACCAAAAAATTTATGGAATTCAGAGTACAAATTTTCCCCCTGAAAAACACCCTTTCCTTAAATTTCAATTTAAAATTTTTTTTTTTTAAAACCCTATATTTCACAAACCCCAAAAATGTCATGGAATTCCAGTACTTTCCCAAATGAAATCACTTTCCTATTTCCAAATTTTTACCATATATTAAAACCCCCAAAAATGGCCTGGAATTCGAGTACAAATTTTTAACTGGGAAAACACGTTTTCCCTTTTTTCCCCTAAATTGGGGAAAAATTTTAACAACAAAACTGTCATGGAAAAAAGAGTTTCTTTCCCAAAAGAAATCACGTTCTCCTTTTTTGCACTAAATTGACCTATTTACACACCCAAAAATCATGGAAAATTCCCAGTACATTTCCAACTGAAAACACGTTTTTCCCAAATTTCATTAATTGACCTATTTACCACCAAAACTGTTAGGAAAACCGGAAATAACATTTTTCCCAAATGAAATCACGTTCTCCAAAATTTCAAAATTGACCCTATAAATTTCACCAAAAAATGTTAAGGAATTTCCCAGTACAAAAACCAACGAAATCACTTTTCCCTTTTTTGCACTAAATTGACCATTAATTTCCCCCAAAACGTCATGAAACCCAAATACATTTCCAACTGAAAAACGTTTTTTTTAAATTTCATTAAATTTACCCTATTTTCACCAAAAAATGGGCCCTGGAATTCCAAATACATTTCCAACTGAAACAAGTTTTTCCTAATTTTCACTAAAATTGACCAAAATTAACACAAAATTTTTAAGGAATTTAGAAATTTTCCCAAATGAAATCACGTTCCCCCTTTTTTTGCACTAAATTGAAAAAAATTAAAACCCCCAAAAAAGTCATGGAAATTTGGTAATTTTTAAATGAAAACACGTTCCCCCTTTTTTGCCCCTTAAATTTTGAATATTTTTCAAAAAAAAACTGGAAGGAAATTCCGAGTACATTTCCAACTGAACACACGTTCTCCTTATTGCACTAAATTGACCATATATTACACACCAAAACTGTCATGGAAACCCGAGTACATTTCCAACTGAAATCACGTTCATCTTATTGCACTAAATTGACCATATATTACTCACCTAAACTGTCATGGAAATCCGAGTACATCTCCAACTGAAATCACGTTTTCCTAATTGCATTCAATTGACCATATATTACACACAAAACTGTCATGGAATTCCGAGTACATTTCCAACTGAAATCACGTTCTCCTAATTGCACTAAATTGACGATATATTACACATCAAAACTGTCATGGAATTCAGAGTATTTTCCAACTGAAATCACGTCCACTTTATCGCACTAAATTGACCATATATTACACACCAAAACTGTCATGGAAACCCGAGTACATTTCCAACTGAAATCACGTCCACTTTATCGCACTAAATTGACCATATATTACACACCAAAACTGTCATGGAATTCCGAGTACATTTCCATATGAAATCACGTTCTCTTTCTTAAACTAAATTGACCACATATTACACACCAAAACTATCAAGGAATTCCGAGTACATTTCCAACTGAAATCACGTTCTCCTAATTGCACTAAATTGACCATATATTACACACGAAAACTGTCATGGAATTCAGAGTACATTTCCATATGAAATCACGTTCTCTTTCTTAAACTAAATTGACCACATATTACACACCAAAACTATCAAGGAATTCCGAGTACATTTCCAACTGAAATCACGTTCTCCTTATTGCACTAAATTGACCATATATTACACACCAATACTGTCATGGAATTCAGAGTACATTTCCAACTGAAATCACGTTCTCCTTATTGCACTAAATTGACCATATATTACACACCACAACTGTCATGGAATTCCTAGTACGTTTCCAACTGAAATCACGTTCTACTTATGCACTAAATTGACCATATATTACACACCAAAACTGACCTGGAATTCAGAGTACATTTCCAACTGAAATCACGTTCTCCTAATTGCACTAAATTGACCATATATTACACACCAAAACTGTCATGGAAATCCGAGTACATTTCCAACTGAAATCACGTTCTCCTAATTGCACTAAATTGACCATATATTACACACCAAAACTGTCATGGAATTCCGAGTACATTTCCAACTGAAATCACGTTCTCCTTATGCTCTAAATTGACCATATATTACACACCAAAACTGTCATGGAATTCCGAGTACATTTCCAACTGAAATCACGTTCTCCTTATTGCACTAAATTGACCATATATTACTCACCAAAACTGTCATGGAATTCCGAGTACATTTCCAACTGAAATCACGTTCTCCTAATTGCATTCAATTGACCATATATTTCACATAAAACTGTTATGGAATTCCGAGTACATTTCCAACTGAACTCACGTTCTCCTTATTGCACTAAATTGACCATATATTACACACCACGTATTTTTTTTTTTTTTTAAAACATTTCCAACTGAAATCACGTTTTTCCCCAAATTTACTAAATTGAATATATTACCACCAAAAATGTCATGGAATTTTTAGAGAATTTTCCCAATGAAAAAACACTTTTCCCCCTTTATTCCCCAAAATTTTAAAATATATTACACACCAAAACTGTATGGAAAAAACCGAGAATTTCCCCAAATGAAATCAGTTCCCCCTTTTTTTTTCCCCTAAATTGAACCCCCTTTTTTACAAAAAAACTGTTATGGAATTCCAGACATTTTCCAACTGAAACACTTCCCCTTTTTTGCACTAAATTGACCAATAATTTCCCCAACCAAAAATGTCATGGAAAAACCCCAAACATTTCCAACTGAAATCACTTTCTTAATTTCACTAAATTGACCTTTTATTACCACCAAAAAAATCAAGGAAAAACCCAGTACCCTTTCCCAATGAAATCCCCCTTTTTTTAATTGGGATTAAATTTTACCAAAATTTTTACACAAAAAACTTTATGGAATTCCGAGACAATTTTTCTAAATCAATTTCCCCTTTAAATTTCACTAAAAAGCCATATAAATTTCCATCAAAACTGCATGGAATTCCAATTAATTTTTTCCAATTTAAAACAAGTTTTCCCTTAAAAGCTTAAAATTTTTCCCTTTTAAAAAACACACCCAAAAATTTCATGGAATTTTGAGTACTTTTCCAAATGAAACACGTTTTCCCCCTTTTTGCCCAAATTGCCCTATATTTCACACCCAAAACTCATGGAAATTTGAGTAAATTTCACTGAAATCACGTTCCCTTATTACACTAAAATTTAAAATATTTTTTCCAGCAAAATGTCATGGGAATTTGAAATACATTTCCAAAGAAAAACCCCTTCCTTTATCGCACAAATTACCCTATATTTCACCCAAACTTTTTGGGGAAACCCGGGACTTTCCCAATAAATCCCTTTTTTTTTTAATTTTCATTAATTTTCCCTTTTATTACACCCAAAATGTTATGGGAAAATTTCCCAGTAAAATTTTTCCCAAAGAAAAACGTTTCCATTAAATTTCACTAAAATTTACCATATTTTTACACACCAAAACCGGGCCCTGGAATTCCCCATACAATTTTCCCAAATGAAATCACCTTTCCCCTTAAAATTTCACTAAATTGACCATTAATTTCACACCAAACTGTCATGGAAAATTCCCGGGTTTGGGGAAAAAATTTTTTTTTTTTTTTTTTTTTTAAAAATTTTCCAACTGAAAATTTACGTTCCCCCTTAATTTCCTAAATTGACCCTATATTAACACCCAAAATGTTTATGGGGTTTCCCAAAATTTCCAAAAGAAAAACGTTCTCCTTAATTTCCCAAAAATTTACTATATTACACACCAAAATGTCATGGGAAATTTGGTAATTTCCCAAATAAAAACCCTTCCCCTTTTTTGCAAAAAAATTGAAAATAATTTTTCACCCAAAAATGTCTTGGGGAAACCGGGGGTTTCATTTCCAAATTTAAAACCCGTTCCCTTTAATTTCATAAATTGACCAAAAATTAACCTTTCCAAAAAATTTAGGAAATTTGCGACTTTAACTGAAATCCGTTTTCCCCCAAATTTCATTAAAATTTACCAAATATTAAAAACCAAAAATGTTATGGAATTCCCATTTCATTTTCCCAAATGAAAATCACGTTTTTCCTTAAATTAAAAAATTACCATTATTTAAAACCCCCAAAATGTATGGAATTCCCAGTACATTTTCCCAACTGAAAAACCGTTCTCCTTTTAAACCCCCTTAAAAATTTACCCAAAATTTTTCAAAAACTTTGGAAATTTGGGGTCACTTTCCCAATGAAATCCCCTTTTTCCCAAATTTCATTAAAAGGGCCCCAAAATTACACACCCAAAAATGTTATGGGAAAAACCCTTTTCATTTCCAACTGAAAAACGTTTCCTTTTTTGCACTTAAATTGACCTATAATTCACACCAAAAAGTCATGGAAATCCCAGTACAAATTTTTAAATGAAATCCCTTTCCTTTTTTGCACTAAATTGAAACCCCCTTTTTTCACACCAAAATCCCTGGAAATTTCCCCTACAAAACTATCGAAATCACGTTTTTTAATTTCATTTTTTTGACCCCTTTTTACACCAAAATGTTATGGAATTCCCGGTACATTTTCCATGAAATAAAGTTTTCCCTTAAATTTCATTTAAAATTTCCATATATTAAACCAAAAATGTATGGAATTCCCATTTCATTTCAACTGAAAAAAAAAGTTCTCCTAATTGCATTTAAATTTAAAATAAAATTTCCCCACAAAACTGGGGTTTTGGGAAATTTGGTATTTTTTAAATGAAAAACACGTTTTCCTTTTTTTGGGATAAATTGACCCCAAAAATTACACACCAAAAATGTCCCTGGAAAAATTCCCATAATTCCCAAATGAAAAACGTTTTCCTTAAATTTGGACAAAAAGACCAATATTCACCCAAAACGTATGGAATTAGTTAATTTTTCCCAATGAAATCACGTTTTTCCCTTTTTCGCACAAAAAATTTAAAATTTTAAAAAACCCCCCAAAACTGCATGGAAATTTCCCAGTACATTTCCCCAAATGAAATCCTTTTTTCCTTTTTGCACTAAATTACCATATATTACACACCCAAAAAAGTATGGAAAACCGAGTAATTTTCCCAAATGAAATACGTTTCCCCCAAATTTCACTAAATTTACCATATATTACTCACCAAAAATGTCATGGAATTAGATTTCATTTCCAAAGAAATCACCTTCTCCTTAAAATTTAAAATTTACCAAATATTTTCACACCAAAAAATTCAAGGGAAACCTACATTTCCCCCTGAAAACCGTTTTCCCCTTAAATTTCACTAAATTTTTCCCTATATTAAACACCCAAAAATGTCATGGAATTCAGAGTAAATTTTTCCCAATGAAATCACGTTCCCTTATTGCACTAAATTGGAAACCCTATATTACCACCCCAAAAATGTCAAGGAATTTCCAGTAATTTTTTCCAAATGAAATCCAAAGGGTTAATATCCCAAAAATTACCTTATTTCACACCAAAACTGCCTGGAATTCAGAGTAAAAATTTCCAACTGAAATCAAAGTTCCCTTTAAATTGGGCATTTAAAAAAAAAAAACCAAAATATTACACACCAAAAAAATTTATGGAAATTTGAGTACATTTCCAAATGAAAAACAAAGTTCCCTTTAAATTTCCTTTAAAATTTACCATAATTTCCAAAAACCCCCAAAAATTGGGAATTTCCCAAATAAATTTTTCCCAAATGAAATCAAAGTTCTCCTTATTTCCTAAAATTTACCATATTTTACCACCAAAAATGGGCATGGAAACCGAGTACATTTCCAACTGAAAACACGTTTCCTTTTTTGCTTCCAAAATTGACCATATATTTCCCCCAAAAAAACCGTATGGAATTCCCAGTAAAATTTTCCCCTTTTAAATCAACCCTTCTCCTTTTTGCATAAAAGGGCCATATATTAACACCAAAAAAGTCCCTGAAACCCGAGTACATTTCCAATGAAAACACTTTTCCCTTTTTTGCACAAAAATTACCCTATTTACAAAACCCCCCCCTGGGCCCGGAAACCCCGGGCCCTTTCCCAATGAAATCATTCTCCTTAAATTTCACTAAAATTTACTATATTACACACCCAAAAATTTATGGAATTTGAGTAATTTCCAAATGAAAAACCGGGCCCCTTAAACACTAAATTTTAAAAATATTAACACCAAAACGGGATGGGAAAAAAGAGTACATTTCCAACTGAAATCAACCCTTTCCTTAATTTCTTTAAAAAGACCAAAAAATTTCACAAAAACTGTTATGGAATTCCCCAGTAAATTTCCCAAAGAAACCCACGTTCTCCTTTTTGCCCCAAATTGACCTATATTAAACACCAAAACTGTCATGGGGAAACCCCATACATTCCCAAATGGAAAACCGTTTCCCAATTGCCCAAATTGACCAAATTTTCACCCAAAAATGTCTGGAAACCCAGTACATTTCCCCAAATGGAAAAACCCTTTTCTTTTAAGCACTAAAATTTACCCTAATTACCACCCAAAAATTTATGGGAAAAATTCCGGGACAATTTTTTAAAAAGAAATCACGTTTTCCTAATTGCATTTAAAATTTACCATATATTCACACAAAACTGTTATGAAAATTAGAAATTTTCCCCGAAATAAGTTTTTCCCTTTTTTGCCTAAATTGACCATATATTAAACACCAAAAAAAGTCATGAATTCCGAGTACCTTTTTAAATTTAAATCCGGCCCTTTTTGCATTTAAAATTTACCATATATTACACAAAAAAATTTTGGAAAATTGGGGTTCATTTTCCAAATGAAATCACGTTTCTCTTTTTTTGGGATTAAAATTTACCAAATAAATTTCCCCCAAAACTTTATGGAATTTTCCCAGTAATTTCCAATGAAAAAACGTTTTTCCCTTTAAATTTCACTAAAAGAAATAATTATTTCCAAAACTGTCATGGAATTTTGGTACTTTTCCAAATGAAATTTACGTTCCCTTTAAAGCAAAAATTTTCCATATTTTTACCCCAAAAAAGTCCTGGAAAATTTCCGGGGTAATTTCCCCAAATAAAACCGTTTTCTTATTTCTCCAAAAATTACCATATATTTACAATCAAAACTGTCATGGAATTTCCCAGTTTTAAATTTTCCCAAATGAAATTTCCCTTTCCTTAAATTCACTAAATTGAAATATTTTACCCCGAAAACTGTTCCCTGGAATTCAGAGTACTTTCCAATGAAAACACGTTTTTCTTTTTAAAATAAATTGACCAAAATTACACACCAAAAAAAATCAAGGAAATTTCCGGGGTAATTTTCCCAAATGAAAACACGTTTTTCCCAAAAACCTTCATTGACCATATATTAACACAAAACTTTAATTTGGAAATTTGAGTACATTTCCAACTGAAACACGTTCCCAATTTCACTTAAAAGACCATATATTTCACACCAAACCCTTTTGGAATTCCCAGTACTTTCCCCAAATGAAATCACTTTCTTAGCACTAAATTGACCCCTTTACACACCAAAAATGCCGGAAATTTTAAATACATTTCCAATTTAAACACTTTTCCCAATTGCAATTAAATTTACCCAAAAATTTTCACACAAAACTGTCATGGAAAAACCAAATTTCATTTCCAACTGAAATCACGTTTCCCCCCTAATTGCACTAAATTTTACCCTATAAACACCAAAAAATGTCATGGAATTCCCCCAGTACATTTCCCAAATGAAATCAAAGTTTTCCTATTCATTTAAATTTACCAAATAAATTTTCCCCCAAAAATGTCATGGAAAAGATTAAATTTTTTAAATGAAAACACGTTTTCCAATTTTCCCATTAATTGAAAATTTCCCCAAAAAACTGTATGGAATTCCCAGTAAAAATTTCCCTTTTAACCCACGTTTTCTTATTTCCAAATTACCCCTATATTACACACCAAAACCGTCAAGGAAAAACCCCAGTTTCATTTCCAAATGAAATCCGATTCCTTTTTTTGCACTAAAATTGGGCCCTAAATTTCTCACAAAAAATGTCATGGGGAAAAACCCAGTCATTTCCCAAAATGAAATTTCCCTTTTTAAAATTTCATTAAATTTACCATAAATTCCAACAAAAATGTTATGGAATTCCGAGTAATTTTTCCCAAATTTAAAAAAGAACCCCAATTCCCCTAAATTTAAAATATATTACACACCCAAAATGTAAGGGGAAAAAAGGAAGGGAAATTTTCCAAAAAAATCACGTTTTCCCTTATTGGGATTAAATTAACCATAATTTCACAAAAACTGTTATTTGGGAAATTTGGTACATTTTTTAACGAAACCCCGTACTTTATGCACAAATTGCCATAATTACACACCAAAACTGCATGGAAATTTCCCAAATAAAAATTTCCAAGAAATCACGTTTTTCCCTTTCTTCAAATGAAACCCCAAAATTACACACCCCAAAAATTCAGGGAAATTCCCATTTCATTTCCCACTGAAATCACGTTTCCTAATTGCACTAAATTACCATTTATTAAAACAAAAAAACTGTCATGGAATTCAAGGGGAAATTTTCCCAAGAAAAAACGTTCCCTTTTTAAAATAAATTGAAACCCCAAAATTACCCCACCAAAAAATCAAGGATTCCGAGTACATTTTCCCAAAGAAATCACGTTTTCCCCTTTTTTCCCCTAAATTGACCAAATATTAAAACCCCCAAACCCGCATGGAATTCCAATTTCTTTTTCCCAAAAAAAAATCACGTTTCCCCAAATTTCCTTTAAAATTTACCATATTTTTACATAAAAATGTTTTTTGGGTTTCCAGTACCTTTCCAATTTAAATCACGTTTTAAATTTGCACAAATTGACCATAAATTAAAACACCAAAACTGCCTGGAATTCAGAAATCCCTTTTCCAAATGAAATTACGTTCCCTTTAAATTTCATAAATTGACCATAATTAAAAAACCAAAACTGTCATTGGGAAAAACCCGGTTTTAAATTTTCCCAAATTAAAACACGTTTCCTTAATTTCCCCAAATTTTACCCTTTTAAAAAAAACCCAAAACCCGTCATGAAACCCCAAATACATTTTCCCAAATGAAATCAGTTTCCTTTTTCCCAAATTTAAAATTTTAAACAACCCAAAATCATGGGAAATTTGAGTACAAATTTTTAAAAAGGGAAAACACGTTCTTCCCAAAGACTAAATTTACCCTAATTTAAAACCAAAAACGTCAAACCCCAGTAAATTTCCAAAAATGAAATCACGTTTTTCCCAATTGCATTTAATTGAACCCTTATTTCACCCCAAAAAAAATGTTATGGGATTCCGAGACCCTTTCCCAATGAATCACGTTCTCCTTATTGCACTTAAATTAACCCTATAATTTACACACCAAAAAAAGTCAGGAAACCCCAGTTAAAAATTTCCCAAAGAAATCACCTTCCTTTTTTTGCACTAAATTGGGCCCTTAATTTTCCACCAAACTTTTTTTTTTCCTTTTAAATTTCCCGGGGAAATCTCCCCTGAAAACACGTTTTTCCCAAATTTCATTTTTAATTTACCATATTTTCACACAAAACGTCATGGAAAATTTCCCAGTAATTTCCAAATGAAAAACACGTTCCCCCTAATTGCAAATAAAAGGGCGATATATTACACATCAAAACGGGGCATGGAATTCGATTTTTTTTTCCAACTGAAATCCCCGTCCACTTTAAAACGCAATAAATTGAATATTTTTACACACCAAAACTGTCATGGAAACCCCAGTACCCTTTCCAATGAAAACCCCCTTCTCCAAATTTCACTAAATTGACCTTTTTAAATTCACAAACCCAAAAAGTCATGGGAAAAAAGAGTAAAATTTTAACTGAAAAACAAAGTTCCTTAAATTTCACTAAATTTTTTCCCAAAAATTACCCACCCAAAATTCATGGAAAACCGAGACATTTCCAAAGAAAAAAAAACACGTTTTTCCTTTAAATTTCATTAAATTTGACCATAAAAAATTTCACACAAAACGTCATGGAATTCCGAAATAAATTTTCCAAACTGAAAAACAGTTCCCTTAAACCTAATTACCATATTTACACAACCAAAAAATGTCATGGAAAAAAGAGTAATTTTTCCCAAATGAAACACGTTTTCCCTTATTTCCAAATTGACCCTAAAAATTTCACACCAAAACTGTCATGGGAAATTCAGAGTAAATTTCCAACGAAATTTCCTTCCCTTATTGCCTAAAAAAGACCCTATATTTCCACCCAAAATGGGCATGGAAATTTCCCATACATTTCCAAATGAAATTTACGTTCCCTTTTAAAAAAAATTACCAATATTACACAAAACCCAAAAATTCGGAAACCCGAACATTTTCCCAATGAAAACCCTTTTCCCAATTGCACTAAATTGACCATTTTAAATTTCACACCCAAAAAATGTCCGGAATTTGAGTACTTTTCCCAATGAAACACCCTTCCTTTATTTCAAAATTACCCCAATTTTTACACACCAAAAATTCAATGAATTTTTTTCCCGGGACCTTTCCCAAAGGGAAAACAGGTTTTTCCCCAAATTTCACTAAAATTTACCAAAATATTACAAAACCCCCCAAAATGTCAGGAAAATTTAGAGTACATTTTCCCAATGAAATAAGTTTTTCCCTTTTTGCCAAAAAATTTACCCTTAATTACACCCAAAACTGTCATTTTAAAACCAAAAAAATTTAACCGAAATCACGTTCTCCCTTTTGCCCCAAAATTACCATATATTACACACCAAAACTGCCTGGGAAATTTTGAGAAAAATTTCCAAATGAAAACCGTTTTCCCCAAATTTCACCAAATTGACCAAAATTTTACACACCAAAACTGTCATGGAAAACCCCGGGAAATTCCCAAATGAAATCCCTCTCCCAAAGCACTAAATTGACCATATATTACCAAAAAAAAAATTTATGGGAAATCCGGTAAACATTAACTGAAATCACTTTCTAAAATTTCTTCAAATTTTTACCAAAATTTTAAAACCCAAAACTTTTTTTGGAAATTTCCCAGTACATTTCCAATTTAAATCACGTTCTCCCTTTTGCACTTTAAAAGGCCCCAAAATTAAACACCCCAAAAAAGGGCATGTAAAACCCAGTTTCATTTCCAACTGAATCACGTTCTCCAAAATTTCTTTAAAATTTACCCCTATATTAAAAAAAACTGTTGGAAAAATTTTTTTTTTAAAGGGTTTTATTTCCCCAAAAGAAATCACGTTCTCCTTAAAAGCCTTTAAAATTAACCCATATTTAAAACCCCAAAAATGTCATGGAAACCCCGGGAAAAATTTTCCCAAATGAAAAACGTTTCTTTTATTGCATAAATTTTACCAATATTACCACCAAAAAAATCAAGGGTTTTGAGTACAATTCCAAATGAAAACACGTTTCCTTTTTTGCACAAAAAGAACCCTAATTACACACAAAACGTATGGGAAATTCCCAGTTACTTTTTCCCAAATGAAATCCGTTTCCCCCCCCCTTAAAAACACAAAAAATTTTTTTTATTACCATCAAAACGTCATGGAATTTCCAGATATTTCCAATTTTAAAACACTTCCCTTTTTTGACTAAATTTACCAAAAATTAAACCCAAAAAAAAGGGAAAGGAAAAAAAGAGAAATTTTCCCTTTAAAAACACCTTCTCCTTTAAAACTAAATTGACCAAATATTAAAACACCAAAACTTCAAGGAAATTTCCCAGTACATTTTCCCCAAAAAAAAATACGTTCCCTTAAATTTCATAAAAATTAACCCCAAAAATTTAAAACACCAAAAAATTCATGGAATTCAGGACATTTCCAACTGAAAACACGTTTTCCCCTTAAATTGCACTAAATTGACCATATTTTTCACAACCCCAAAATGTCATGGAATTTCCTTTGTAAATTTCCAAAAAAAATCAAAGTTTTTCCCCTTTTGCCTAAATTGACCATATATTTCACACCAAAAATTTGGGGGGGGGGGGAATTCCGAGTACATTTCCAACTGAAAACCGTTTCCCCCATTTTTTCCCAATTGACCCTATATTACACACCCAAAAATTTAAGGAAATTTCCCATAAAAATTTTCCAAATGAAATCACGTTCTCCTTTTTTGCCCAAAATTGACCCTATAATTCCACAAAACTGTCAAGGGGAAATTTCCCAGTACATTTCCAACTGAAATCACGTTTTTCCCCCATTGGGCCCAAAAATTGCCATATATTTTTCCCCAACCAAAAAATGGGCTTTGGAAAAAAGGTACATTTTAACTGGAAATCACCTTCTCCTTTAAATTTCATTAAATTTACCATATATTTACAAAAAACTGTTATGGAATTTTTCCCAGTAAAATTTCCAAATGAAATCACGTTCCCTAACTTCCACTAAATTGACCATATATTACACATCAAAAAATGCATGGGAAAACCGAGTTCATTTCCAATGAAATCACTTTTCCCCTTTTTTTTCACAAATTGACCCTATAATACACCTAAAAAGTCTGGAATTTCCGGGGTACATTTCCAAATGAAATTTACGTTCTCCCAATTTCCTAAAAGAATATATTAAACACCAAAATGGGCATGGAAAAGAATATTTCCAACCGAAATCCCCGTTTTTCCCTTTTTTGCCCAAAATTTAAAATATATTACCACCAAAACTGCATGGAAATTCCCAGTACATTTTCCAAAATGAAATCCGTTTCCCAATTTTCACAATTGACCCTATTTTTTCCCCCAAAACTGTTAGGAAACCCCATTTCATTTTAAAAGAAAACCCCCTTCTCCCTTTTGGGGGGAATTTACCCTATATTACCACCAAAAATTCAGGAAACCCCCGGGACCTTTTTAAAAATGAAATAAAGTTATTTAAATTTCATTAAAATTTACCATATATTAAAAACCCCCTAAAATGTTTTTTGGGAAAAACCCAGTACATTTCCAAAATGAAATCACGTTTTTTCCCAAAGGGATAAAAAGCCATATATACACACCCAAAAATGTCATGAATTCCGAGTACATTTCCCAAATGAAATCCCCGTTCTCCTAATTTCATTAAATTGACCATATAATTTTTAAAACAAAACTGTTTGGAAAATTTGGGGGTAATTTTTCCCAATGAAAAACACGTTTTCCCTTTTCCTAAAATTTACCCCAAAATTCCCCACCAAAACTGTCCCTGGAATTTTGAGTACATTTCCAAAAGAAAAAACAATCCTTTTTTGCACTAAAATTGGCCAAAAAAATTCACACCAAAAAAAGTCCCTGGAAATTTTTAGTACTTTTCCCAAATGAAAATCACGTTCTCCCAAAGCACAAAAATTGGGCCCCTATATTTCACAAAAACTGTTATGGAAATTCCCGGGACTTTCCAAATGAAATCCGTTCCCTTAATTTTCACTAAATTTGACAAAAAACTACAAAACCCCCCCCCCCCCCCCCCCCCCCCCCCCCCTTTTACAACCAAAAATGTCATGGGGAAATTTAAGTACATTTCCAATGAAAAACACGTTTCCCTTAAACTTAAATTTTACCAAATATTACCACCCAAAAATTTAAGGAATTTCCCTTTCATTTCCCAAATGAAAAACCGTTTTCCTTATTCACCAAATTGGAATTTTTTTACAACCCCAAAACTTCATGGAATTCAGAGTACATTTCCAAATGAAATAAAGTACTCCTTATTGCACTAAATTGAACCCTAAATTTTCAACCAATCTTCCCCGGAAATTTCCAAATACTTTCCACAACTGAAAACCTTTTTTAAAATTGCCCTTATATACATAAAAACAAAAATGTTGGAATTCGGTAAAATTTTCCAAATAAAAACAGTTCTCCTTAAAGCACTTAAAATTGGGCCTATATTACACAAAAAAACCCGTATGGAAAACCGAGTTTCAATTTTCCCAAAGAAATCAAAATTTCCAAAATTTCATAAAATTTAAACCCTTAATTTCCAACCAAAAAAAGTCATGAATTCCCCGGGACATTCCAACGAAAACCCCGTTTCCTTAAATTTCATAAAATTTGACCCTATTTTTCCACCCAAAAATGTCAGGAAAAAAGGGGTACATTTTCCCAAATGAAAACAAATTTTTCCCCAATTGCATTAAATTGAACCCATATTTCCCCAAAAAAAATGTTATGGAATTCCCCTTTCTTTCCCAAATTAATCACGTTCCCTAAATTTCATAAAATTGGGCCATATTTACACAAAAAACTGTAAGGGAAAAGAAATTTTTTCCCAAATGAATTTTCCCTTTTCCCCCATTGCATAAATTGACCATATATTTCCACCAAAAAAGGGCATGGAAATTTCCCAGTACATTTCCAAATGAAATCACTTTTCCTAAAGGCCCAAATTGGGGATAAAAAATTTCCACCAAAAAGGGCAGGGGAAAATTAGAGTATTTTCCCAAATGAAATCCGTCCAATTTATGCATAAATTAAATATATTACACACCCCCCAAAATTCATGGAAATCCGAGTACATTTTAAAATGAAAACACGTTCTTCCCAATTTTCCCTTCAATTTACCATATATTTCACATTTTAAAAATTTATGGAAAATTTCCCAATTTAAAATTTCCCAAATGAACACCGTTCTCCTTTTTTTTCACAAAATTTCCATATAAACAACCAAAAATGTCATTAAACCCCAGTAATTTTCCAAAATGGGAAAACACGTTCAACCCTTTTTGCACTAAATTTCCATATATTTCTCACCTAAACTGTTTATGGGAAACCGGTACACCCAACTGAAATCCGTTTTTTCCCAATTGCATTCAATGACCCTAAAATTACACACCCAAAAAAATCTGGAATTCCGAGTAATTTCCAAATGAAAAAACCAAATTTTTTTTAATTGGGACTTAAAAAAGACGATTTATTACACATCAAAACTGTTGGGAAATTTAGAGTATTTTCCAACTGAAATCACGTCCACTTATTGCACTAAAATTTTCCAAAAATTACACACCCAAAAATGTCATGGAATTCAGAGGGACATTTGGGAACTTAAAAACACGTCCAATTTATCGCACTAAAATTTACCAAATATTTTCACACCAAAAAATTTTCCCCTGGAAATTTGAGTACATTTTCCAAATGAAAACAAAGTTCCCTTAAATTCATTAAATTTTAAATATTTTTCACAAAAAACTGTTTGAATTCAGAGTACATTTCCAAAATGAAATCACGTTCCCTTTAATTCCACCCCAAAAAAAATTTTTTACCATATATTACACACCCAAAAAATTTAAAGGGAAAAAAGAGTACAATTTCCAACGAAATCACGTTTTCCCAAAATTTCATTAAAAAAACCATTTATAACACCAAAATGTTAAGGAATTCCGAGTACTTTTCCAATGAAAACACGTTTCCTTAAGCCCAAATTTTACCAAAAATTTAACCCCAACCCAAAAAAGTCCTTTTAATTTCCCAGTACAAATTTAAAAATGAAATCACTTTCCTTTTTAAATAAATTGGGAAAAATTTTCACACCAAAAAATTTAGGAATTCCCAAATACATTCCAATTGAAATAAAGTTTTCCTTTTTTGCATTAATTGACCTTAAAATTTTCACACCAAAAAAATTTTAGGGAAAAACCCCCGGGAAATTTCCAACTGAAAAACCCCCTTTTTTTAATTCATTAAAATTTTGGGGGCCCCCTTATTACACCAAAACTGTTATGGAAAATTTCCCGGGACATTTCCAAATGAAAACAAGTTCTCCTTAAATTTCCCCTTTAAAATTTACCATAATTAACATCAAAACCCGTCAAGGAATTCCGAGTAAATTTTTAACTTAAATTTACCCCTTTTAAAGACTAAATTTAAAATTTCCCCACCAAAAATGTCATGGAAATTTCCCAAAATACATTTCCACTGAAAAACACGTTTTTCCCAATTTCATTAAAAAGACCATTTTTTTACACACAAAATGTCATGGAATTTGGTACAAATTTCCCAAATGGAAAACACCCTTCCCTTAAAATTTCACTAAATTTTCCCCTATATTAAACAAACCAAAAATGTCATGGAATTCCGAGACATTTCCCAAATGAAATCACGTTTCCAAAAACTAAATTGAATATAAATTTCACAAAATCCCTAGGCTAAGTCTCTAATAACTTGTAATAACTTTATAGTTTGCTTAGTTGTAGAAATCCTTGTAAAGAAATGATGTCTGAATGCCAGACAATATTCCAAGTGACTTCAGTTTTTGTCCTTTTTTTTTTTTTGGTCAGTTCCTCTGGCATTGTTAGTCCTAGAATCGATTTCATGTGGTATTGTCCTATCGGTTCCAAGAATAGCTACTGTTGTAGTTGCTCATTCAGCCTTAGTTGGGTTTAGTGAAACATAAATAGGATTTGTTGCCAAATATTTCAAGGAAGCATGTACCTTCAACAAAGATTTTTTAAAATGTATGTGTAGTGAATTCTGCCACCAGAATTCACTACACATCCATTTTGAAAGGTATTAAAAAATGACAAGCAAGGAAATCAGTGACAATGAAATAAACCACAAGCAGTCTAGTTTAAAATTTTATCTGAGGGTAACAGCACAAACAGATAAAAATGCAATTAGGAAAATAAACAATATATAAGATCAAGAAATAGAGAAACTGGGGACGGTATTTTAGAGGCGATGAAAGAATCTCTTGGGGAAACAATAAACAAAACTTTTTTGAGAGAAACCATGTTTTTGGATTGGCTTATTATAAAAGTTACAAATAAAATAGAAACCTTTATTTCTGTCTCGTTTTGAAAGACAGTAGCAAACTTGTATTGATTCTTGTCGACATAATATATGGAAATATATTATACAATCGACGGTTGCCCTAAGAATTTTACAACAAATCCAGATAACAACAGAAATGGCAAAGTTTAGATTTCCTTGCGACGGATATATTTTTGATGGGTATCACAATATATTTAAGAAATAAAAGCAATGTCTTCTAGTAAATACATGACAATGACGAAACAGTTTTATTTTCAAATGTTTGTTTTCTTCAAAAGCGAAACGGTTAAAAGGTATCGATGCTGAAGATTCGAAATAATTCAAAACAATCTAGTCACTCCGGGGTAATAAGTACATGGCGAACTGAGCTCAACATTTTAGGATTAAATATATCTAAACAGATACCTGCTGAATTGTATACAGTGAAATTTGGTTATTATTGTAAAATGTTTTTCTCTAAGATTGTGTTTCATAAAATGATAATGCTCAATGCAAGCAATTACAAAGTGGTACAATTAAATGTAAGCATAAAAGATGAAATTGGAAAATTACAGATTCTCACTGCATGCCTGTAGTATAGTTTACCGGATAGTCATCAGTAACATGATGAAAGCCTGATGGGATAATTTTACTCTGAAACATCGATAGAAACGTTAAGGTTAAAGATGAAACATGATGAAAGCCTGATGGGATAATTTTACTCTGAAACATCGATATAAACGTTAAGGTTAAAGATGAAACATGATGAAAGCCTGATGGGATAATTTTACTCTGAAACATCGATAGAAACGTTAAGGTTAAAGATGAAATATGATGAAGGCCTGATGGGATAATTTTACTCTGAAACATCGATAGAAACGTTAAGGTTAAAGATGAAACATGATGAAAGCCTGATGGGATAATTTTACTCTGAAACATCGATAGAAACGTTAAGATTAAAGATGAAACATAAGGTAAACTAAATTAACAGTAACTTGAAGATTTGCAATATCGGTGTCAAAAAGTACTAGTTACTGTCAAAATAAATTATGCGGATGCTAGTCACGTTGCAAAAAAAAACTTCGTTTCATAGAACGAATATATTAGGACATTAGAGGATATTGATTTGCTAGATATTAAAACATAGATGTAGGAATTTGGTAAACAACTAAACGTTATTGAACAGAGAGTTACTGGAAGAACTAACCAAACCTCATAAGAAACTCACGACAACTGAGAAAATAGTTTTAGATGCTCGTGATTGTGTTTTAGAGAGAAAATGGGTCATATCTGTTGTTGTACCTGACTCAGAAATCGGAAGAAAGAAGAAAAAAGAAGAGTAACAGAGGATGGAACATTGAGACCGAAATCGAAAACACAAATGATACAAACAACATTTATGGAATTAAAATTAGAACTCTGAAATGTAAAATGGAGTTTTAAACTTACCATATGTCAAGATGTATACTGCTTTTCTATACATATATAGTATTACTGTGATGAGCAAGAATTTAAATGGAATCCCTGTGAGTTTGACAAAAATGCCATCAACCCATCGACACTCTGTCAAAACCTCTACAAATCTAATGTTATTAGAGGAGATTAAAGTCGAAATTAGGTAATAGTTATACATTTAACATTAAGCCATAATAGTTTGCTGAATATAATCAACATGTGCAATACAGCAATATGTCGTCTAAATAAAACAGTCAGAGTTATACACACATTTTATGAGTTTACAAAACTAAACCTGTGAGAAATTTGGGCCTACTTTATATTTCCTTTTTATTATTAGATTAGTAGTAAAAATATAGTAAAACAGGTGCTTAACCACGACAAGTTACAAAGAAAAGTACTCGTCCAGAAAGACCCACATTATTCAGGTGTTAAAAAATTACTTGTAAACTTTCAGAAAGATAATAATATGATAATAATTTGACTGCACCCTAAAATGCCAATGTAAAACACAGCATTAACACCATAATTCGATGCTCTAAAGAGAATGAATTTTATTAATATAAATAATGAAATAATGATCAAATAATTTGCAACAAAAAAAAAACAAACAAACAAACATTTAAGTTTAAATAAATGTTATATAATCTAATATCTGTTTGGCCAAAAGTTTGTTTCTTTTTGACTGAAAGTAATTTCATATGGCGAACATTTCAGGGATCTATATAAAGTAATCAAAATGAAAATTTGTTTGGGTTTTAAATTCGTATATTCTCAAAATAAACGGAAATAGAAAATGTAATTCCTGCTAAAGGTTCTGATTTTAAAGTAAGCGACATTTTCAACACAATTATTTGGATGCAACTGAAAAGAAAAGAAAATGTGGTACTGAGAAGAACAGAGGTAGAATTATTCTATGCCTACATGACAAGAGAGAATCATTGACATAGTAGCCAATAAAACTATAACAAATTCCACATATCAATCTCCAGGAATAGTTAAAAAGTGCGTGCTAAATATTGTGCTAAATATAGGGAGAAAGTAGTCCAGAAACATTTTCAACTCTGCCATATAAAAAAATTAGTGTCTTTAAATTTTATATATATATATATATATATATATATATATATATATATATATATATATATATATATATATATATATATATATATATATATATATATATATATATATATATAAAGAATACAAATCATATGGCGAATAACAACCCTTTCAAGTGTACTGGATCCACCAAGGGATCACGTGTGTCAGGGATTAATTAAAATAGATGCAATAAACTGACGACGAACAGTACGAAACTAGTAACTAACTAGCCTAAGCGCTTTCGACTCTTAATGAGTCTTTCTCAAAGGCAAATACAAAACATATACATTTTCGACAAACAATTAAACACAAAAACGTTGTGTTTGTAAACCTCTACATGGCTGTCTTCACATGTGCTAAAACTATCAATAAAACCAGCTTGTATGGACTAGTTGTGGAAACTGAATACGTTGTGTAATTCCCTAAAAGTCTTCATTTTCTAGTCTTCTTGGTTTAGACCGCTGGGTTTCAATGTTCTAAGGCGGCGTATCCAGTATGATTCCTTCTCCTTCCTGGTTACGGAACTCCAGCTGTGGTTGTTGGCAATAGCAATAAGTATTATATCACTGAAAGTGTGGCCAGGGGAGGAGAAGTGTTCTGCGACCGGGCATCTGTACAGCTTTTTTGTCATCCAATCAGATCTATGAAAGTTTATCCTTTGGTGTAGCTTTTCAGTTTGTCCGACGTACTGAAGGCCACAGATCTTACATGTGATGAGATAAATCACATTCTCTGTTTTGCACGTTTTGTATGGACCATGTATGTTTAGTTTTTCTTATTATCCTTCAATTTTTACTATAAGAATAACCGGTATAGAATCAAATATCTGGGATATAATCTGCGTTACATATGTACAAAAAGTAAAAATAGATGTCGCTTTGGCTTGTAGACTTTTAGGGAATTATATAACGTTTTCAGTTTCCGCAACTAGTCTATACAAACTGGTTGTATTTATAGTTTTAGCACATGTGAAGACAGCCATGTAGAGGTTTACAAACACAACGCTTTTGTGTTTATTTGTTTGTCGTATATATGTTTTGTATTTGCCTTTGAAAAAGACTCATTAAGAGTCGAAAGCGCTTAGGCTAGTTAGTTACTAGTTTTGTACTGTTCGTCGTCAGTTTATCGCATATATATATATATATATATATATATATATATATATATATATATATATATATATATATATATATATATATATGTATGTGTGTGTATCTGTCTGAATAAGAACATACATACATACATACATACATACATACATACATACATACATACATACATACATACATACATACATACATACATACATACATACATACATACATACATACATACATACATACATACATATGTTTGTGCATGTATGTGCATGAAAGGGCTGTTATTCGCAATATTATTTGTGCTCTCTCTCTCTCTCTTTTTTTTTTTTTTTGTTCACCGATTTTGCGTCTCCTCTTCAAGTGGGAAACACGTCACACAAAGTGTCTTGTCACACCCTTGATACGCCTCTGTGTATAAATTTATAAAATGAAGTATATCTTTTTATATAACATCTCAGTGGTGTTGCAATTTTTCAGTGCAAATATACCATTCGATCACAGAATGACAAGGTCATATATTTGTCTCATTGTCATTAGGGATGAAATCCGCGGTGACTGTGGTTAGTATTCCTGACTTGGAACCAGAACTAGTGCAGGTTCGAATCTTAACCTGGTCAAGCTTTCAGAATGTATCTCTGAGGCAAGTTGCCTTGCTTCATTTTCTTTACAGTTATAATACCTTCCCGTATTTCTATTCCGGTAAACATTCAACGAAAACAAACCAAAACCCAGGGCTATATTTTTTACTTGTCCACATGATCAAATTTTTCCATAATATTTTCATGCCAAATTCTTGACAAGCAATCTCGCATGTCAGCTGTGCAGAATAATTTGAAATTTTTCTTGTCGTTCTGGGCAAGGACTGTTTTGAATCCCACCAGGTGGTACTCAAACTTTGCTTTTCAACATTCCTTGGACCGCTGCCCATTCTCCAGCTAAATCTGTTTGATTTAGTATGCTGTTGTAAATGACTGCTTCGCGTCACTGACTATACAGTGGCCACTTTAACTAATGGTCTCAAAATATGGCTAAATTTTTGCGATATATACAAATTCAGACTGTTATAACTTCACTGTCGTATATACAATTTTTTCTGACATTTCACACCATTTAACACCAATTGCTCTTAAATAAAACTGAAACAAAACTGGAAAAGGAAAACCACTGATTTAATATAAAAAAGTACTAAGCAAATTAGTTGTCTTGGTTGTTTCCATCTTCGCGATTTGAGGTTCAAACATGTTAACATATCTAGAGGATGTATTTGTGCAAACACGGATCATCAGCGGAAAATTGTTTATCTATCAGCCTATTCATGCGGTGTATTCCTCTTGTCTCGATGATGTGGGAACGAACAAGTGTTCAAATTTGAACAGTTTGATTTTTGGTTGGATACGGTGGCATGCCGCTTCATCCAATGAATTTCCCAGACACGAAACACTGAAATATCTTATCGATTCACCAAGGTGTAGATAGGATAATATACCGTTATCTTGGCTAGCAAAGATGGATTTTCTTTGATTTGGTGATTCTTCATTTGTTATAGATTTTTGAGGGTACAAATATGGAAATTGAAATATGATGTCTGTTTCTTGATAGCTCCTAGCATAAATACTCGTCCAAAGTGATGACAAGACCAACAGATTGTTAATGTAACCTCTTGAGGGAAGAGCCGAAACAACTCATCACAGAAAATATAGAACTGTTGTT